>JAPCYP010000101.1:1200000-1723753 GCA_035048595.1 Echinosophora koreensis
GCGGTATGAAGAAGAACCCTTTTGATTGTGAACAATGAAAGAAGCGTTTGTATGAAATGGAATGGAGTAAGGTGGTGGCAAAATACTTTATACTTTTCAACTGCGTTCCGCTTCTTCTTTCTGCGTCGCCGACTTTCTTACTCTTATTATTTTCTTTTTAAAAAAGAATTCTTTTTCTGTTTTGGTTCTATTCCTTTTATAATTAATTAATCTTTATCAGAGGATAAGAAACAAACTCAATCAAGATAAAATGTAAAGATAGACTTGTCATATTAAGATCATGAAGAATATTTCCTTTCCTTCTAAATACTCTTTTATTAATATCTTTAGGACACTCCTAAATAAAATTGATTTCTTTATTAGGAAATGTTTGGAGCATAGCTAAATCAGATTAGATTCTACTAAAATGAGTTTAAGTATAAAGTGAGAAAGTAAATATGTATGTATTCATCATCAATTTAGTTGATCGGATGAATACACCTTGCTTTCACATCTTACATTAAAGCTCATTTTAGAGGAGCCCGATCTCAATCGATATCATCTTGCATCAACAGAAAGTTTGCAAACATACAAAAAAATAATACACGACTAATTATGTATAATTAGATAATAAGAATTGTATAAATCTAAAATGATGTATAATTAGATGAAGCATTATTTTATTAATAAATGACTTTCCATTAATTACTTAATTGTAAAATAATACTATATGATTTTTCTCTCTCCAAATTTACTCTTTACATACATCGTCATCTCAACAATTTTAGATAATCAATATGAGCCGTTTGTTTAAGATTAAAAAATAATTGGTTTTGTTATAAAATAATTTAGTGATTATTTTTAAAGATTTTTAAAAAAAGCAGAAGCAGATTTGTGTTTGTTTACGATCATAAAAATTAATTTTTTTTTAAGTAGTTAGTTATAAAAACTGATTTTTTTTTCCAGAAGCAACTCAAAACTGCTTTTCATTTTAACCTCAAAAATGATTTTTTTCTGCTTCTGATTATTTTCAGAAGCAAAAACAAACACACTAAAAACATTAAAAAAATCATTTTATGGTTAAAACAATGATTTTTTTAACAAAATAAGCAATAACAAACGGACTCTATAACTTATTGAACTTCCTATAGGATATCTAAAGAAATTAATATCTTATGATACAGTCACATACTTCAGTGAAGATCCATTCCAATAGTTCTTATTCATATGCATAAATATAAGAATTGAATCTATGACCACATCTTTAAGTAGGGATATTCGCAGATTGGATTGGATCGGTTTTGAGCTAAAAATTCATCCGATTCAATGATACAAATAATGTGCGGTTTGGATTAGATCGATTTGCGTCCTTAAAAATATCCGATCCGATCCAATTCAATCAAATGCGGCTTGGATTGGAATGGATAATTTGGTTTTTGTCATACTTTCTTTTTTTTCTTATGTCAAGTGTCCGTTTCTACTTATTTAATAGTGGACAAAGGATAATCTTCATTTTAATTTGGGAGTTTGAGAAAAAATAATTATTGATATTTTTTTAACACGTTCTTTTATGCTAATTCTCTATATCTACTCTCATTTATCCTTTTTTTTCCTTGAATCGACTACAGATAAATTGTAACTAATTATTTTTCAAATTACTTAATTGATTTCATATTTTTCATGTTTACCCAATCAAGTATATATATATGTTATGCATCAAAACTTTTAGCAAAATATAACTTCAAGATATTAATATTTATTCTAAATAGTCTCATATATGCCATTCCAACAAAAATATTAAAGAGAACGAGAGACATAAAAATATGAAAAACAATGTTTAAGTGTGAGTAATACTATAATTTCAAAAATAATAGTATAAATGTATATAGTAGATCGGTTTGGATTGGGTTGGATTGGATTTCACTAGAGGATCCAAAATCCGATCTAATCCACTAAAAAGAAAGCGTCTTTTTTGGGTTTTCGGTTTTTCGATTCGGTTTTTGCTGTTTGAATCGGTTGATGGACACCCCTTTAAGGACCTAAACCTCTTTCACTTCAACTAACACATATTGATAATAAGCATACTATAACATGAATACAAAGATAGTACCCAATATATCATTCGAGTTAATTGAATTTAGTAATTATTTTATCGTTTAGAATAGATTTAATTATGATGTATTATTCTTCTAAAAATATTATGATGTATTATTAATGTAAGTTTTTTTATACGATCAATCAATTATTATTATTATTATTATATTAAAAATATTTGATTTTTATAACAAACACCTTAGAAAGTGTTATACAAATGATAATGTATAATGAACCGGTAATATATAATAAAAAGTTAGACAGAAAGCTTAATAAAAATTCATTTGTATCCTTGTAGTATGAAGAGAATCTTAATTCCATAATGTTCATTCAGAATCTCTGCTGATATTACGGATATATATTATTTAATATTACAGGAAACCATAAGCATAACCTGCTGGAATAGCTCAGTTGGTTAGAGCGTGTGGCTGTTAACCACAAGGTCGGAGGTTCAAGCCCTCCTTCTAGCGGTTTTGATACATTTTCATAACCATAATTTTATGGCCTTTACTTTATCTTCTGCCCCTTCACTGTTGAAAACAAACAGCGAATAAACTACTTTATGGGCTTTACTTCTCCTTAGCCCAATAAAACCCGATTACAATGGTATCTCGATCCATCGTTTCTTTTTATCAAACAACTATACAATTGATTCAAATTAACAATTTATTATTTCAAATAAAAAAATGTTAAATTACTTTATAAAATCAGTGCTAAAACACATTACAGATAATTAATTTCAATTTTTGTGATTAGGTTCCACTACATTTGTCTACCATCACATGTGTTATTATAACATAATCCTCCATCATCTTATTTGATAGGACATTTATCTCATGTTGTTTGTATGTTAATTTTGTCATGTCGCGTTATATATTTAAACTAAAATCATATACTTTTAATTCAACTATACATATCCATTTTTAGGTTATTTTCATTTTCATTATATATTTATTTATCTTCATTAAAATTTAATTTTAAAAATGATTTTGTGCAATGTAAATAATCTTTTATTTATAATTTAATTAGGTATTAAAAATAATTTTGATGAAAATAATTTTTATTATATTTTGTCTATATTATTTCATAATTTTTACTTTTAATATTATCACGTTAAAAAATTTGCCATAAGAAAAAAGAACGAATGAAATTAAGACTTCGTTTGTTGAAGTTTAAAAAAGTGATTATACGTTACCATGATAATTATACAAAATTTGTGAGAAGCTGAAAAGTATATTTTGTCAAAATTTGAATTTTAGATTTTTTAACTTCTACTTAAAGCTCGAGCATGAATGCTAGAAGTATTTTATTATCACTAAACACTTTTCCGTGAAAAAAAACCTAAACAAACAGCATAAATCGGCACTTTAAGAAATCATCATCATTTTGATACAGAAGTGATTAAATTTATTTGAATCCTTAAAAAGCACAATAATTTTTTTTTTTTTTGTTTCTCAGGGTATCTCCACGTGCAGTTATGGAGACTAATCCCTAAAGTCGAATAGGACGATAAAGGCAGCAAAACATAGTAAATGTTAGTTGATTGTCGTTAAATTCTACTTACAAAATGGAAAGTCAACATCAAATTGGTTCCTTGAAACATAATATAATACTGTTATATATAATTTGGTTCACGAAAATCAGAATATTATATCAATTTACATCAAAACTAAAACTATAATAATGACTTGAATCCCAAACTCCAACTCTTTCACCACACCTTGATATTTTGAGGGGGTGGGGGAATGGTTAGTCTGTGAAGACCTTATAGCTATCTAACTCAAACTCTAATTTTAAAGCTAAATATCTTACCTCCTACAATGTAGGCTTAATATATATATATAATGTCTACTTCTCTCTTAATTTGTACTGTAAATCAATACTTTGATAGGAAGCTATGTTATTGTTTAGCATATGTTAGGCATATTGCTCCAGGAAGTTGCAAGATCCCAAGGAAAATCGTGATCAGTATGGCCCAATGAAGCATCTTGTAATTGAGTTTCCAGTCCCATTGGTTCTTTTTCTCCTTTATGGTCCCATTCAGGCACTGGCATTTCTGAGGGGAAGTTGTTGAGCAGGCTAAATAATTCATCATCTGGTTCCATCATTGCAAATGTACTCTCAGCAACTGGTTTCTTCCCTATGCCTATACAATATATATGTATAGTTAGTTTCACGTAACCTTAGTGAATAATCAACTGTTCATGCAAATAATAATACTGATATGGACAAGACTTATGTACAATTTCATATATACATGAGGTGTTGTTTTCTAATGATAACAGGATATGTGTTACAGCTGATCAATGAAAATGTAACATACATAATAACTGTTACACATTTTTAATTGTCATTGAAAAACAGCACCTAATGTATATATGAAATTATACCTAAGTTGTGTCCTACTGGTATATACAGCAACGAAGTTGATTAATAGAAGAAGAATAAATTAATAGTTTCACCTGCTGAAATCTGTGAAGAGTTCGAATCAACCCTTTGTTTTTTATTAGCAGTAGTGTTTCCATTATTTTTCATAGCCGGTGACTCCACAAGCACAGTGTCTTTCTCCGCTGCATACTCCTCAGCTACCCAGCTTTTTCTCTTCCTAGATAACTTCGCTGCTGTGTTTGGATCCTCAGTTTTTGACTTGTCCTTGCGACAAAGATTATGACCCTCTGCCACTAGATCTTCCAACAAGCCACTGTTTCCACGTGGTGGTGATAAAAGTGCAACTTCATTGTAGCCATTAGCAACGCTTGAAGCACCCACCTGCAAGCCATAAACGCCACTTGGGTAGGATGAAGCTGAGGTGATTGAGCCATGTGGAGATTGGGAAGAGACCTCAATATTCGAGCCTTGCACCAAAGGAAGAGGTTCATATGGAGAACCTAACATGGCAACACTGTTAGTGTTATCAAAGCCATAATTGTAGCTCCTCCCAGAATGATAACCATGTGAGTCAGTTGCAGCAAAACTCTTGTTGAACAAAGAGGAGGAGGAGGATGATCTATATGAAGAAACAGGGGATAATGGCGAAACCTTATTGCCATTTTCAGTACTATTCTCATTGGGAAACTTGAACTGAGGGTATTGTGGATTGATGTAACAAGAAGAATCAGGGTGGTTTTGTTGAGGATTTGCAGCAGATGAGTGGCTTTGGTGATTGAGTCCATGATGGTTAGAGGGAGATTGCAATGAAGAAAAAGAGAAAGGTGATGAAGGGTTAGCTTGCACAAAGTACTGCATCTGCATGTATTGTAGATGGTATACTTGGAGTACTTCTGGAGGAGGATAAAGAGGCAACCCTGCCCTCTTGTTCCTTTTCATTCTGGTATTCCAATAGTTCTTTATTTCATTGTCAGTCCTCCCAGGTAGCTGAAACCAGAAACCATATAGAGAATAAGTACAAAGTTAGAGGTGGTTGATGTGAAACAACTCCAAACAAAACAGAAAAAGCATACAGTTTTGTGTTTTAGGATTATAAGCCATAAAAGAAAACTTTAAGATAAAGTTGGTAGGATGATGACTTGATGGGATAAAAATGAAAGAAAGAAAATGGTAATTGGAACAAAAAGTCTGAGGTGGTCAACATTTAAACCAGCATTATTAGGAAATAGGGAAAAAATTTAATAAAATAAGGATGCATGTATATACATCATCATGATATAATTATACATGCAGGTGTGGTAGCAAGGTAGGCAAGGATGAAGGGATATAGATCACCTGTCTCATTTTGGTGTACCACATCTTGTCCCCACTAATAATAATTGGTGGGAACATGATGTGATACAACTAAATAAGACAGCAAATCCCCATCCTACATAGAGCGATAGGAAATATATACCTGTGTGGCCATTTGAGACCATTTGTTGCCAAGCTTAGCGTGAAGGTAGACAATGATTTGTTCTTCAAATTCAGAAAAATCACATTTCTTCAAATTAGGCCTTAGATGATTGGCCCATCTCAGCCTACAACTTTTGCCACACCTTGCCAAACCAGAATTCTTGTGCACAGTGTTCCAATTCCCCTCACCATAATTCCTCACATACTCCCTCAACATTTCATCTTCAGCTTCTGTCCACGGCCCTTTCTTCACTGTCTCTTTGGCCACCTCGCCCTCTTCATTTGTGGCAATTACTTCATTATCTTCATCATTGTTGTTGTGTATCATATTTGGCATTGTCATCAATTGCTATAGCACAAACCTAAAAAGAGGGACTACTTTTAAAAGAAATAAAAAATTTTAGTTTTTATCCAATTTATGGGTTAGTGTATAGACATTAGATAGAGTCCTCTCCTCTCCTAACATGGGAGAAGTAATAATCAGAGAGGAGAGACAAAGAGAAAGAAGTGACAAGAAAAGAGAGAAGAGTGACAGAGAGAAACAAGCACTTGTTCTCTCTTTGCTTCTCTTTTTGTTTTGATTTGGGGTGGATGGATTTTATGGGATGACACACTACAAATGTGCAAACCTGCGAGCCTAATTTACAGGATGAAGCAGTTAGAAAAGGAGTAAAATGAAAAGAATAAAATTTAATTAAGGGTTTAAAAATAAATAATACAAGAACCTTTCAATAAATAATAATTTTTAAAACACCTATAGAAAATTGTTATAACGAAGCTTAAGGGGGGCACCGTGAAAGACTCCATTTTGTATGGTGTGGTGGGTTGTAATTAGAGGTATGAGCTTCCTTTTAGGTCCGGTTTGCATGCTAAGTGCTACGTCCATAAAGATATCTTCCCTACCCGCTACCCTTCAATGAGTTCATAGGCACGTACCACACCCCCAATCCTTTTAAACTTGTCTAGCTAGAATAGCATTTTTGTTTCACACATGAATAGTTTTTTTACAATTTTACTCATATTAAACATAGTACAATATATATGTTATTTGCATTCTTCTTTTAAACAAGTTATGATTGAGAAAATATACATAAGAGTAAATATTATCGAAGCTTGGTCAAAAAAAAAAATTATTAAAAAGAGAAGGAATTCTCTGGCTTCACTCTTTCCCTCGTGTATTTTGGTCACTTTACTTATTCATACATAATAAAGTACATTTTAGGTTCGCTGTAGGAATAACATCGGACAGAACACCATTGAACAAAAGGAGACAAATTTAGTTGTGTGAACAAAAAGTTGCCTTCAAAAGTTTTGCGATTGTTACATCTTAAAACATTATGAGCATATGAGCAGGGGAGGGCAGCCAGGAAATTCGTGTGAGGGGGACCAAAAATAAACATACATAACATGAAATAACAAAAAAAAAAAAATTAACTAACATATAAAAACAAATTAGATGTATAATTAACAATTTAATACAATATAAATTACTCAACCTATATGAAATAACCAGTTAACCTAAAACATTGTTGTAAAATAAAGAAAATAAAAGGATTTCTAATATATTATTCAAATAAAAAAAAACATTTAAACAAATGCATCATTCAAATAATTTAAAAAAAGTCAAATCAAACCATATGTAAAGTCCAAACAAATAAGTCACATCCAATTTCATAGAAAGAGAAATAGGCCAAAGGGAGGTGCTGGAATATCTGTAGATTTCAAGCAACCTATTACAGTATACCGCTGCAAAATTCACGGGTAATTAGAGAGGAAATTATACTTTAACATACATTTGGCAATCTTTTGACATATGTAAGAGGACTATAAGAACATCTAACATACAATACAATAAGATTTTATCTGACCTTAGATTGAATTACATAGGCTATGACTTTAAATAAAAAATTTATAGGTATATAAAACAAAACAAAAATATGAAATACGGGGGAGGCCATGGCCTACAAAGGCCTCCCCCTCCCCCCGCCCGTGATTATGTGTTTGTTTAATCTTATCCAAATACCAAGCAATGATTTTCCATGGTAAAAGATATTTTTCAATAGAAGTTGGTATGTTTATGTAAACTTATGAAACAAGACAACAATTCTTATGAGAAAAAAGTTATTTCTAGAGAAATTTGAAATTTGAAACTTGTTTAAAAAGCTATTATATAAGTTTGAAACCAATAACATTCTTTCTTTATTTCACCTCTGCAAAACTAAATACCAAATAAATATTATTAAATTATATTATATAAATAACTTTATATCGTTTTTTGTGATTTACTGTATAAAAGTACTTTTTTACAAAACCCAAACAAAATAGATCATCTTAAAATCACTTTAATTTCAACAAACACATCTAAACATAATAAAATTGATTCTATTATAGTCGATTATAACAATAATCTATTATGCATAAATCGATCATTGAAATAATCAATTTTTCTCAACTCATCCAAACATACACTATATGCATAATTAGGTTTTATTTATGGCTAAACCTATATTCACACTACTTTTCTAGTTAGGGCAATCAGATTAAATAAACTCTAAAAGTTGTACGTACTAACATTTGCTTATAAAAAACAAAAAACAAAAAACCAAATGCACATGTATGACATTAATGATAGAATTGGGCTAAATTGATTTAGAGAATTAGTAGGGCACCATTAATGATAGAATTAAAATAACTTACAGAGGTAAGCTTGGTAATTACTATATATTTATATATTGTCATGATTTTTTAATATTTTATTTTAAATTTTAATTCTATTATTATCAATAAAGATTTTATTTATTTTGAACAGGTTTTTTTATATGAATTTATTTTGAACAATTAATACCCATTTATTGATTTAATTATGACCAGACTCTTAAAAGAATATATATTACTCTATTCATGCTTCACTCTTCCTATCTGGATATTTTAGTAATTTTCTTTTGCTTTCGCCTTAAAAATATTCGCTGACATTTATTTTAAACATTTTTTTATTACTTTTTTTATTTATTACATGTCAAAGTTCATATATTTAAAGGTGCTAAATAATCATGTGTCCTATTTTTCTATATTGAATTTTTATTTAAATATCACTTTTAAGTTTTAAGTCACTTATAAGTTTTAACATGTTAATATTTTCAATGCTAATAAATGCGCAAACATTGAGATATTAACAAGGTAGATTTAATGCGCATTAAATTTTGTATTATTAAAAGTTTGACTTTAAATTGTTATCATGGTCAAATTCTTTTAGTGAAGTGATTATATTGTTAAAAGATAATATATCTAAGTAAAATAAATAAATATCAAAATTCGAAATTTACCTGTAAGGTGAGGAGTTTGAATTCTAGACTCGTAACTTTGAGGAAGACTTTACCTAAACACCATTTGGAACTGATAGTTAGTTTCACAGTTTTGTATATAGGGATACTCGTCACTCGATCGAACACCAAAAACTCTATTATGAACAAAAAAATAATATATTAAGAAATTCGATAACAAATGGCCATATATACTATTTAAGTAATTAAATAAAAATTATTAAATAAAAAATATTTGTGTTCACAATCTAATTTGATTCAATTGTGAGAAAAATACTAACCAAACTAAATTAATTGATTCTGTAAATTGAGAATCGGTCGATTTGGTTCCCACTACAAAAACAACCCGATCCAAACTATTAGCATCAGTTTGGTTTGGAGTGGTTTGTTCTATTTTTCTTTACTATATCTAGACCTTCAAATTCCTAACAAAACCTTGGACCTCGATCAACGCATCCTCAACCATGCCAACCTAAACCCCCACAGTGCTAAAACCCTAATCACCATAATCAACCTTCCATGGAACTTTAACCAACCCAACGAATAAGAGGGTTACCTCAGATTTTGAGAGAGTGATAGATAAATTGGACATACATGTTATGGATGACTAAAAATGGCTGGTTGGTGAGAAGTAGCGATAGTTGATGAGTTGCGATGAGAAGCACCAAGAGAGGTTGAGAATGGAGTTAGTACGAGAAGAATGAATGAAAAGGTAGTGAAGAATACACGAGCGAAACGACTATTATATATGATAAAATGAGAAAAAAGAGATTGAATTGTGCCATATTAACGGTAATAAAGGCATTTACTATCTTTTAACTCCAAACGCTTATAATTAATAATTTATTCTTTAAGGAATTAAAGTGATTTGACGATTCATAAATATTTCTCAAAGGCGTTTTTTTTTTTACATTCTTCTTGGAGGCATTAGTAAATAATTTTTTCTCATGGCCATTTTTTAAAATCAAGATGGGAGAGTTTTGCCCCTTAAATGAGTCTTCCTGACTAGTCGAAATTCAATGCGATTTTCAGATACCGATGGTCTCAGACCAAAAATAACACTCATAGTTTAACTACTTAACTTTTAAGAAACCTCATACTCCATCAAAAGGGTATCCACGGAACCCCAAGGGATTGGTTTAACCATAGTTTTTTTTTTTCCTTTGATCGAGTATCCCACAACCAAAATTGTAAGACTAGCGCTCGAGTCAATATGGTGATTAGGTAAAACTCTTCCTAAAATGACGACTCTAGAACTCAAACTTCTGACCTTACGAGTAAATTTTGTCTGGGGGCACAACTCACTTAGTCATGGATGAGCATATAACGGGTGGTAAGTACACATTCACATAATCAAATCCCTGCTAGGTCAAATTCTTGGGGTTAGGCCATAGAGAATCTTGCGAATCCCTTTGTCCTAGAGAGAATGAGATCTGCCTTTGACAGGACCAAGAAGTGGATTAGCCAGGATGCATGTGAGCTAGCCCAGGCACCATATGATCACAATACCAAAATAGGAATAGCAAGTAACAGGAAAGCTGAGGCGCCACGGTCACGTAGAGTCCAAGAAATAGTTCACAAATCACAATCAATCTTTGGCATTGCCATTGAGGCCTAGCAATTGTACTAATTGCAATGGATAAAGCTTGTTCGCGCCAAAAAAAAAAAAAAAAACCTTGTTGCACAACACACATGTACACATCTCTTGCATCTATGGTACGTGATAGAATCAGGGTATATGTGCGCAAATATAATGTAGGACCAATTGTGTTCAGACAATAGAAACTATGCATGCGTGAGGTGACACCTGAGCAAACATGGGTAGGTAACATTATTCAATAGTTATATGCATTTGGCATATTCCATGTTTCTTTTGCATCTCCACTTTATAATCCGATCGTCAGCCACATAAGCAGTAAGGATTATAGCTTTTTCCCTTAGCTCCTAGAGCTATTGTGTTTGACAAAACCTATAAACAACTTATGAGAATAACTTACTAAAAAAATTAATGCAAATAGTTTATCAAAGCAATTTATAATCTATATATAAGCTCATCTTAACTTATTACAATAAGCTTATAAAAATAACTTCTTTGAAAAAACTTATTGAATAAATGCTTAATTAAATTGTTTATTCAAATGCAACAAGGTGAGACTCCATATGCCTTGCAGGAACAAAGCAATACATATGATAGATATGGGAATTCCCATGTGACTTATGACATCAGCAGACCAATTAAGTCCTGAGGTGAAGATTTAAGGACCCTCCAAACACCTACGATGACATTTAACCTGTGATCATTAACCTGTGATCATTAAGTCCGAATAACGTTAAGAAAGCACTGAAGCACTTTTACACAGTAAAACCATCCAATTAACATGGCTGTCTCCACCCAAAGAACCTCAACTTCATCTCATAATAAATGAAGTTTATGGATGAGTCAGAAAATTGTTCCGTAGTTTATTCTCTTTCTCATGTTTCTCCACTAGAGGCACCTGTCTATGTTACTAATCTATCCTAGTCATATATTGTGATACAGCTACACTTAGGTGAGCATAGGAAGACCAATAAGCAAATCCTAGAATATGGTATCTTCATATAGAGTTTATCAGAAAGTAAACTACCATTAAGTCCTAGTATTCATTCATAATTTTTTTTGAAGTAATATGCTAACTTCCCTTGAGGTTAATACTTATTGCACCCAACATCCCTCTTGATTAAAAAATCTCACCCGCATCCCTTACAGGTTCAAAGACATCAATCCTAAAATGTTGGTTTCAACAGGATGGCTAAAACAATGTAGATGGATGCTCAAATTTGTTTCAATTCTTATATATTTCACTTTTACTTCCTATTTCTGAGGGGGAAGTACACTTAATAACCTCTCAGGAACATTTCCCCTTTTCAGTTTTGCACTTATTCCTCCTACCCTACATCTAAAAAACATTTTCCACTCTCCAGTTTATATTCTTTCTACTCCGTTTTCTCCACTTTAATTTTTCTGAAGAAGGTTCTTAAATTGGTTAGCTAACCAATTAACATTGACAGAAACATAGCGTGATGTTTGTTCCACAGCTCTAACAGTTCATAAAATGAGAAAGACTTTTAATGTAAAACAACAAAGTAAATGCAATTATGTCAAATGTCAAATTTTGGACAAATATTAAACTCGTTTTTTATCAGCATCATGTTAAAAAATAAATCACAGCCAAAGGAAGCAAAGAAGAAAGCATCTATCAAGTCGAGAAGACTTCGATCTCGAGAAATTAAGAAAGGATTTTGCTCTGTATTTATAATGCTATATTGAAGCATGACCAAGTCAATGATATCTGTAGAGGCAGAGAATTCATATCAAATAGTAACTAATAATTTGTGCAGAACCATACTCTTAATGGATAACTATGAATTCCAGAAAAGTGCAGGGAGAGAAGATATTAAAATTCATAAACAAAACTAGTATCTGTCACTTGTAAGTTTAAATTCCAGGATCACAAATACAATCCTGATCAGATCAATGAATTAGTACCATAGATATTCCCCTCAAATATCATCCTTCAAGGAAGAAACTTACCTCAATCATTTAACAATGATCTTTTGTCCTCTATGGAACATCACTGGCCACGAAACTGGTCCAACAACATATTCTGATGAGGATCAACTGATCAAGAAATTTTTTTGAAGCCCATTATCAACCAGAATTCACAAGTAATTACAACATATCTTTGATAATATCAAGGTTTAAGGTGTCGCGAACAATAAGGAATAACCCCAGAAGTACAACAAGCATGATTCCTGATGACATGATCCGTTGCTCCACTTCAAGAGGTAGCTTTCTCCCACCCCTGGCAGCCTCAACGAGGATAAGTGCCAATGAACCCCCATCTAATGCAGGTAAAGGAAGAAGGTTTATAACTGCAAGATTAATATTGAGTATGGCAGCAAATTGGTAGAGACCATCAATGTTTGACCGTGCAACTTCTGCACCAACAGCAATAATGGCCACAGGACCAGAAACCTTACTAGCTGTCTGTGAGAAGTTTAAAAATGTCTGCTTTAAGCCATCTAAAACATTAGATGTCAGACCCCAAAATTCTTTTCCAGTAAAGTTTATAGTTTCCACCAGATTTTTTGGCCTAACCTTACCTATCTTTACATTTGGTGAAAGCTGAACTCCAATTTTACCAGTTCCATCATAATTCTCATCAGGAGTGACCCCTATTTCAAAGTCCTGCTCCCCCCTCTTAATCTTAAGCAAAACATATCTCTTGGGGTTCTTCTTGATGACATCAACAACTTCAGAGACAGCATTAGGACCTGGTTTAGGAAACTCACTTCCATTGACCTCAAGGATCACATCACCAGGAAGCAACCCATCTCTAGATGCAGCAGAAAAGGGCCTAACATCAGGCACAGTCACCCCAGGAAAGACCTCTTGCACAGGCAAACCAACCGTAATGACTTGAACAAAGACAATGACAATTGCAAAAATTATATTAGCAATAACACCAGCTGAAACCACAATGACTCTATCCAATATTGGTCTGTTCTTGAGCAAATTTTTATCATCGACAGGAATATCACTCTCTGGATCATTATCAGGAAACCCCACAAAGCCACCAAGAGGAAAAGCTCTAATTGAATATTCTACATTCTTTGCATTGAACTTAGCTAAAATTGGACCAAAACCAACTGCAAATTTACTCACATGGATGCCTTGGAGAGAAGCAGCAAGGAAGTGACCACTCTCATGAACAACAATGATAGCCGTCAAAACTGCAGCAGCCTCAAGCACAGATTGAGGACCCTCGAAGTTCCCATAATCAAATCCAGCAATACCCCACGTCCTGAAATCCACCCTATTTCCATGCGTGCACCTACTACTGTTGCCATTCAAAAACTGTTTCTTGCATGTGAAGTTGACATTTGGTGAAGCAAATGAAGGAGAAAAAAGTGATTTTGAGAAGTGGGTTTTGAGCTTAGAGGAGGGTTCTGAAATGGGTGACCTTGAATTGGCCAATCTGATGATGGAACTGGAATGTGAAGGCGGAGAGGGAGAGAGATATGTGACCATGGCTTTCAGATAATTTGGAAGGGTAATAAGGTGGAAAAGCTTGGTGCTGGTTTGACAAGGGTGGACAACATAGAAAGTGGGATTTGGATAACTCATGCTGTTCCTTTTTTTTCCCCTTTTTGTTGTGTTGGACCTGTGGAGGAAAGTGAGGGAGATGTCTTCATCTTATTTTCCACAAGAATTTCTGATTGTCATCATGTCTTAATTCTCTAATCAATTTTTTCCATCCACAATTAAAAATCAAGCCCATTTTATGCTTTTCAACAGGCTCACGACTGGGCCATTAGTAAACGCTCCAGACCCAAAAACCAAAAATGTAGAAAATCGGCCCATCCATGAGTTTCCATCTCAGTTTATGGGTTAACAGGGAAATCGGCCCATCCATGAGTTTCCATCTCAGTTTATGTTGGTTGAAACTTGAAAGAAATATTCTTATTGAGTGGCATATATAGTATTGCCATTTGTAATTTGTTGACATCATTTTAAAAATTATGAAAAAAAAAAAAAAAACACTAAATATGATAAGGGAAATGCAATTTATATTAGAAAGTGGTGCATTCAAATTATTGAACTCTTAAAAGTTATACTTCCCAATAAGAAATTTCTATCTTTAGAATCCTTACCCAATATCCTTATGACAGTGATTAGCAAGACCCATATGATAATCAGAATGTGAAGTGCGATGACTTTTAACTTGCCACACTTTTCATAACTCGTGCATCTATACTATATACATTTAGGAATAACCTCATTAAATTCTATGACATGTGTCATCATCTTAGAAAAACATCGTTTAATGCAAATCCAATAATAAAACTCAAGGGCACAAATCAATTAATAATATTATTTAAATCAATTAATAATATTTAAAAAAATAATATTATAGATAAATATATTTTCTATAAATGGTTAACTTACATCGGAAGGAGAAGAAATAAATCAAATAAATTTTCAAGAGAAAATAAAATTAATAATATGATATATAAATATATTTTATAAAATCTATACTATATACATTTAGGAATAACCTCATTGAATTCTATGTTATGTGTCATCCTCTTAGAAAAACATCATTTAATGCAAATCCAATAATAAACTCAAGGGCAGAAATCAATTAATAATATTATTTAAATCAATTAATAATATTTTTAAAAATAATATTATAGATAAATATATTTTCTAAAAATTGTTAACTTACATCGGAAAGAGAAGAAATAAATAAAATAAATTTTCAATAGAAAATATAATTAATAATATGATGTATAAATATATTTTATAAAATCTATACTATATACATTTAGGAATAACCTCATTGAATTCCATGCTATGTGTCATCCTCTTAGAAAAATATCATTTAATGCAAATCCAATAATAAAACTCAAGGGCACAAATCAATTAATAATATTATTTAAATCAATTAATAATATTTTTTAAAATAATATTATAGATTAATATATTTTCTAAAAATGGTTAACTTACATCGGAAAGATAAGAAATAAATCAAATAAATTTTCAAGAGAAAATAAAATTAATAATATGATATATAAATATATTTTATAAAATGGTTAACGTGCACGGGAAAATATGATAAATAAATCAAATAGATTTTCGAGAAATAATACATATAATAATATGATAAATAAATATATTTTTACAAAAATGATTAATTTGCACAGGGAAAGAGGAGAAATAAATCAAATAGATTTTCAAGAGAAAATAAAAAGTACGATAGATAAATATATTTTCTAAGAACTGCTAACTTGCACGGGAAAATAGAATAAATAAATCAAATGGATTTGCAAGAGAGAATAAAAATAATATAAAACAAAAATATATTTTATAAGAAATGGTTAGCTTGTATAAGGCAAAGGGAGAAATAAATCAAATATATATTTAAGAGAGTAGAAAAAATAATATGATAGAAAAATATATTTTCTAAAAATGGTTTAATTTATCGGAAAAAGAGTAGAAATAAATCAAAAATATTTTCAAGAGAGAATAAAAAAAATGATACAATAGATAAATATATTTTACAAAAATGGTTAATTTGCATCGAGCAAATGGGAGAAATAAATCAAATAGATTTTCAAGTGGGATGAAGAAATATATTATAATAGATAAAAATATTTTCTAAAATTGGTTAACTTCCACGGGAAAAGAGAAGAAATAAATCAAATAGATTTTAAAGAGAGAAGAAAAAATAATAAATATATAAATGTTCTATAAATGGTTAACTTGCATGGGAAAAAAGATAAATAAATTAAATAGATTTTTAAAAGAAAATAAATTAATAATATGATATATAAGTATATTTTCTAGAAATAGTTCACTTGCATGGGGATAAGAGGATAATAAATTAAATATATTTTGAAGAGAAAAGATAAAATATGATAGGTAAATATAATTTCTAATAATGGTTAACTTGCAGGGAAAAGAATAAAAAAACAATTTTAAGAGAGAATGTTTGTAAATCAATGATAAATATACTTTCACATTGATAAATACATAATTTAATATGATAAATATACTTTTAATGTGGCGTGACTTACTAAGAGTCGTATAACAAACTCTTCAATTAACATTAGAAAAGACACGCATATAACATTTGCTATAAGTTTTATTTTAATATATTCAGGAATGTGAACATGAGAATAAAAGTTTCACATGTTTCGTATAAATTTTAAAAAATATTTTCAGACACAAAAGATGTCCAGAAATAAAATTAGTGAATGAAAGTGGAAAACTACATTCTCAAGTGTGAGGGATGCGATCTCCTATTTGCTTGTTGAGGTTGAGTCCCTTTCCCATCTCTTCTTCAAGGTCGCGACAGCTCTGGATGTCCACAAAAGAAGTGTGTTTTGCTGGATTCTTTGGAGCATTTGGAGGGCTAGGAATGTTAAACTTTGGGAGGAAAAAACTGAAAATCACATGCAAAAGCTATGGAGGAATGGAAGCATCATAATTCTCTGGGTAGCACAAATCGTACCTCTTATGCTACTATGCAAAGTGATAGGTGGACGAAACCTGGGTTGGTTTATTGAAGTGTAATGTGGATGCCGCTTTTTTCAGAAGAGAAAACATTACATCTCTTGGCATATGTATAAGGGATGAGAATGATTCTTTTGTGTTGGCTAGGAGTGAGTGGAATAGTCCTCTTTTGATGGTCCCTGAAGGTGAAGCTTTGGGTCTTCTTGCTGCAATCAAGTGGGTTAGAGACCTTGGCTTTTCTAATGTGACTTTTGAGCTTGATAGCAAGGTGGTTGTTGACAACATTCAGTCCAATGTAGAAGATCTCTCTGATTTTGGTGCCATTATCCCTCACTGCAGGAACTTGTTGAATTTTAATCCAACCTTTGGAGTTGATTTTGTTAGGAGGCAAGGCAACTTAGTTGCTCATAAGCTTGCTAGAGCGACTTTGTACTATCCTAGTCTCCATACTTTTTATGATATTCCCATTTGTATTGGACACATTATTGCTAATGAAATGAAATAAACTGGTTGTTGTAAAAAAAAAAATGTGAATGTGGGAAATAAATATTACTGGGAATGAGATTCTCAAGAATGTAGTTTATCCGATAATAAAATATTTTATTTACTAAACATCACTACACGGTGGTTACATATTTGTAGTTTTCTGTTACAATAAAACTGGAGAATTAAAATGAAACTAGCTCAGAGACCCGTGCTGAGCACGATTATGAGCTAGTTAAATATTTTATATTACTATAATTTATTTATTTATTTATAGTATTTAAAAGCTTAAAAGATCATTTTGTGATATGGACATTTGGGTATAGAACAAAATTTTAATATATAAAGTGTCTTTTTTATCACTAATAAAATTAAGCATTTTAATCCTTATTATAGCAATAGATAAAATACATCATTTTCAAGCATTACAATATTTGGATGATGTTAGTGTTTACCAAAATAATGTCATTATTTTATAACCAAATCAATGTATGGCATTCTACTTATGATTTAGGCTAAATATAAGCTTCAGGATAAGACTTTGGCCCATTTTCTTTCATTGTTTTTGTGACAGATAAGAAACATAATTTAGCTAATGTAAAATGCTTGAAGTTTTGCTTTGAAAAGCAAGAAAGAATACTCAATCAAATAATTATTGAGATTAAGTCAAAAAAACCTATATATCATAGAATAAACTTGATAGTACATCATAATGGTTAACCATAAAGGTTATATACCTCTATATTAGAGAACGTATTTGATTTTACATCCTTAGGTACTTTTTGAAGAGCTTGATATTTTAGTAATTTTTTTAATTGACAATGTCTCAATCAACATATTTAGCACTAAACATGGAGGTCAATACTCTAGAAAAGAAACATACTTTCACATAAAAATCACATTTTGACAAAGGATTTCCTATATCAATGAGAAATGAGAATTAGGGAGATCATTCTTTTGAGTTTCCTAACATTGAAAAGATAAGAGCTAAAAATATTAAGAGAAGCTACCAATATTGTAGTGACAAGATTCTAAGTATTCATAATTGCACAAATGACTGCATGAGAGTTTAGTAAGTAAAAAATTAGTTGTGACAATATAAATTTACATAGATCAACCAAAACTATTGTAAGTGCAAATTGTATAAACAACTTTCACCTTAAGAACATGTTTGGAAAAGCTTAAAATTTTAGATTTTAGTTGTTATATCCCAGAAAGTTGTTATCAAAATAATCTAACATGTTTGACACTTTGTTTAAATTTATAAAAAAACTTTTTTTAGGAAAAAAAAGTTGTTTAATGTCATCTAGTTTGTTTTAGTTTAAGATTGTTGTGATTTGATTATTTTTCATTCTCAAAACTCTCTTCCTTATTTACCCCTATAAAACTAACTTCTAAACAAATATTATTAAATTATACAAATAACTTCTTACCCTTTTTCATAATTTACTATATAAAAGTGATTTTTTTTGCACTACCCAGACGAAATAGTTTATCTTAAAATCGTTTTTCAGCAAACAGACCTAAACAAAAACAGATTCTGATTATAATCGATTATCACAATAATCGATTATACAAAAATCGATTATCAGCATAATCTTTTTTTCTAGCTTTTCCAAACACATTCTAAAAGGTATTTGGCACTTCAACCAACCTTAAGCTTCTAAATTGGAGCAAGCGTCTTATAACCTGTCATCATCTCCTAGATAAAGCAACATAAAAAAGTCTATAATATAATTTAAAGGATAAAATAAATAAAAGAGAGTATTTTTACTGAATGTTGGAAACATTACCTGTTTAAAGAAAAGAGGTATTAAAATAAAAGAAGAAATCCCATGCTTTTTTTTTTTAAAATATACTCCCTCATGTCCTTATTATAAGAGGCAAATGACTACTTTTTTTTGATCCAAAATATAAGAGACATGCATGTATTTCGACAAATATTAAATGCTCATTTCCAATTTTACCCTTATTTATAATAGGGTTTATATTTACGAGACAGTGCAACTTTCAATACAAGTATGTTTGTTCATTAATTATTGAAGGGTTAAATTTGTAAATTTATATGAATATTAATTACAAATAGCTTACTTCAATACATCTCTTTGGTCTGTGTGTTTTAGGGTTTTGCCTCTTATATATAGGATCAGAGTGAGTATAAAGAAAGCCCATGATTTTACTGATTATAAAATAAGAAACAAAAATTATTGAAAGAAAAAAAAATCAAGATCCAGATTTTTTTTAAAAGGGAAGAAAATATAAAACGCTGATGACATTTTTTTTAAAGAAATTACTGTGGCATACTGTAGCAGCATTGGATGAGATTTAATTACAGTATAGATAACAAATCTTTTCATACAAAGGAAGAAGGAAGCTCGATCGGTTTCGATAATATGACTTTTAAATGGGGAAAAAAGCCTTTAAACGGGAAAGCAAAATAAAGATGACAATGATTTTATCCAAATCCAAACGTATCTCCTTTGTGGGGCGCCTATTTTTGATTTTATTAGGACTGATGACAAAAGGTCAGAGAAGAGCAGGATTATAATCAAATCATCAGCTTGTCGTACCACGTAAAACCCAATAGTAGTTGTGCTCCAATCCATGTATGACCCACGAAAAAAGGGGAAATTTTATAGGGCAAATGAACAATGATCGATACGACCCAACAAACGGCTTCATTCCAATATGTAATACATAATGATGATTCTATGATGCTAATCTCACGTCACTAATTGTAGCCACAGATCATAATTAAAATAAGAAGTGTTAATCACACATATATATATAATTAATCACACTTCATTTACAAGTGTACATATAAGAATAATAAATGCTGCTCACATAAGAGCCACACATAAATCATAATTATGTTCCTCTCTCTCTCTCTCACACACACACACATACTATTTATCATTTGCATATAACGAGTCACACTTTTTTTTAATAATCACATATTGATTCTTTCAGCTCATTGTGACATGAGAAGGCATTCACCTAAGATTTGTGCATAAACATTAAGTTAATTATAAGTGTGCATTCCGAAATGATTATCTTTTAGAGAACAATCAATTTTTTTTTTACAGTTATTATTTCAACAAAAAATTAATTATAAACTGTTTTGAACACACACAAAAAAAAGTTTAATCCAAACACGTGTTAAGTGTGAAATTAATCTATTATAACTGTTAACATGCATTAATAGATTGAGTATATTATCTAAATATGATTCCATAGGAGTAACTAAAACCAAAGAATTTAATTTTGATTTTAGTAAAGCTTCTTACACTATAATGTGTGATTTTCTTTATGTAAATTTTTTTTTTTAACTCAAATGTAAAAATTATGAAAGTCACATTTTTTTTAATTAATATAGTAATATATGATCAAGGACAATTTTAAATGATGCTCTCTAGTTATGGCCTTATGAGCTGAAGATCTTCTATCTCACTTTTTTATTACCACATTCTATGTTCTTCATTAATGATAATTTAACATTTAATTAAACAAAATCATAACTCATTACTCCCTCCGTTTCTTATTTTTTGTGTTTTAAAGTTTCTACATGCAACTTAAGAAATTATTAATTCATGTCAATTTGTACCAAAATACATTTATTTCTATCTTTAATTATTTACAAATTCCAACTGCATTTACTAATTTAAATAAATACTCCATCTGGACTCAATTATAAGCAAAAAAGTACATATATTTTGTGGACTTAAATATAAGCAAAATCCAACAAATTTAACTCTATTTAATGTCAGTGTTTAAAAAATCAAGCAAATTAACAAATCCAACTAATTCTCCTTTTACTTTTCCAAGAACATTGCACACTCCCGAGGCAATTAAATGGTAGATTAGTAATTGTAACTCAATTTTTTTATACATAAATCAAGATAATTAAACTAAATCAACTAACTTTCTTAATTAGTGTGAAGTTAATTAATTTTGCTTATAATTGAGTCCGGAGGGAGTACTCCATACTCCAATTGGAACATGCTGCTGAGCAAAGTACACAGAGCTTTAAGTACTAGCTAAATAGATAAAGTTAACAAAAGAAATTAAATATTCAACACCATTATCAAATCCCCGGCAACGGCGCCAAAAACTTGTTGTCCAAAAAGTTGTGATGTGCAAATATACATAGTCAAACAAGTAATAAAGTGTGAATATAGATCGTTCCCATGAGGATTTAAATGAATTGAATATAAATTCTAGTTTTAACATTTTCTACTTAGCTTAATAAAAATAAAAAGTAATTTTAAGCTTTGTAAAGTAAATGAAATAATTGGTTGTGAGAGCATTAATTAATGTTCGTAAGGAATTAATAAAAACAATAAATGGGTGCTTGAAAACAGAGATGGAAACAGCTAGGATTATAATCCTTTGTAATATTCACTTCAGGGTAATTTATGCTTCAAGATGCTACAGCATTTAGCCCAGGAATTTGAGATTTGCTTTCCAGCAGTAAAACTGAGTTCATTAAAAGCTTCTTATTCCTAAGTTCAAATTAATTTCCCTCAGCTATCAGATAAAACGTCCAGCCACTTAAAGACTTGAAGGCTATTCCTAGCTCATTCAACACAATTAATTTTCCAATTAATTGCTCTATCTTTATCTTCTAAACAAGTCCAATAACTTGGTTTTTCCCAACTTCGTCAGCTGATATTTCAGATCAGTTGATCAGGCTAATACTGAAATTAAACATTAAAGCAGAAAAGAAGAAAATGCATAACATCCATTGCATTAAATTACCCATCAGTTTAATTACAAATTTATAGAATCCTAACTTAAGAGAATTAGCTCATAATGAGCTTAAAGATAAAACAAGTAAGGAAATGGGAAAATAAAGACATAAAGTATAAAACGAAATTACAGAGAGGACAAAGGGAGCTGACGGCTGCTGCACAGTACAGGGTTGCTACAGTACGAGCTGACCTAAAAGCAAGGTCACACTTACTATTTGTACTCCTCCCCAAAATAGGGCTACACTCTCTCTCCTGCTTCACTTTTTGGGCTATTACACAATTCAAGTACTAAAATAATCCTTGGCCCAATTCCCAAGTACACTCAACTGCTGCATTATATTCTCTCTCTTTCTTTTTGCACAGCGCAACAGGTACTTTGCCTTCTAGTGAGCATTAGTTGAGCTGGAAAAATGATTTTAGCTTGTAATGACCTGCTCTCCCGATGCTGCGACATCCCAAAACATCCCAGAGCACTTCCTTCAGCAATATACACTTCTAAATCCTGCTTAAGCTCAAACAAATCTTTTAGTAGTAACAATTCATTAATTATATCTCTTTTCGCAGTTAGTAAGAGCAACTCAGATATTTACTCAATCAAACAAAACTTGAGTTCCTTTTCCCAAAATTAATCAAAACAAGTACAATAGTTAGGCTAAAAGAATAGTAATAACTCTTATTTCTAAGAGTTATCACATGTAGCATTTATGGCTGAATTTAAGTATCGATGGTGATTTTGTGTATTTTCAAGGCAAATCAACCTAGTTTTATATAAGGGTATCCATAGAAAGAAAAAGAAAAAAGTCAATTATACCTTGGATTTCTAAAACATCCATTGTTTCGAAACAAAAACAAATAGCTAAAAACACCAAAGATAAGGAACGGATGAAGTAACACTGATGTACATCCCTGCTTTTGATTGACAAGAGACACCAAAACACTATTTTTTGAGATATCAAAATTTTGTTCCTAGTTTTGTGCTTGTGGCACTATTTCTCGATAACAAGAAGACATGTTTATCAATTATTACACATGTTTTCATGAGTTATTACACATATCTTATATTTTCATTAAAAAACAACACCACAGACACTTAAAAGAACATCACCTAAATCATGTCTTATGATTAAGTGATAATGGTATACCTTCCTGTCATCACACCCCCGCTCTCCCAAACCTCGTCCTCTCTTCCTCTGTGTATCTTGCTCATCTAGCCCTAATTAATCTTCTTACTTTCCTTTCCTTCTTTCTTTCTTTCTTTCTTTCTTTCTTTCTTTCAGTGTTTTTTCTTTTTCTTTTTCTTTTGACATGGAGTTAATGTAAAGGACAGGACATAGGTGGAGAATCATCACAATTCACAAGGCCTGCCCTGCTGCTAGGTAGCTATGTATATGGGGACACAGCTGATGGAATAGAAATTAATGCAAACACAGCATAAAGCAAAGGGTAACAGGCCCCACTTGAGTTTGCACCTTCAAGTTTTTAGCTAGTTTTCTGAGTACCTCAACCACGAACGATTCCTTTCATTAATTCTATCTGCTTGCGTCCCCTCCCTGTAACCAGCCCCCTATCATCCTCCTCATTATTCCATCCGTAGTGGTACAACCCCACCCCCTCAACACAGCAGAGAATTTATAGCTCTATGTTCGTATATTTATTAAGGCTTGGACTAAGTTACACTACTCAAAATTTATACCACTCATATGGTAAATTGTGGGCCAATCAAATAACCATATGGGTGGGTCAAATTTTCAAATCTTGACTAGTTGAAAAGTCAAATGTCCATGTAGGTCAAAATGATTGGTTTAGTACTTACCACATGGGTGGTGCAATGAGTGGTGTAAATTTTGAATGGTGCACCATAGAATGAACCATTTATTAAGAAGAATGCTAACAAGTGTCCTTAGGGCATTATTTAAGCAATCAAAAAAAAAAATTTATATGAAAAATAATGTATTTAATATTTCGAAAAATATAACACTTAATTAGTTTTACTTGTTAAAAAATCATTCCTCTTTTAGCTTCCTATCTAGCTAGTGAAGATGATTCCGAGATTATCTAATATATTGTCAATTGTGAATACACATCTCAATTAATCTCAACCGCTTTATAGGATTATAAGCGTTTGCATGTTCATATCTTTATATTTAGCTGTTCAATGATAACTTACGCATTAAAATCTCTCACATGATATATATCGATCTGAGTTAAGGGTGGACCTCTATTTTCTCTCCCTTCTCTTGAACCTTCCCTAGCTATATTGTTTCTAGCCTTCTTTCTATTTTATGCATAACAGATAATGCAAAATTATATAATGGTTAGTGCAAGCTCTGATATGCCAATTTTACCTACTCCTGCTGACGTTAATATGCACTATATATATATATGTTTTTTTCATCATATATATGGTTGCTAAACTAGCTATTTATGCTAAAATATAGCGCTACTTCTCTCAAAGAGGTAGCAGAAGTTTTGAATATTCATGGTGGTAGATGTTGTAGTTCAAGGTTTATATTGATAAAAGGACAAAAATACCTATATCTAGGTAAAGAAGAAAAGTTGGTAGCAAGTTCAACCAGACTACAGATTTTAATTTTATAACATATACAGGCACATATATTGTCTTTCACTCTTTAATTAGTTTCTACATTAATAATACTTACTATGTCTTCTGGTTATTATACATTCATCTCACGCCCATTCCTGGTTAATTATCCAAGAAAGTTTATGGGTCTTTGGTACTGCACCTTAATTTATTTTTGGTGGAGATCTGTATTGTTATAACTTTCAAATAATAATAGTACCAACTAAACTTTCATATATATACATTATACACGGTTGTATATATAATCTAAATTAATATGACCTTACACATAGATATATATTTGCATGCTTTTCATCACCTACAGAGATAAGAAGGCTTAATTTTGTCTTCTGCAGAAATTAATACATAGTAAAATAAATCTTTGATTGTGGGGATAGACAAAGACAGGAAGAGGAGCAAGGTTATTCTATACGCATAAGAAACAAATGAGGATATATATATATAAGGAGGAAAAGGACAGAGATATCATCAGATATGTATGAAGAAAATATGTGAGAGGAAAGAACAAGGAAAAGAAAAATAGAGAAAATATATGAACATTGAACAAATAAATATATACATACCAGGATTTGAGATTGAGGGGGTGGAGATGGAAATTAAGAAGTGCAAAATGAGATATTGACGCGGCTCAATTAAACTACAAGGCTGGTTTTCATGCTAGCCATGTCTTCAAATTGAGGCGCGCCAATATCTTGGTTTGTGCCTCATCATATAGCACTTCCCCATCACCACCTTGACCCTTATAGAACCTTCTTCTTTCTACTCTCCACAAGTACCAGGATGTGTTGATCATTTATGCGTTTCCCTTCACTCTTATAATCTTGAGAGAAATTAAGCAGTTTGGCTGAAGAGGGGGCTATAGAATCATTTTGGTTAATCAGTTTCCATGAACTGATATATATATATATATATTTGGCAGAGAACACATATCAATTGTTGGCTGTGGAATTGAAGAAGAGAAGAGATAAAACATCAAAACCGAGTGGTTTGTGCTTATGTACGTATACACTGTTTGACTAACCATTTTCCATCTTCCACGAAGCCACCACGTAGGGACCCCTATATATTTCTTTGCATTAATTAATGCTTTTCGTTTTTTTTTTTTTTTAGTGGTTGAGTTTGGTGAATCTTGAAAAAACTAATAGTATTTACATTTTTCCACAAAACAAACAGATACTATATTATTAATTTTTTTCCTTGATATTTTTTTTAAAAAAATGTCAAGGTTTCCTCTAGAGCTCAATAAGAGTCTTGTTATTTTTATACTTATTTTCTACACCTAATCTGTAAATTGTGTGTGTGTGTGTTTTTTTTTAAAGGTAGATATAGGCGATGAGTAAACACCAGTACAAAAAAAACCCGCATATACCCAACAATCATGTTCATGAGGACATGAATTAAATTAAATTATAATAATCCCGTCCAAATAAAAAAAAAAAACTTATTTATTTATTGAAATAAAGTATCTTAAATGAGCTGAAAATAAGCTCTTCCAAATTAGTGAATACTTGGATGAAAAAATATTAGGTCATGGCATAAACATGAGCGTACCATTGGTGTATAACTGCACATAATTTTTCAAATATTTATTTATTTATTTTAAGTGTACCAATGTAGATATTAATTGAAAGTTTATGAACTGCACCAACCACTCTGGACCACTGACAATAGGACAATGCTTTTAACAGTTGGGGAATATAAATTGAGGTCTTTGAATTTACGATTTTTGCACCGCATATACCGTTTGATATTGTCTCTAGAGTAGACCCAGCCCATCCAAACCCTAGAACTTGGACATAGGGTTATTTACTCGAGTCTTAACAAGGGACCACTTTACAAGAATTAATTTCACATAAACTCAGAAGGAGTGCCATGATCATGAAAGGCAAGACATACAATATGAGTTTTGTTATCTACAAGTCACATTAAACTTCGACTAGTCTGGATCGAGTTAGGTGCATCATATCAAGAGATAAAACTCTCTCAATGACTATTTTTTTTTTCATTCATAAAACTAGAACCTGAGATATTACTTAAAGCATTGTTTGTGAGTTGTTTTTTTGGAGGAGAATGGAATGAAAGGAGAGGTTTATTACATATCTTCCTTGTTTGTGAGTTCTATCAATTGGAAGAAAAAAGTTTTAGAGATTTTCATAAATCCTCCATTCTCCTATTCATCCCACTTTTTCCATTTCTCCCATTTTGGGGTATCTTGGAGGAAAAATAATTGAAATTACTAATTTATCCTCATCTATTTTTAAAATTTACAGTTTTTAAATAATATTACCTATGTTAATTTTTTTTTCCAGATAAGGGTAATTTTGTAAAAGCATGTCATAAACCCTTCATTTTCTCCCCTTTATACAATATGCACTCCCAAACAAGTAGAGAGATAATACTCTCATTCTATTCCTTCCCTTTCCTTTATCTCCAAACTTGCAAACAGAGGCTAGTAGAAATCAAACTTCTACTATTGGGTTGGATCAACGGACGTTGGATTGGTATCTATCATGAGGTTTAAATACTAACACTAGTAGAAATTAATAGATTATTTGCGGATTTTTCTACGGATTTTTTCCGCAGGAATTTATTGCAAATTTTTTCAGAAATAAAGTTTTTCCTATAGATTTAAGTTTTTAAGAAATTTTGACTTTTCCTACGATTTTTCCTGCGGAATTAAAATTTTCGCAAGAAAATCTACAGGAAATTTCCTACGGAAATTAAAATTCATAGGAAAAAATTACCCATAAAGGTATTACATACAGGTAGAAGTTAGTAGGAAAATCCGCATGAAACCCGTTTCTTGCAAATTTTTGAGCAAAATCTGCAGGAAAATCTGCAAGTAATAAAAAGATTTCTAGTAGTGTAATATCTTCTATCTTCATCACTGAAATTTTTTAAATATTAAATATATTTTAAAACATCCCATGTAAATTTCATTATTATTTGGAAAATCAATGTTTTTCTTATGAATATAAATACTTGAATAATAATAAATGATTTGTAAATATCTTTTCTTCAAATGTGTAATTTTAAAGGAGCCAAATCTATTTCTATTTATTATACTAAAACAAAAATAAAAATATCTTTCCCAAACGTCACGGACAAGATATCAATGTGGAGGCCTGCAAATTTTTCTTAATTCTTTTATATAAATATGATTCTTTAATGATAAAAGAAAAGTTCAATTTTACTTTCAAAAATATTTTTAATAATATGATAATTTATTATCAATTGATAGGATAAAAAATATTTATAATAATCATATATAACAATTCAATCTTTAAAATAATGACATATTTAAACTGAATATTATTAAATCACTAAACATTTTGGAAATATATATTCTTAATAGCAGAAATTTAGTTTAATTAAAATAACTATTTTTCTTTTACACGCGGGCACAAGTCACACATATTCGGGGTGGCACCTACTCAACTCACCTACTTCCTCAAGTTATTATCTGTTTATTACAGCTGAGGATGTGCAGAGTTTACTTGGATGTGTGAAGAGACTGTCATATATAAACTGTGCACACAGGAAATCAACAGGTTCCAGAAAGGTAAGTAACAATCCCTTTCATAATGGTTGACAAATTTTATGATTGCGTTTTTTATGATAAATAATTAATTCTTGATTGTTCAAGCAGATCCTTTTCAACTTAGGATTCCATTAATTGGGTCGTAATGTACTACTTATCTCTCCCGCGCTATATATATATCTACAGGAAGCCTGTGATGTGAGATAAATGTATTTTGTGATGTGAGATAAATGTACGTATTGATCAAAAAGGTGCGGGAGGAGTGAATATTAATCATGTATGAATTGTGAAAAATAGAAGATAAAATCATGTACCATCTTAAGTTATGACATGAGAACTATATTTTTATTTTTTTTATATTGATCAATACCCAACTTAGCCCGAAGCTAAATGAGGTCAAGTTTGGGTTTGAAAATTAGATCAATCAGGTCATACTTTAGATTGGTGTGATAAAAAATTGTAAAATTTATTGACTTAAATCAACATTTTATATGTAGGATAATATTTTTATATTTAAATAATTTATTTTTAAAACTTTTTATACTTCACATTTTTCACTTAAATATATATAATATTCAAATTTATATCTTTATATAAATATTAAGTTTATGCGATTCTAATTGGGTCACGGATCACGTCAGACATAATCAAGGTCGGTCCAAAAGTGAGTGAGCTCTAAAGCAATCTTTGAGTGAGACTTTTTGTTTTAAGTGAAAAAGTATATCGGCTGGAGTCATGTTATGCTTTAGATTGAGCCTTTTTGTCAGCATGTATAACCTTTTAACTTTATAAAAACTAAGAGTAAATAATATTTTTTCCTGTGGGTCTAAAGTTAGGTGTTTAGTTGTTTCACCCTTAGGTCGGCCATGAACTTATTATCTCTAGATTAAACCAGTGGTCACCTAGAAATTATTGCAGGCTAACACAATACAACATGATTGACAATAATTAACAGGGTTTTCTTAATTAAGGACACCTTTTTTTTTTTGAAAAATATTTTTTTTATTAAAAAAATTAAGCATATAACTTTTTAAAATATTAAATACATTATTTATCGAATATTTTTTTAAAATTTCTTAACCGTGTCAGACACTAATTAGCATTCTCATTCTCATGATTAATACTACCTCCGGTCCTTATTATAAGAGGCAAATGGCTACTTTTTTTTGGTCCGAAATATAAGAGACATGCATGTATTTTGACAAATATTAAATGCTCATTTCCAATTTTACCCTTATTTATAATAGAGTTTATATTTACGAGACAGTACAACTTTCAATACAAGTAGGCTTATTCATTAATTATTGAAGGGTTAAATTTGTAAATTTATATGAATATTAATTACAAATAGCTTATTTCAATGCATTTCCTTGGTCTGTGTGTTTTAGGGTTTTGCCTCTTATATATAGGACCAGAGGGAGTATTTAATATCACAGAGAGCAAGAACCAGGTACGACTGGTGCTCTCGAGGTGCTTGTAATTATCTGATGGGATCATGGGAGTTTTCTCTGAGTCTTGAGCTTAGCCTTACAACATTCGTTAATTTGGATGCTTCAACATAGTATCACATTTCAGTTCGGCCCAAGCACTCCACCTAAAGCACGTTATTTTTGGGCTGCTTCTGGCTTGTTAGTTTGGGCTATTTCCCCAGTAGTTTCTGCTTTGATCCACTCCACCCATTGACAACAGTGGGCCTTTAAAAATCCCAAAAGCTTTTGAGGTATGCAGCCACAAAGGAGCTGAAGCCCATAGTGAGACTAATGCTTTTGAGAAAGAGAGAATGAGAGATCATCATAGTGAATATAATTTTTCCCAATAAAGTTAATCCATACATATGATTAGATCGAACCCTGATTATCATGCTTAAACATCTCAGTTCTATGTATCAATTGTGATGGTTTTTGTTGGTTCCACTTTACATTTTTTAACTGAATATTTTTATAAAAAAACAGTTATTAATCTATAATAGCTGATGTTTCATCTTTGATTCTATGCATGGAGAAAATTATTAATCCCTCAACTTCACTGTCATGAATGCTTATAATCTCATAACCAAAACAACTCCTCTTCCTCCCAAAAAATTCTGACATCGCCGACTAAAATATAGTTTATGGTTTGAGACAAGTTGCTCAATTTATATGGGCGAAGTGGAGATCTACGTGAGTACATTTGAAACAATTAAGTTGGAACCTCCTGTGGCGGATTGACACACAGTACACGGGGGTAACAAAATTCAGGTTCGAAACTTTGAATAGTTATAATAAAAGCTTGTCACGGTGTCATATTTTTTTTGGTGAATTTGTCACAGTGTCATATAGTCATATAGTGACTGATATTTGACTTTTTGCATTTTCATGTCTTTCCTAGGCCATTCATTACCTCAACTTTAGGTCGCATTCTTAAAGTGACATAATTTTAAATGTTTTATATAAAAGCAGTTTATAAATAGATCTATTTATTCTTTCAATTCCAAACATAGACTTGTTACAGTTGAACATATCAAATCAAATCTAACTTTTAGCCTAACCTGAATACAAACTTGGCTTGCTCTTGTACTGCAATATGTTCTACTTCATTTGAGTCTCATTGGAACTATATGTATATATCTCGATCCTGTTAGTACAACTAAATATTCCGAGTAGGTCGGAATAACTTCGGGGAATTTGTATACATTGTGTAAGAATAGCTTAGTACCGTGTCTAAAGAGTTCCCGAGTAACTTTCAAGAGTAGCACAACTATGCTTTGAATTCTATATATAAGCCTTCTATATATGTAATTGCTCCTTTAAGACCATTAATGTTGAGGACAGTAATCTCCTCTTTCCTCATAATGACAAGCTTAAATGCTTCGTCCATTATGTCTTTAGAGGAATCCTATTTTGATTTGAGGAAAATGGGTCTAAGAATGAGCTGATCTGTAATGGCTGAAGTCTTTCTCGACTCATGTAGATACAGATTAGAAAATATATTTGATTTCATTTTTGTTTGTAACTTATCTACTATTTTCATTTCTATCTTAAAATCGAATTAAGAATTTAATGAACTGAAAAAATAGTTTTAGTCAGACTTTATACTGTTCTTTTGCATAACATAAGGAAATGATCCATTGTTAACGATGGTGAATGTTGATGCTCTATTCTTCATTACTTTTTGTTTTATGCTTTTTCCTAAATCAGAAAAAATGTTATACAGGTGTTGTGTACATATACCAAATCTTTTACAGCTCTCCTAGAACCATAATGTTCCAATGTACTATATGCTTCGGTCTTTTAATTTGCGTCCAGGTTCAATGAATATTGTAACTTTCCTGCTTTTTCTTTTTCTTTTATTTTTATTTTTATTTTCTATTTTCTATTTTCTGACCATTAGGTTATTTAAGGTTTAAGCTCTACTTCTCTTTTCGAAGAGGAGCTGCCAGAGACTAATGGGGCAACCCCTTTATGTATGTAATAATAAACTTGGCTGCTCCTCTTTCACCCACCTCTTCTTCATCTTCAATATCCGATCTCAATGGTACGCTTATTCATTGCTTTATTTTTGACATCTTATATGTCTCATATATCCTTAAATGTATCATCATACAAACTTTCTCTTCTCATTACTTGATATCTGATAGTGCAAGATTGTTAGTGTTAATGCTGAGGTTGGAACCAGATTACTCTTGTACTGTTTTTAACTCTCTATGGCAGAAAAAATAATTAAAGAATATCTTAATTTGCACCATAACTCTTCAGATATTATTGTTCATATAATTATAGAAAGACTTTAGATGATCAAGAGGTCTTTATTGATCTATTGTTAATTGCGACAGCTTGCTGGTGAGTTTCTTGTGGCCCATTGTATCAATATATAATAGCCCCACCATCAATGAAATTAGTGTCTTTGACGGCAACATTATCTTATTTTCCTGGATTTATATTTTATAGGATCAACGTTCAGCGCGCACCTCTAATAAGATTTTGGATATACAGACAGAAGAACCAAATAGATGTTGCTTTCAGGTACTTTTATGCTTCTTTTCATATGATGCTATATATAGAATATTCTTCTTCATATGCCAAATCCAAAAATTAGGTTATGGGTTATATTAAATTGACTTCAAGAAGGCTCTTTACATTCATCTCTTTGCATTTTTTATTTAAAAAGTGATAAAAAAAATGAATATGATAGACGACTGTCTTGGGTAGTGTTTGGTTCATGGAATGGTTTATTCTTGGATAAACTATATTATTGGGAATCTTATTATTAAGATTTTGTTTCACCACCTTCGTACATGGGAATGAAACTTTTGACTTTCATTTACTAATTTTATATAGGACAGGTTTTATATCTAAGAATGATTTTTTTTTTATCTTTTATATTAAACATGAGAAATGTTTCTCGTACCATTTCTATCGAAAATATTAAAATAAGACTGGTAAAAAACCTATCTCAACTAAAAAAAATCAGTGATTTTATTTGCTATTCTGTGGTGAATTGTAATCTATGTTTGAAGTTTGAACTAACGTAATAAAGTGAACAAATTCACTAGATGGGAATTGGAGGGTTGGAAAGGGGCAGTCCTCTCCAAATACATGATGCCAACTGTATAGAAAGTAACCTTTGGCTTGCGTCCTCCGATGCTGGTACCCTTATTGACTGTGACACGTTAGCTCTATGATTATTGGTCTTTCACATAATATATAACTTAATTGATAGCTTAAGGTGTACTTGACCAGTTGCAATCATAGAATAGTTTAAGAATGTTTGGCCTACTTTGCTAAGCCAGAAATATGTTGTCTTGGAGTTTAATATTTTTTAAGACCGCAAGGTATTTTCACACCTTTTTGTTCGTGAAAACTAATCAAAATGGTTTAGCCCCAAGGTACTTCGAGTACTAATCAATGGCCTTTGTCATAATTTAGAGTAGGAATATCCGGGTTTATTCAGTGGAGATGAAGATGCTTCTCTAATTAGAAACCATGGTGGGCTTTGAGGTGGTAAAATGGGACAAAGTCATTAGGAAATTACGCCAAATTTCCGGTATTTAGATATGAGAAAAAGGCGAAAATACAGAATAATAACATACAAAAATTGATAATGGAGTTTGGCCAATTATGGCTACATTTTCGAGCTGCTACAAACTTTTTACTGAAAAGGGAAATACATTAAGTGTGTACAACACTCAATCTCTCACTACCCACAACCCAATTTTACACCCAAGAATTTCTTCTCTCCCAAAATTCTCTCACTAGAATTTTCTCTCACAAATGCTTATCTCTCTAAGCTTTTGGAGCTTACTTGAAATTTTCTCGATGTTGGAATAATTTCCTTCATTAGCAATGGCTTCTATTTATAGAGGTTTACAGGAATATGAAGAAGAAAATTTCAATTTTGCTTCTTCTTCTTTCTTGATTGGTGGCTACCATTCTTGACCAAGAAAACCAATTTTGATTCTTCTTTCTTGATTGGTGACCATCATTCTTGACCAACACATAGCCACTATATTTGACTAATAAAAGTTGCATGTAAGAATGGCTAGGAGCCCAGGACTACTAGCAGTGGCACCTCTTTCAAGCCATAAATGTGGCTTTCTGCAATTTTCTCACTCATAAATATGTTTCAATTGGATGCTATTCATGTACTAAATAGATCTTTCTACTTGATGAACTACTAAGTGTGTATTTAGTTTCACTCCTGGAGGTACTAGAAGTGCTTCTATACTTGTCAAACGTGATTCGAGTAAAAAAAAAAAAGAGTTGTTTGGTTACATGTTTGGAGAATCAATTTTGCATCCAAAATTGATTAAGCAGCTTGGAGTAGTTTCTGCTCTATCACTTTTCTTCAGAATTAATTATATTGAAATCAATTCTACAAAATCAATTCCATTTAAAATCACGTTTGTCAAACGTTCATCCAAACACATAATAGGCAGCTTGTGTATGAGGGAGGATCTCAAGGATGGCACCTACAAAGGATATACTAAGCTGCAAATGATGACGCCTATTGTTATTGTTCATAAATATGGAGTTTCATTGAGTGCAGTTATCTATCAGTGCTTAATTTACCCTAGTGTGAATAATGCTGTAGAATATCTTTTACCACTCTAGTATCTCTTGGTGCTGCTTTAGCTAGGCAAATAACTGGTTGGTGAACACCAATATAAATACCATGAGCTAATTTTAATTGTGTGGTGCTTCATCTTTTGCAGACAACAATCTAATTTGATGTTGCATTTCTGTGCTATACAAAGAGGCTGCAGCAGTATCTTATGCTACAGATATGATCCGGAGCTACCATTGGATGTTACAGTGAGAAAAGAGATTTCATTGATGGCTTTCATTAAAGCTCATCAATGAAAATGGTCATGATCAAACAAATGCACCCTCTTGTACTGGACTAGGATCTCAAGCCATCAATGATATCTCTTTACTCCACTGCTGCTTCTACAAATGTGTTTCATTGAGATCTTGTGTTTCTTGTACCTGCTGAAGAGAGTTCCCCTTAACAACTTCAAAACTTGACACTGTTTTAATATTTACTGAATAATAATAACTTTGATCAGAGCAGTAAATCAGATTTTGCATTCTATCTCTGCAATAGTACTGATGAATTTTATCTCCCTGTTGCTCTTTGCAGTTTGCAGTATATTGTAATGTAATAAATTAAAGTTTGTGGTTATGAGATTATATATAGGAATAGTGAGAGTTTGCTGAACTTTGAATTTCCTAAGTAATAATCATATGGTAAGTTATGTGATTTCTGGCCTATTCATTTCAACATGATTTTTTTTTTTTTTCCTTTCCCATTTTCCCCTTCTGTGATTTAATCTTCACTAGTTTCTCATCACAACAACAAAGGTGATCTACGTTTTCGTTTCTCTTCAAAGACACAACTTCACGTTTCAATCCAACAGGATAGTCACTTATTTTGAAATGTGATTCATGTGAAGCTCCTCAACACCTGGATTTAGGTGAAAGAACATCTACAGTTGCACAACTATGTAGTAGGTCTGCAGTTAATAGTTGTACATCCATGAAATTAAGCAATTCATCAAAATATACATCAAGTCTAAATAAATTTTTAGTTCCAATCTCCCCCATCCATTTTATCCATGTGTCTCACTCTTGCTAAACCACACCCTTATCATACATAACATCCAAATTGATTACTCAAATTTTCCAACATTGACATGCATTCTTCAGAATAACATATTAAAGTCATGTCAATAGTCCAACTTAACTCTAATTAAAGGCAAGAATTTGTGACACTAATTAACTTGTAGAAGCTTAACTAAGTGTGCTCTCTCAAGCTTTCTTTTGCTTGGCTGCTGAGACAAATAGAAACCTGTAGAGCAAAGCAGCTAAGATTGCTCCTATGAAAGGACATATCCAATAGACATAAAATTGCTCCCAAGTTTTGTGGTTGTTGTTCATATAAGCCCATCCAAATGCATTAGCCGGGTTCATGGAAGGTCCTGTGTACCCAGAACCAGGAATAACCAAAGCCACAGTTGCCACAGCAAGCAAATACACCTTCAGCAGTGGATTCTTAGGACCCCTGAGCATAACAATGAGGATAACCAAGTTAAGACTAAAAGTCAATGCTCCTTCAGCTATAGCTCCTGTGTGCAAATCCACCTTCAAGGAAGGACCCTTCAGCATGTGCTTGTACTTAGTTGGCATCACTAGCATGAGAGCCTTGGCACCAACAGCTCCACCAGCTGCCTGAGCAGGAAATCTAATAGCCATGGATGTAAGAGATGAATCAGGCCTGAGGCCTGCAGTGTAGAAGGTAACAGTGGTTGAAGGGTTGAAGCTAGCGCCACCCAAGACCCTCCCAATCAAACTGATTGTGAAGACAATGCAGGTGTTTAGGATGGTTGTGATGAAAAGGCCTGCAAGTGAGATGGGTTGAAGACCAAGAAAAGAAGCTACCATAGATGTGAGAATCCTAAGAGTTGAGAGACTGAAAACAAATATTGATGTTAAAATTGCATCTCCAATGGCTGCTTTTATCACCCCCATATTCTCCTCCTTCTATGTCTCCCTATTCCTTGGAACTGGAACTCTCACACTCTATTTATGCTTGGTAAATTTTAACAAAAATTGTGACAAATAATTCTATCTGTGTAAGATAAAGTATTGTTACAAGGATTTGTATTTGTATTTGTATTTAACAGTGGGATCCATACATAAATGTATCTGTGCCTCCAATTCAGAGATGGAAACTGTGCCACGTTGTGGACCAATCTAACATACAATGATTTTTGGCTCTATTACTTGAGAGACACGTACTTAATTTGATAGGGGGGATAATAGATTAATAGCGACTAATCTGAACCACTCAAGTTGTTGAGTTTCCTATGCATTAGTCTTGTATTGGGACTTTACTACTCGACCATGCTGCAGGTATATATCTTTCTCTCCATTTCTTCTGATAACTTACTAGTGTAGATTTTGTTACATGGTTGGTCTTTTCTCATTATTTCTTGTTTTATGAGCCAAAATGAAGGATCTTAACGCACACTTGTAGCGATTGTAGTTTAAGACACTCATATTTGAGTAAGAATGATAATAGCAGTTGTAGTAGCATACCGTGTCAAAGTCCCACATTGAGAAGCTTAAGTGAAGGAGTGTGAAGGATGGACTATAAAAGTGAAGTGTGTGACATTGAGCAACATACTTACCTGGACGGGGTCGATGGGTGATCAAGAAGGCCCATGGCCTAGGGCTGTGACCTACATTGCACTTGGGAGGGGTGCAGCCCTCAGGTCTGCCCAAGTGGCAGAGCCTACGTCATAATTTGTGGTAGTGGGGGCCTGCGTACGCGCGGCCCCCTCCAAACTGAGTTTCAAAGTATTGTTTGTTGTCGTCATGGCATTGGCTATTGGTTGGAAAATCGAGTTTTTAACAATTTGAAAATTGGAAAATAAATTCGTTATAAGGTGATAATACCCGCCGTTAAAGGAAAAGCAAATAAAATTTTACCCTACTTTTGACGTTCAGGTGTGATATTTCCCATATGGCACTGTATTGTTACTGTAGTTATTTATTTATTTATTTTGACTTTTTTTAAAAAATTAAAAATTTTATTTCTAAAAAAAACTTATTAACCAGATTATATTTATATCTGATTAATTAGATGGTTGCACATATATAACCAAAAAATTTATTAATTAGATAATGAACTAAATTAATCAGATATTTATATCTAATTAACTAGATATTTGCATATTCTTAACCGAAAATTTTATTTTTCAAAAAAACCCATTAATTTGTATATACTTAACCAAAAATTTATTTCTCAAAAAAACCTATTAAGCAGATAATAAAATGAAATTAACCAGATATTTGTACGTGATTAACCAGATATTTGCACATACTTAACCAAAAAACCCATTAACCAGATAATGAACTGAATTAACCAGATATTTGTACATTCTTAACCGAAAATTTTATTTCTAAAAAAAAAACCATTAATTTGCACATACTTAACCAAAAATTTTATTTCTCAAAAGAACCCATTAAGTAGATAATGAAATGAAATTAACCAGATATTTGTATGTGATTAACCAGATATTTGCACATACTTAACCAAAAAACCCATTAACCAGATAATGAACTGAATTAACCAGATATTTGTATCTAATTAACCAGATATTTGCACATACTTAACCAAAAATTTTATTTCTAAAAAAACCCATTAACCAGATAATCAACTGAATTAACCACATATTTATACATGATTAACCAGATATTTACACATACTTAATCAAAAAATTTATTTCTAAAAAAAAACTAAACATTTAAAAAAAAAAGAACAAATTTTTTTTAAAAAAAAAAGCTAAATGTTTGTTAGCGTGATTGTATGATGGCTTGTCTATAGGAGACTATCATGCCAATCATATCAATGCCAAATAAATTCATTTATTTTCGTTTCTTTTATTAGTTGATGCTTCTCTGTATATATTCACATTGTATCATTGTACAAATCAACCAATATACAATACACTTTTATTCTTTCCAAACCTGCGCATATTTTGTCCTAATATGGTATCATAGAGCTTAGGTTCCAGACCCCTATTCCTGCTGCCTTGTTCTTTTGTGTTTTTTTTCCTGTGGCCTCTGTCCTCTCGTTCTCCATTCTGCTTCTGCTATTCTGTTCCCCTTTTTTTTTCTGCTTGTTTATCATGGAGAAATCTGATATTTCAACCCCTATTACCACTGTTCTGACTGGATCAAACTATAACCTCTGGGTTCAAGGAATGAAAAGTTTTCTGATAGGCCGCAAGCTGTGGCGTATTGTCACCGGAGATATCACCAAACCAACCAAAGAAAAGGAAGAAACTGCTGCAAAATTTGCTGATCGTCTTGAGGATTGGGATAGTAAAAATCATCAGATCATCACATGGTTCCGCAATACTTCTGTCCCATCTATTCACGTTCAATTTGCCAATTATGACTCAGCAAAAGAAATCTGGGATTTCTTATCTGGCCGATATCAGACCACTGGACTTGCTCACTATTATCAGTTATGGACTACACTTCTCAATCTCAAGCAAGAATCTGGCCAATCAGTAAATGACTTCCTTGCTCAAGTCAACCAATTTGGAATCAAATATCTCAGGCCAAAATCAGTGAAGATCACCTTCATCTCATTCAAGTTCTCATGGCTCTTCGACCAGAATATGAAGCTGTTCGAGCCTCCTTGCTACATCGACATCCACTCCCATCATTGGATACTGCTATTCAGGAAATTATTTTTGAAGAAACTCGTCTGAATCTGGACAAAACTCCTCAGTTTGATGCTGCTCTTGCAACTACTCGAGCCTCACAGCAGAAATCCAGCCATCAACTCTGTAAGAACTGTAATAGAACTGGTCATGCATTTTCTAATTGTCCCACTATAGAATGCAGATATTGCCATGGTTTTGGCCATATTCTGGAACACTGTCCCATACGGCCTCCAAGACCTAAAGGTGGATTTCCCAAATCCAAGTTCATCCCAAAAGCTGGATCCTCCTCTATCACTGCTGTTGTCACTGAGGGTTCTACTGCTATCACTATGAGTGATCTTGAGGCATTACTCAAACAGGTTATCTCTTCCAATACCTCTACTGCCATGTCTGCTACTCAGGGTAATTCTCATTGGTTTTTTTATTCTGCATGTTGTAACCATATGACCACAAATATTAAGTCATTGCCTGCTGCAACACCTATTTCTTCCCTACCACCAATCCACACAGCAAGTGGTAATAAAATGAACATCACTCATACTGGTCACGTATCTATCTCCAATCTCACTCTTCCTGACACCTACTATATACCCAACTTGACACTTAATCTTATCTCTGTTGGTCAGTTGTGTGAACAAGGACTAAATGTACTTTTTACTCCCTTTGGTGTGCAGGTACAGGATCCACAAACGAGACAGATTCTTGGGACCGGGCGCAGGGTGGGTCGGTTATTTGAGCTTCAATCTCTTCACCTACATCAGAAATATGTGTCTGCAGCTACCATCACCTCCACCATTCACCAATGGCACCTTCGGCTTGGTCATGCCTCGGCTAGCAAAATTCAGCCTTTAATCTCTCGTGGACTGTTAGGTTCTACAAAGTTTGAGTCATTTGATTGCTTAAATTGTAAACTTGCAAAACAACCTGCACTATCCTTTAATAATAGTGATTCTACTTCAGACACTCCTTTTGGTTTAATTCATTCCGACATTTGGGGTCCTTCCCCTATTTCTTCAGTAAATGGTTTTCGTTACTTTGTGTTGTTTGTTGATGATTTTTCTCGTTTTACATGGATATATTTTCTGAAATATCGATCTGAGTTACCCCAAATTTACATTTCATTTGCACGTATGATTAAAACTCAGTTCTCTTGCACTATTAAAACTCTTCGCACAGACAATGTAATGGAATATCGAGATTCTTCTATACTTCAGTTTCTCAATCAGCAAGGCACTGTTGTTCAACGCTCTTGTCCTCACACCTCTCAACAAAATGGTCGAGCTGAGCGAAAGCATCGACATATTCTTGATTCTGTTCGTGCTCTTCTCCTCTCTGCCTTGTGTCCAAAAAATTTTTGGGGAGAAGCCGCTCTTAATGTTGTCTATACAATCAACCGACTCCCCACCTTGGTTCTTCAAAATTTATCCCCTTTTGAAAGATTGTTTGGTAAGCTTCCTGACTATTCATTTCTTAAACCTTTTGGTTGTGCTTGCTTTGTTCTTCTGCACCCTCATGAGCATACAAAATTAGAACCACGTGCCCGTCTTTGTTGCTTTCTTGGTTATGGCACTGAACACAAAGGATATCGTTGTTGGGATCCTATTTCCAATAAATTACGCATCTCTCGTCATGTTACCTTCTGGGAAAATACCATGTTCTCTTCTCTTTCCAAATTTCGACACCCTATTAATACTAAATCTTCATTTTTCACTGATTCCTCCATTGAGTTGTTTCCAAGTTGTGATATAGGTGATTCTAATGTGCTCAATACCAGTCCTCCCCCACCCGCTCCCATTGAAACTGTTCCAGTTGCTGATCCTGTGCCTACATCTGATTCTCGCCGTTCAACCCGGGTAAGGGAAACTCCTCATTATCTTACTGATTACCATTGTTATTCTGCTATTGCAACCCTTCACGAGCCTTCCTCTTATCGTGAGGCAAGTACTGACCCTATTTGGCAGCAAGCTATGACTGAAGAAATTCAAGCTTTAGAGAAAACACATACTTGGGACTTAGTTGATCTTCCTCCGGACAAGACCCTTATTGGCTGCAAATGGGTTTATAAAATTAAAACTCGTTCCGATGGAACTGTTGAACGTTACAAAGCTCGTTTAGTGGCCAAAGGGTATACTCAAGAGTATGGGATAGACTATGAAGAAACTTTTGCTCCAGTTGCTCGTGTAACATCAGTTCGTAGTCTCTTAGCTATTGCTGCAGTTCGTAAATGGAAGCTATTTCAAATGGATGTCAAAAATGCCTTCCTTCATGGTGATTTGTTAGAAGAAGTATATATGCATCCTCCTCCTGGTTATCATTCTCCTCATAAGGTTTGTAAGCTTCGACGAGCCTTGTATGGTCTAAAACAAGCTCCCAGGGCCTGGTTTGCCAAATTTAGCTCCACTCTTACACAATTTGGTTTCATTTCTAGTCCACATGATTCTGCTCTATTTACTCGACGAACTGATGATGGTATTGTACTTTTATTGCTTTATGTTGATGATATGATAATTACTGGAGATGATAAATCTGGAATTTCAGCATTACAAAATTATCTTGGTCAACATTTTGAAATGAAAGACCTTGGTTCTCTTAGCTATTTTTTGGGTCTTGAAGTCTCTCAAAACTCTGAAGGCTATTATCTCTCTCAAGCCAAGTATGCGTCTGACTTACTCTCTCGAGCGGGTATCACAGATAGCAAAACTGAATCAACCCCCTTAGAACTCCACTGCAAACTCACACCACTTGATGGCATCCCTCTTGATGATGCCACTTTGTATCGGCAACTTGTTGGAAGTCTTGTTTACCTCACTGTTACTCGCCTGATATTGCATATGCAGTTCATGTAGTAAGTCAATTTATGTCTGCTCCGCGCTCATCCCATTTCGCTGCAGTTCTTCGGATTCTCCGTTATATTAAAGGAACTCTCTTCCATGGTTTACACTTCTCTGCTAATTCATCTTTAGTTCTATCTGGATACTCTGATGCCGATTGGGCTGGTGATCCAACAGATCGTCGTTCAACAACAGGTTATTGTTTCTTTTTGGGAAGCTCTCTTATTTCTTGGCGTAGCAAAAAGCAAACTGTTGTTGCTCGCTCTAGCACAGAATCTGAATATCGTGCTCTTGCTGATGCTACCTCCGAATTACTTTGGCTACGGTGGTTATTAACTGATATGGGTGTTCCACATTCTTCTGCTACTACGCTTTATTGTGACAACAGAAGTGCTATACAGATTTCTCATAATGATGTTTTTCATGAGCGCACAAAACATATTGAAATTGATTGTCACTTTGTACGCCATCATGTTACTAATGGCACCATACGCTTGATCTCTGTCCCATCTGCCGACCAAACTGCTGATATCTTCACCAAAACACATCCTCCTGCTCGTTTCAAAGATCTCTCAAGCAAACTCGAGTTGGCATCTACTATACCAACTAGTGTTTGAGGGAGGGTGTTAGCGTGATTGTAGGATGGCTTGTCTCCAGGAGATTATCATGCTGGCTTGTCTATAGGAGACTATCATGCCAATCATATCAATGCCAAATAAATTCATTTATTTTCGTTTCCTTTATTAGTTGATGCTTCTCTGTATATATTCAGATTGTATCATTGTACAAATCAACCAATATACAATACACTTTTATTCTTTCCAAACCTGCGCATATTTTGTCCTAATAATATTAAAATAAAAATAAAAATGCCTACTACAGTGCTGCACAGTGTGGCACCGTATGTTATCTTCGTAGATGTCAAAAATTTTGTGTCAAATTATCATTTTTGTTTGACGTTATCATAAAATGTTAGAATGGAATGAGATTTCTTTTCGGAAGGAGGAATTAAATTTCTTCGATATTGGTTTTTATATGGACAAAATTTATACATAATCTTAAAGGTATTATATTAGATGTTAACTCTCATTTTTTATTCAAGGGAAAAGGATAAGTAGCACGAATCAGCAATATCTTTCAATGGCTGCATTTTTCTTTTTATTTTTAGTTTTTTATCACCTAATGTATGATCAGCCAATAGACGATTGGTCATCAACTCGGATTTATGACTGGCATCACTTTTCATGCAATGGAAGTTGTCTCCAAAGTCACCAAGGTACATACAGTATATAATTTAGTAAGTTGCTACCAAATGTCACAAAGGTGATTCTTGACTATTGTGTATAAAAATATCTGATTGAGAGGAGATAATTCTTAAATGTCATTAATCACTCGGCGGAAATCAGTGATGGATCTTGTTGGGCTTTGCTCCCCCAAAACTTTTTAACCACTAAACTATGAAAATAGAAACTACAAGCAATTAATCTTTAAAGAAGGTTTGCTGGTATGGCTATGATTAAATTTCATTTCTTTTGAAATTAAAATCTCCTTGTATGATTATTTTTTATTTTGGCCGTTATATGTATATATATTACTACGAGACTTCAATTCCATTAAACTTATTTTATTGTTTTAGGCTGGCTCTGTAATCTCTGTTTTCCCTTGTTATAGGTAGGGATTTCGTCTGAAGCAGCAACAGCAATAAAATTGGAATTATTAAATTAAAGATTTTTTTTTGACGTATTATCAAATTAAATATGGGTACATCTTTATCTTACTCACTTTATAAATAAGTTCCCTTTATAAATTGTTTTTTGTCTCAATTGAATTCTAAATTTATGCAATCTTTCAAGAGCGTGTTCTTACTTTTTGATTATTAAAATTTTGATTTTCAGGCTTAACTTTAATTTTTCACCGTGAAAGCTAATATAAAACTCTTACATAATTAGGTTATTTTTTTCATAGCAACTTAACTTCAGCTGTCTTGTCTATAAGGCTAATCTCTTAACGCGTACACGGTCACAGTTATAAAATTCTCCTAATAAATTTACATCCGGACCTAATTATAAGAAAAAAAACTAAATTCACACATATTAAGAAAGTTAGTTAAGTTAGTTTAATTATCTTAATTTGTGTAAAAAAAAAAGTTAATTGTCTAGGGAATATACAAATGAAAAAGTAAATGGAGAATTAGTTTGATTGGTTAATTTTCTTGATTTTTGCAATACTAACATTTAATAGTGTTGACTTAATTATTTTTGCTTATATTTAAGTCCAAATAATGTACTACCTCCGGACCTAATTATAAGCAAAAAAAACTAAATTCACACATATTAAGAAAGTTAGTTAAGTTAGTTTAATTATCTTAATTTGTGTAAAAAAAAAAAGTTAATTGTCTAGGGAATATGCAATGCTCATGAAAAAGTAAATGGAGAATTAGTTTGATTGGTTAATTTTCTTGATTTTTGCAATACTAATATTTAATAGTGTTGACTTAATTATTTTTGCTTATATTTAAGTCCAAATAATTTAGCTATTTTGTTGCTTATATTTAGGTCCGGAGGGAGTAGCTATTTTGTTGCTTATATTTAGGTCCGGAGGGAGTATCTTTCTAAATCTTAACTTCAATTTTTCCTCTGAAAACATGGTTCATGTTTCCTCATCGGACACCCAACCCCTGCTCCTCATAACGAGCCTTATGACGCGTCTTGCAGTTATATTTTGGATTGCAGCTTGTAAAGAGAAAGTAAGTTAACATTTTATAAAATCAGCAAAATTAGGTTTGGTCATGAGCACTATCCTAAATTTTGCTGATTTTTAGCACTAACCTATTCTATGTGGATACACAAACATAAAGCATTCTCAAACCTTTATTATATCTTTCTTTACCAAAAAAGCATTCTTAAACCTTTGAATTAACTTATATTTAAAAATGATTTAATTTTATTATTTTTTTAAAGAAATTTTATAAAGCTTAATGATGATATACTCTCAATATATTTTACATTGTTAAATAATATGTGACTTTTAAGTTAATTATGATAAACATTTTTTTTAAGGATTTAATTATTATACACTGACTGTGTAAAATATTTTTACAATGTCAACCAATCAGAAATTGACACATCATTATAAATGTTTGATTTTTATCCTAGCCACCTTAAAAGTCATTAATTCCATGATTTTTAATTGGTTGTCAGTGTAAAAATCTTTACACTGACAGTGCATACAAATTAAACTCGTTTTCTAAAATAAATTTGTTTTTAAAGTAAGGATATATTTATTTTTAGATTATTTAGTGATTAAAATTTCTATATACTTTTTTTTTTGAAAGGTATACTTTGTTAAATTTATACGAAATATATCCTTACTTAGTCATTTTAGAGACAAATTGATCTTAGAACTTAGAAGAGTTTCATCATTTTCTTTGCTTCTGAATTTTGGTTAGAACTTGGAAGAAGTCCGTTCATCAAAACCATACATTATTAAAAAAAATGAGAGCTTCTGAAGAAAAGATTAGGTGATCCATGGAATAAACGTGTAAATTAAAAATCTAGTAAAGTCAAGATTTGTTATCCGCTATCAATGTACAAGACCTTGGTTTCATATAGTCAAATAACGGCAGAGGCAATATAGCTCCTAAGACACTATTCTCGGATCGGTGACTTACTCATCCCTTTGTACCTAAAAAAGGGGGAAAAAATGAAAGACATATTCATCCCTGATAAATGATAATCTTTCTATATATTACAGCCAGTTAAATCAGGTTAAGGTCTAAACTTTCTCCATATTAACACGGCACCTGATATTAGAAAGTGAAAGCTTGGATTTAGTAGAAGCTACTAATGAAATTTTTTGGAGTATAAAATTTTCTTCAATCATTTGGCTTTGTTCTTTCTATACGTTATGATATTCTGGTAATGCTTTATTCTGGGTACATATTTTATTTTTTCTTTTATGGTAACTTTTAAACCATTAAATGTTAATAACTTAGCTGTGCTCAATCCAAGGCAACAAGGGACGCGGTTTGAAGAGGTTGCTGAATGCTGACAACTCTTTAGAAGGTTCAGAAATGGTTACAGCTCATTGATGCTATTTCACAAGTCATAAAGAGCCACAACACAAGCAAGACATAGTCAGTTATCCATTGCTTCTGTTGAAGAGTCCTCTGATTCTGATCCCCTTTTCTCAGCTACATTGTTTCTCTTTATTATATCATCTGTGTGGAAAGTGGTCTAAAGCAAAAGGAGGAGATGGGAAAAGAAAAGTGTACCAGGTGACTGCTTTGCACAAAGAAAAAGTGGGAGTTTTGTTTTAAGGAAAAAAATAACAGTACTTTGGCTGGCTTGGTTTCTTTGCTTGATAGTTAAGAAAGAGTGTCATTTTCCCATATCCACATTTGGATTAGAGAAGGAAGGAGAAAAGAAACTGAGAAATGGGTTACTCCAGGGGAGTGAGTTCTGTCTTATTGTTGATAGTGTTGATGGTGGTATGTGCAAGAGGGGAAGACCCTTACAGGTTCTATACTTGGAATGTCACATATGGTGACATTTATCCACTTGGAGTTAAACAACAGGTACCTTTGTTTTATATGATTATTATTTCCCATTGTTAATCATCACTTTTGTTACTCAAATGAATATGTATGTGAGAGTATGGTGTATGAAATGGCAGGGGATATTTATAAATGGGCAATTCCCAGGGCCAGTGATCGAGTCTGTGACCAATGACAACTTGATTATCAGTGTTTTCAACGGCTTGGATGAACCTTTTCTCATCACTTGGTTAGTCTCTCTCAATATAGAGTTTCTGATGGGGAAACCTTGTGGCAATGTTTGATATATAAAATAGTGAATAGTGAGCACCAAGTAAATAAGTAAATATAGCTAGTATGTGCATCTCTAGTAATTTTTAAGTGCTAATTATATCATTTCTTTCATATTTCTGAATGATGAGAACTGAGGCTGTTGACAAAGATACAGAACAAGTTGTAAGTAAATATGCACCACAATTCACATACATTGTGATATTATTATTTCCTTGTAAATGCATTCTTGCTGGAAATTGCATTATTATTACTGCATTCCTATACATTTTAAACTCAGCTTCAAGAGGAGCAATGACACTCTCAATTGGATCAAAAGCTCCATCCTTTTGGTTTGCATGTTCTGTTCTTAGTGTTGCTTCTGCAGCATATTGTGCAGCCAATGCATCTTTATTTTCATTTGTCAGTCTTTTTTATCTCTAGATTCTACATATGAATAGATTTCATATAATATGCATTTTAGAGTTCCAACTTCCAAGAAATACTAGTAGGAGTTCAGTGCAGCTTTTTAAGATGATCCTCCGTTACTCTGACCCTCTCGTTTAATTTACTGACTTTACATAAAATTCTATTATTCATGAGCCGAGAATTTAGTGTTACACTAATGTTAATATTATGTGATTCTTTATAGGAATGGAGTGCAGCAAAGGAGAAACTCATGGCAGGATGGAGTATATGGCACCAATTGTCCAATCCCACCAGGGCAGAACTTCACTTTTGTTCTTCAAGTAAAGGATCAGATTGGTAGCTACTTCTACTTTCCTTCCCTTGCATTCCACAAGGCAGCCGGAGGCTATGGCGGCTTCCAAATAGCAAGCCGTTCTGTTATTCCTGTACCTTTTCCTCCTCCAGATGGAGATTTCACCATATTGGCTGGAGACTGGTACAACAGAAATCACAATGTATGTTGTTTGCTTTGTTATAAATGTTATTAGTCCTTGCATTTCATTTGCACTGTAACTAAGAAACAGTTTTCACTGTTTAGTGTCTATGAAATGAAATCCTACCTAAATCATCATTCATCAGCAACTTTGTGTTTATTCTTGCAGGAATTGAGGGCCATTTTAGATAGTGGAATTGTTCTTCCTTTCCCTGATGGGCTTATCATCAACGGTCGCGGTCCCAATGCCCACACATTCCCAGTTGATCAAGGTATAGAACAACAATAAACAATTTGTTCACTTGAAAGCTGATGCCATAGCTGATGTAGCTATATATAACTGGACATTGATTTTGAGGTACTTGATTGTTTGGCAGGCAAGACTTACAGGTTTAGGACATCAAATGTGGGACTCACCACTTCCATCAATTTCAGAATCCAAGGGCATAAGATGTTGCTAGTTGAGGTGGAAGGAACACACACTCTCCAAAACACCTATGACTCACTTGACATTCATTTGGGACAGAGTTACTCCGTATTGGTTACTGCTGATCAACCACCACAAGACTACTACATTGTTGTTTCAACACGTTTCACCTCCCAAGTGTTGAATGCTACCTCCATTCTTCATTATAGTAACTCAGCAGGAGGTGTTTCTGGCCCTCCCCCAGAAGGGCCAATAGCTCAAATTGATTGGTCTATGGACCAAGCTCGCTCTCTTAGGTATTATATTATTTTATATTTAAAACTACTTAGAGGAGCTTTTTAATGATAAATGTGGTTGTCTAGTATAAATTATGCTGCTAGTTTATTAAATAATAATAGTTATACACAGTCACACACATTTCTATCTTGTCTGCAATTGTTCTTATAGGATTCAATTCTCTTAAATCCTTTGTTGATCCTTCAGAATGATATAATATCAAACAGACCATAAATTAGCTCCACCACATAATTATATTAATATTGTATTTGAGATTTAATCATCTTATTCCATAGTGAATAACAAAAGTAAGATAACAGGATTATGTGGTTCTATACTGCCAAATATTTTTTGCTTTCTGATCTATGAAATATATTCTACAACACAATCCTATGCTTACTGTAAAACCTGTGACATGTGATGAATTAAATCAGGGAGAATCTGACAGCAAGTGGACCAAGGCCTAATCCACAAGGATCTTACCATTATGGTTTGATAAACATAACCCGTACAATCAGACTTCAAAATTCTGCTCCAGTTATCAATGGCAAACAAAGATATGCTGTCAATAGTGTGTCCTTCATCCCTGCTGATACACCACTTAAGCTGGCTGATTACTTCAAGATCCAAGGGGTGTTTTCCCTTGGAAGTATCCCTGACAACCCCACCGGTGGTGGCGGCGGTTACCTCCAGACTTCTGTCATGGCTGCTGATTTCCGAGGCTTTGTGGAAGTTGTGTTTGAGAATCCTGAAGACAGTTTGCAATCATGGCACATTGATGGCCACATTTTCTTTGTTGTAGGGTAAGTGCACCTAACTCAATTGTGGTATATAGTTCATTCCTTTCCTCTTTAAACTTAATGAGATGCTTTAGCTGCAAACTAGATACTAAACTGCATAGTTCTGCCTTTTTGCCATTACATCTTCAAATTATTTATTTTTCATAACAACACAACATTATGATTATACCCGTTTATTGGAATGTACAGGATGGATGGAGGACAATGGTCTGTTGCAAGCAGGGAAAGTTACAATTTAAGAGACGCAGTTTCTCGTTCCACAGTTCAGGTATCCAAGTTTGTTATCCATTGTGGTATCCATTGTACACACATTACCTTTATATTTATGTAATTTTATCATATGAATACAGTTGGCTTAGTTCATTTTGTGCACGTATATATTCTAATTTTGCCATATACATGTACAATTGATATGTAGTTAGCAATTTTATTATTATTTAGAATTTGGTGACTGAAAAGTATTGTTTGCCAGGTGTATCCTAAGTCATGGACTGCACTGTACATGCCTTTGGACAATGTGGGAATGTGGAATGTGAGATCTGAGAATTGGGCTCGTCAGTACCTAGGCCAGCAATTTTATCTTAGAGTGTATTCTGCTGCAAATTCATGGAGGGATGAGTACCCAATCCCAAGTAATGCCCTGCTGTGCGGCAAGGCAATAGGCCACTAGACTCGCTCTATATAATGCCCCCATGATCAACATCTTTGTTTAACAAGTGTCATTCATTTTCCATTTAAGGCTTAAATTGAGCCAATTTTCTCTTACTCCTTTTCTCTTAATTTATAGATTATAGAATTATAGAATGCTCCTAATTCACTTGTTAAATTCAAATTTAACTTTTAATATAATCCGTGAGAGGATTATGACATTTATTTTTAAATTAAAGATTCAGGTAACGTCATAACACCTGATGTTCATTTTGCCATGAAAATGAACAGATTGTTATTGCATTTTTTTCTTGCTATTTGGGTATTATGGAGAAATTACACCTAGGTTTGGCTTAATTATACTTACACTCGATACTATTTTTGTTTCAAAAATTAATTGACCTTCCTTAAGGTTTACGTTATTATTACACTTGTTGAGGTTTATGATGTCAATGTTATGACACTTCTACACTACCTTGAAGTTTATACCAGAATTACAATTGCACCACTTACAACATAATTCCAGGTAAATGTAACTATGAAATAAGATATAATTAAATCAATAGTAAAAATCCAAATTCATTCTTAAAATGAAGTTTATATATAAATCACCCGACATCTCTGCCACCTTGTCATTGATGTCAACTGGCAGCCGATTTTGTGCAGGCCTTCACATCCTTGACATACTATTGCATTATTTTCGCATGTCCTAAGAGAATAACATTGAAATGAAACCGATTGACATCAATAATATTAGGTCAGTAAAGATGTTGGCGTTAAGATGTATAATGACATGGTTGTTACACTTCTAACTGCGGACACTATCTTCATTGTTTGGTTCTGAAGAAAATCATGATCATCGTTCCTTGCAATTTAATTGAATTTCAATTGAAATTAGTATTCTTTTGAATTCTAATCGTTCTGCCTCACTTCTTTCTTCACTGGGTTGTGTTTTCCCTCATTTTTGTTATAGCTTCTCAATTTTCTTCTCTCATTCTCTGCTGCAAATACTAGCCACAGAGTTGATTTTGTTTGCTTATTTCCGCTTAAGAGCTTCCATGATTTCTAAGCACACATAGGCAGACGTTCCAATGTTTGCGTCAAGGTTGATGGCAACACCTTCTGTGAGCTGGTAATAATTTTTCTTTTAATTTTTTAATTTTACATCTTTTAAGCTGCCAACTCAACAAGTAAGCTTAAATGGTTGCATTCTTAGTTTTTATGTGCAGTTTTAAAATAATTTGAGGAGAAACTTGAAACTTGTTGGAATAGTTGAAAGAGATCTAAAGTTGTGATGTTCCTCTGATTCCTTGAAGTTTTTCGGCTCCTTGCCTGGAAATCATTTTGTTACTATGTTTTCAAAGTTCAACATTTGTGTCATGTCAATTAATTGTTAGTACTACTTAGCCCTTGCCCTGTTTTTACAACATGCTTTTCACTAAACCAAAGCTTTGCTTATGTTTGAGGTGATGTTAGTCATAACATAAATGTCATAGTTAAAGTGAAAGCTGAAGTAAAGGAAGAATCAGGTTAATGGTGCAATTATAAGGCTTCTGTTCTTTCTATTTTCCTTTTCCCTAAGTTCCTACTGATTCTGTCCATTTTGTGTCTCATATTGATTCATGTGTGATCAGCGTGTTAAAGCAGTGATGGGTGTGAAGCAGCGAAGACTTGGATAATATATATTAAGCTTTCTTTCACAAGGAAAGTCACATATTTTGGCATCTATAATTCATGCAAAAATCTATTTAATTTGTGCTTAAAGATTGGAGATAATTCGGCTCAAACTGGATGATTTCCATGCTGCTTGATACCCTGATTAGAACTCATGTTGCTTTTAGTATATGTTCGCTGGCAAGGTGACAACATGGTTTTTAGTTCCATGTCCTAGGTGCCGTTATTTTAGAAAGCTAAGACATAAAGGCTTTCATATGTAAAAGTATCATGTTTTAAATGCAAATTTTTTGAAAATCAAAGGTAATCCTAAATAATTCATATGTTGGGTAGAACTCACTTTTCTTGATATCTTTAGCTCGAAGCCTCTATATAGCACACCGTTTGTTGCATTGTAATGCTAAACATAGGGTTTTCAATGGTAAATGTTGCAGTCCATGAAAATTTACTAGTTGATACCAGACTTTGTTCAAAGTCTTGTCTATTCTATTATGTGCATTAATCATTGGCACTTTATGTCTTTTATGGTGAGATTTTATGCTTAACTTATGATTTTTATGTTTATTTTATGTCTTATTCCATGGAATTATTTTTATCCAATAAAATCCTACCACAGATACTCTGAAATATGGAACATGTATCAGATTTGTGCAAGTACTTCACTCAGCTCATATGTCATTCCCCTAGCAAAAACAATTTCACTTTCCCTTGTCACCATTTCATCTTTATTTATAGACCATCTTGGTACTTTTGAAAGTAGTGTCCTAAATGCATTTCCTTTTATGTGGATATGTTTATGAAGCTTTGGAATTGAATGATGACACAGTGGGCAAGGGCAAGGGCAAGGAAAGAGCTGCTAAGCTATTCAATTTCAATATTCCAACGAATTCAGCTTTCTCCAAATTACTTTGACTTCAGTCATTTTGTTCGTACCACCTCAAGAGCCATTTATAAAGGCATTTGCCTTTTGTAAGATTAATTTCTTTACTTCGATTCTTTACTTGTAAAATTTGTTTATGCATAAGCTTTTCGGTTATCTTCTGAAGCATATGCTCTGTCTAACTCTTTCACCTGACTTCTTACATAGTGTCTTATATTTTGTTTTCAAGTTTTGCCTCTCCCACTGTTTAATTCAATATGCTGCAAGAGACGCTGAAATTGTTGCACAAGCACCATCTTTACAAATATGGCAAGCAGGGGCACATATATAATCCTTGGAGGAAATCCAAAAGGCGTGCAAGTACTTGACTGGCTTGGTTTCTTTGCCTGATAGTTGAAATAGAGTGTCATTTTCCTATATCCACATCTGGGTTAGAGAGGGAAGGAGAAAAGAAACCTAGAAATGGGTTACTCCAGGGGACTGAGTTCTGTCTTATTGTTGGTAGTGTTGGTGGTGGTTTGTTCTAATGGGGAAGACCCTTACAGGTTCTACATTTTGAATGTCACATATGGTGACATTTACCCCATCTGGAGTTAAACAACAGGTACTTCTGTTTCATATGTTTATTTCCCATTGTTATTCGTCACTTTTGCTTCTTTATGAACGAAATGAATACATATGAGAGTATGGTGTAGGAAATGGCACGGGATATTGATAAACAGGCAATTTCCAGTGCCACCGATCGAGTATACCAATAACTCGATTATCAGTGTTTTCAATAGCTTGGATGGACCTTTCCTCATCTCTTGGTTAGTCTCTCTCTCTCTCTCTCTCTCTCTCTCTTAATATAGAGTTCCTGATGGGGAAACCTGTTGGTAATGATCGATATATAAAATAGTGAATAGTGAGCACCAAATAAGTAAATGTCAATGTCAGGAGTCAGGACTAAAACAACATTATACATAAAAATTCTATTATTCATGAGCCAAGATTTTAGTGTTACATTAATGTTAATATTATGTGATTCTTTATAGGAACGGAGTGCAACAGAGGAGAAACTCTTGGCAGATGGAGTCTATGCTACCAATTGTCATTGCCACCAGGGAAGAACTTCACTTATATTCTTTAAGTGAAGAATCAGATTGGTAGCTACTTATACTTTCCTTCCCTTGCATTCCACAAGGCAGGAGGAAGCTATAGTGGCTTCTAAATTGCCAGCTATTCTGTGATTCCTGAACCATTTCCTCCTTCGGCAGGAGATTTCCCAATATTTGCAGGAGACTGGGACAACAGAAATCATACAGTATGTTGTTTCCTTTTTCCTAAATGTTATCAGTCCTTGCATTCCATGCACTATAACTGAGAAACAGTCTTCACTGTTTATACTTTGTTTAGTTTGAGAAAGAAAATGGATGAGATACATAACAATGGCTGGAGAGTTTGAACTGAGGCTTATTTGAGATTTGTATCCTTGTTTGGTGTTTGAAATTCACCAAATAATTATATCATCCAATGATCAATGATTGAAAGCTGGTGGACGAAGGAGGGAGTCATAAAGCAAAATTAATTAGAATATATTTGGCCAATCACAACAGATTATAAGTTACTCATTGTCTTGAAAGTTAGTGTCACCTAAATTTTATGAATTGAGTGTAAGCTAGAGCTCTTGTTAAGTCCCTTTGGTCAAATGACTGGAATCTGTGTTGGTTGAGAAAATGATTGGACCTCTTTTATAAAAGCATATTTTAGGCCCTTGATTTGTACTGGCTCCGTCCCTATTTGTAAGCCTCTTTAGATAAAAAAAATTTGTTCCTTTTTATAAGCTTCTTCTCAAATTACTAGGTGTATAATTATTTGTTTACAAAAATACCCCTAATTAATATAACCCACAATTCTCTCTCTTACTAATAGTATTGTCTTGGGAGATGGCAAGCCACAACAAATAAAGGGTAATTTTGGACAAACAAGCATATCGTTGACAAATTTAATTAGATTAACTAATTTTCTTAATGACATTCAGACAATCGTTTTGTGACAACCTACGGGACACCGTATGTCCGTACAGCTAACTCTTTATGCTATCCGAGTGAGTGAGCCAATAATTATATCTTATATATATTTATATTTAAATATATTTAAGATATAAATATTTGACGTTGTGTTCCGTTACAGAGTTTAATTACTTGATCCTCGACATTCAGTCCAGGGGTAAAAACTAACGTTATGCTCAGTTACAAAGTTTTATTGAACCATTTGCAAGTTGCTACATAAAACTCTGTAGCGGAACATAAGGTTACATAGTTTTAACCCCTTGACCGAATGTAACTTGTTGACATAACTTTGTAACTGAGTATAAATATATTTATATTTAAGATATAATTATTTGACGTTATGTCCCGTTACAGAGTTTTATGCAACAAGTTACAGATGACAAGTTACAGATGGTTCAATAAAACTTTGTAACAGAACATAATGTTACAAAGTTTTTAACCTAGGATTGAATGTATAACAAAAATTAAGGAGTGTGTGTATAACCAAAACTAAATAAATCATAATATATCAAAAAAGAAAAGAAACTAGAAAAAAAGAAAGTTGTTGACTCACTCACTCAGATAGCATATAAAGACTTAGCTGTATTGAACTTTTGTGAAGTGGCCTATACCGAATTCGTTATAGTAGAAAATGGCATGTATCATACACCTTCAGGTAACAAGACAATTAGAAATAGGAAATCATAGTATATCAAAAAATATTATCTTAACCGCAACAGCGTGATTTTGGTCCCAAGCTGTGCACCATGGCTCCTTGGCGGTCACCCATCCCAACTGTGCTGAGAGCTACCACCATGTTGATCCTCTACATTTAGTCCAGGGGTAAAAACTTTGTAACATTATGTTCAGTTACAGAGTTTTGTTGAATCACCTACAAGTTGTTACATAAAACCGGCATTGCTAAATATTATTGAAATAATATATTAGCGTTAAATTTATTTTTAGATAATAATATATTTATTTTTTACTTAGCATGCTATTGATTTATTTACAGATACCGGGCCTAGTAGTAACTAAAATAATTATAAATATTAGTCTATCTAGTTTTTCTTAGTCAATTATTCTTTAGATGGAAAATTGGCGGAATGGAATGGATTGTAATTTTTAATGCCCATATTACCCTTACAGTAAAAGCACTTTATATTTTATTTATTTTATGTCTACCCTTTAAGAAATAATTTAATATTTTTTTTACTTAATTTTTAACTTGTCTCTATTTTTTTACTTAAATTCCCTTCATGTTGAACATCATAATTGTCAAAAGACGTTGTGCTTCCTTCATCACTTTGAACATCTTCTTGAGGGCATTTTTCAAGACATGTTTCCGTTAATGACTTTTGCTCTTCTTGCTTTGTATTTACACTTCCATCCACAAAAAATTTGTCAGCAGGATAAATAGCATTAAGAGTCTCCCAAATTTCCTTAGCAGTGGAGCAATTTTTAATTTTATCATATACATCATTTTACATACAGTTTCTTAAAATTTGCATAGCTCTAATATTTAAGGATTTTTTTTTATCAAACTCATTCCATTGTGATTTGGGTTTGGAAATAAAACCATTTAGCACAATATCCCACAAATAAAAATCAATTGCTTGCATAAAAATTTCCATCCTAGCTTTCCAATATACAAAATCCACACCATCAAAAGTCAAAAAACACATTTTTTTTTTTAAAAGATGATTTTTCACTCTAAGCTGTTAAGCCCAGACAACCATTACCCAAGAGGGGGTGTATTGGGTTTATAAAATTTTCTAGATTTATTTAGCGAAAGCGATTTCTCTGTTAAAACTTAAATGCGTAAAATGAAAATAACCAAAACAATAAAGAATAGGATGAACAATATATCACAATATAGAGGAGATAGGGAAGAAAAGCTTGCAAACCAAGGTTTTATCCTGGCTCAGCCACCCACCGTTGTTGACTTACGTCCAGTCCCCGGAATATGTTTCCGGGATTTATCCACTAATACCCAGCTTCAAGGTGCTTGAATACCTTTACACAATGTAGCACTTTAACCACATCTTATGGGATGCCTCACCCATATGTAAAAGCCTCAACGACTTATAGCACTCCCTTTGGGATACCTCACCCGCGCTTCTGAGGCTAAACCGCACACAAAAAGGGTGCCCCACCTTTTTACAAAAGAAGGATACCTCAACTTCTAACTAGAGGGATATCTCACCCTATTTCTGAATTGATACAAAAGATAGAAGAATAGAAGCACTCTTAACAGTGCAAGTATACAACTTGAAGCTTATGAGTATGAACTCTCACAAAATTTGGCTCAAATTATTTCAAAGTGTAATACAATTTTTGTTCAATCTATTTCTATAATTTTCGTGTGAACACAACCCTTTTTATAGTATTTAGAAAATCAGAACGTTGTATATCATAAAGAGGGAAAGAGTTGATTTTAATCAACTAGCCGTTTTACAAATTTTTACCGTTGTCAATCAATTAACAATGAAATTCAATCGATTGATTTTAATTAAAACTGGTGAAAATCCTTTTCTAAAAGAATTCAATCGATTGAAAGTAGTGTAAATAGATTGACTTTAAAAAGATAGAAATCAAGTACTTGAAATCGACTGGGACATTGATTCAAACAATTGACTTTGAAATTAATAAATATATTTCGATTAACTAAGCAAATGCTAATAGATTTAACACAACCAAATATATTCAATTGTTTGAGTATCAAAACTGTATCGTTATTGACTTATTGAGCTTCAATAGCATTCAAGTGATTGACTTTATTTGAAATCAGCATATACATCAATTGCATAGGATTCAATCGATTGAGAAACTTTACAGTTACCCCGTTGATTGTTAAATCATTTATTTTTTTTAATCTTAAAATTAATTTGAAAAACACTATGCAAATCAAATGTTTAATTATAGGTTTTTTGTTTTTTAATTAGCACAGTGCTTTAGTTTGATTGATTAAGTGAGCAGAAGTAAGTTTTAGTCCATCATACCCTTACAAGACATTTAAGACCTAGTATATTTACCCAATCTTGCTTGAGGTCTTGATACCGGAAACTTTGATATTCCTTGCTCATTCTCACTTAGATCCACTCCAACCTTACCACCTATCCTATCACGCTCTTAAGGTGTATGATACATGCCATTTTCTACTATAACGAATTCGGTATAGGCCACTTCACAAAAGTTCAAAACAACAACTTCTTTATGCTATCCGAGTGAATGAGTCAACAACCTTCTTTTTTCTAATTTCTTTTCTTTTTGGATATACTATGATTTATCTAGTTTTGGTTATACACACACTCCTTAGTTTTTGTTATACATTCAGTCCAAGGGTTAAAAACTTTGTAACGTTATATTAAGTTATAGAGTTTTATTGAACCATATGTAACTTGTTGAAAGTTTTTTTTGACAAAAACTTGTTGGAAGTTAAAAATGCTATAGCTAGGTTGCGTATAAAGTTTAAAAAAAAATTGACATCACATTATAAAGTTAAAAATGGTAAAGTTAAAATTATACAATTAGAAAATAGAGACAAGTTAAAATTTAAGTAAAAAAAAAATATATTAAATTATTTCTTAAAGGGTAGAAATAAAATAAATAAAATATAAAATGCTTTTAGTGTAAGGGTAATATGGGCATTAAAAATTACAATCCATTCCACTCCGTCAATTTTCCAAATTCAATTTTCCATCTAGAGAATAATTGACTAGGAAAAACTAGATAGACTAATATTTATAATTATCTTAGTTACTACCAGGCTGGGGAGCATAAAAGAAGATTTCATAGTTAACTTAAATTTTTAAAATTGAAATTTTCAAAATATAATTAATAGAATTATAGATTATTATTTACGTTCTTTTTATCGATTATTATTTACATTCTTTTTTTTTAAATAATTATTTACGTTCTTATTCTTATATAATTATAGACTTGTTATTGACTCTTTCTCTAAAACCTTCTCTAAATAAAGGATTTAGAGAAGTTTCAGATCATTTATTGAGAGTTGTATTATATTGCCTTTATGATACAAATGCCCAATGCACTTTATGTATTGAATTAGAAAGTTCATTGCAAGATCACACTTTATGCACACCTAATAAAGGAATTTAAAATCCCACACCCGATGAAAAGTTTTTTGTTTTTTAAAACACTGCTGGGAAAGATATATGTTTAGATTTATTTAGTTAGCGATATATTTATTTTATAATTTAATATTGTTAGTTATTTGGTGGGATACTCCTCGAAGTAGATCGAGAAAAAAATATGGCTAGCTTTAATTACTCAATTGGTCCCCAAACTATTTGAGAATTTTCAATTTAGTCCTTAAAGTATTTTTTTTTTTCAATTGGGTCCCTGGTCTCATAATTTTTTTTATTTGGATCCCTACAATACTAATTCCGTTAGTCCACCATTAAAGTTAACGGAATATGCTTCACCCCTTCAATGGACCTCATTTGTGACCCAATCTACTAGTTTCTTCCTATTTTCTCCCTAATGTCATATTGGTTCAAAAATCCCTAATTCCTTGTTCTTCCTGAGGCTCTTTTGGGTTTTTTCTGGACAAAAGGCCGATATTGTAATAGGTAATATATCCTCAGCTTTTCGTCTGAAACGATAAAAGATGTTGAGAACTCTATGAACTTGGCCACAGCACCCTAGAGTGACCAGATAGAGACAATAGTTGCAATGTATAATCCAGGAAGCAATTGTAGCTCTTACATTTGATGCTGCATGGTGGTGGGTCTTTGCTGGTTGCTTTAGAGCTGATGTGGGCTTAAGATCATCTGGTTTCTGTTCTTATCTGTCTGGCATTTTAAACTAATAATGCGGTATCTTACAATTAAGGAAAGAAACTTTGTTCTTTCGATCTGGAACCCCCCTTCCCCCTCATCATTATCCTACAGATATGTTCCTTAATCTCATAACTTGGTCCTATATTTAAACAATCTCTTAATTACAAGTCTTATCAAATTAGTCTCCTCGGCTTCACACCTTCAAATTAATGACCTAGTTTCCTCTGTGTCATCTGAATGATTTGTTCAAGATTTAAACATCACTTTCTTGACCTAATAAACCACTGTTACATATTCAAATTTTTTAATTTTTTGTATAATTATTTTAAATGTTCGGTGAGCAACTCAGATCCCACACTCACTCTTTATAACTAACAATAACATGATTTGTATAGCTTTGCTAATAACAATGATTTGTGTTGCTCCTAAATTGAGATTATCACTACTGTTAATGCGCAAATCGAACACAAAAAGACAAAAAATAGAAAGATGTAGATCCTGAGATAGACCACCGCACAGGCCCAATCTCGCCGGATAAATGAGTAGACCTCCCACAACACACCAAGGGGGAGGCATAGCGGTGAAAAGGAAAACGCGGTGGAGCTCCAAGTCCAGGATTGAAGGGTCAATCATATTCCATTAACTTTAACGGTGGACTAACAGATTTAGTATTGTAAGGACCTAATTAAAAAAAAATTATGAGATCAGGGACACAATTGAAAAAAAAAAATAGTTTAGGGACCAAATTAAAAAAATTCAAATAGTTTAATTTAATTAAAAACGCTGTCGGCCCCGGTAGTTTTTAAGATTTATTTATTTAGTTTAGGATTTCTATTGAAATTTGAAAGAGCACCACCGTTCGTTTACCTTTTTTTGATAGATATCTTTTTTTAATAATACCCATCATGTATTATCTATTATTATGTTAATATTATTTGTAGGTAATATTTATATAAATTATTTAGATTATATAATTTATGTAATAATATACAATATTTTAACATTTTAAAATAATGAATACTTAAAACAATTTCAAATTTTCAAAATAAAAATAACCTAAAAATATATAAGTTAATTATCTTCATTTAATATCCTAATTTTTTTTTATTATGTCCATCCTAAATATATACAGTTGTTTTGTGTAACACCCCGTTTTTCGTAAAATGTTTTTAAAATTAATTTTATTTATTTAAATTTGATGGTTGAGGGCTAAGTGGGATTTTAGCCTAAAAGTCCCTTTCTGGTACATGAGCACGCTCGTGCTCATCAGCCAGCAAGCCCGTGCTTAAGGTCAGAAGCGTGTTTCTGATTTTAAGTTGAGAACGACCGTGCTCAATAGTGAGCACGCCCGTGCTCAATGCGTGGACCGGGTCTCGCTGACGCTAAGTGGAGCACGACCGTGCTTAAGGAGAAGCACGACCGTGCTCAAGTCCGAGGTTTATAAACGTTGCAGAACCCGAGGGTGACGTAAAACCCTTTTTCTTTTGTTGGCAGCCGTCACCAGTTCGGCCAGAGTGATCCCTTTCCCTTCTTTCACTAAACTCAACCCGTTTCTGGAGTTTTGGAAGCCTTTGGGAGCCTCTTGTGAGTTCTGTTGGTATAGAGGTAATGTTCCCTTCCTTGGTGATTTCCTTTTCATAATGGTTTGAATAGGAAACTAATATCCGTGCTTCGGTTTGACTAAGGTTGTGTGGAGTTAAGCCGCTTTGGGGAACCGTGATCGTCTGCTTTAGGAGCTAACGTTGGAGCGACCTTCAATCCAGGTATGGGGAGAAGTGGGATTGTACTCATTAGGCAGTGGGTAGAGTAAGGTGACGGGGTCCCCATGACTCCGGTGTCATTGTATACTGTATGATTTGTATGATGATTATTGTTTTGGTCATTAACATGCTATATTGGTTGGTTGTGATGTCATATGTATGTTATGAATATGTTGATTATTAATATGATAGGATGATTGATGTTATGATTTAACAGTGTTGTTGTTGTTTGGACTGTTGTGATGATGAATGGTTGATAAAAGATGTTAACTGATTATTTAGGTGTAAAAATGTGTTAAGTTGAAGGGATTAAACCCTACCATAATTGATTAGAATACGGTTTCTGTCCCTGCCCAGAACAGTGCAGTCGTGCATTGAGCACGACCGTGCTGAACAGGGAGCACGACCGTGCTCCCACCCAAATTCTGGAAAATGGCCGCGCTGCTCAGCACGGTCAAGCAGGTCAAACAGCACGATCGTGCTGCTGAGCACGACCGTGCTGAGTGTGAAGCACGACCGTGCTTCACTTAAAAGGGCAGCACGCCCTCACGTGTCCAAGCACGACCGTGCTAAGGTCTAAGCACGACCGTGCTGACCTCCTGGACAGTGATACAATTAAAGGACTTAAGGGGTTTTAAAACCCCATTCCCCCTATGATGATAAGTTGAGATAAATAATCAAAGATAAAGATTAGACAACCTGGTTATTAATTATATAAGATAATTAGATAATCAAATATTAAGTCGGTATCCGTTGGGTTACCGCACGTTGATAAGTTGAAGTCTTGGGTGCTTATAGACCCAAGCACGATGAGTTGAACCTTGGTGCTTATTGGCCAAGGGAGCCTTGACCCCACGGTTTGGGTCTAAGGTTACGTTGAGTTGATGTTGAAAGTCTTGGGAGCTTCATGGCCCAAGCAAGGAGGTGGTTGAGATTGTTTGTTGTTGTGCCATTTGCATAAAGCATTGGAGTAGTTGATGGGGGAGGTTCGACAAAGGGGAGATTGCCCGAGAGTACGGTGATCTGGCCATCCACGGTAGGTCACCCAAGGTTTGGTGACCGAGGCCCCCCGTGATGAGGCATCCACGGTTTGATGCGTTGGCTATCCATGGGGTTCACCCAGGGTTTGGTGAACTGCCGGTGTTGGTGCTTTTATGGCCAATACGGATATGTAACTCCAAAGTCGTTCATCCTGAGTTAGTTTGGATCCACATGCACAGTTGGAGTAGCGGAGTAGTTGATGCATTGCATAGCATAGCATACTTGATTGTTATGATGCTGTTGGATGTTGATGTATGCTTATGTGTATGTTTACCTTGCGTACTATTCCCCTGCTGTTTAAATGATTACATGAATCTTACTCCCTGTATTGTTTGTGTTTGGCCTGATTGGCATTTGCAGAGGATGACGAGCAGCCCGGAGAGGAGTGACTCTGAGGAGCCGCCACTCATAGTAGGGTTGTTTTAGTTTAGTTAGTTGTTTTCAGTTGTATTCCGAGGATTTATGTCCGGAACGGTTATACCAGCTCTGAATTGTGACATCGGGGTTGGGTTATTTATTTGTTCATGTTCTTATTTGATTAAACTTATTTCGTTATTTTTCCGCGTTGTAAACGAGTTCATGTGGGACTTTTCTACCCATGGACAACTGTTTTATTTAATTCAGTTAAATGCATGTTGTTCTTATTAATTGTTTTATTTTAATTGCCTTATAACATGCTGGGTAGAAGGGTGTCACATTTTGTATTATGATGATAAATGTATTAGTATATACATAATGCTTCTTTCTGTAAAATCTTTCTACATGGTCTGTATGAATGCATTGCTTTCAATAGTTGCCACAATATTTTCAAGAGACCTTTAACTAAAATGCCCTTTTTAAGTGCAAAGTAGATTAATATAAATATCTGATGATTAAAGTAACTTTATTAGGAACTTCTTCTATATAGATCAATTTTTAGCTGACTTAAAGTTTGTGTATTTTGGTGCAGCAAATGCTTTGTAGGATCTTGCACTTGCACTTGCACAAAACCTGCTGTCACATTACGAAGCTGCAAAAAAAGTGGAAGACAATGGATTCTATTGATAACTGGTAGCAGAAAAGCTTTAGAAGACTTTATGCAACAATAGTAAATGAGTCATTTCTCAGTCACTTAGCCCTCCTATTACCTCTATTGCTTTTTTGGTCGAGCCCTTTGATGCTATATGCATTTCACTTATATGAATTTGAAGCATTACCATCTCAGAAAAACATATTGATAAACTTTGAAAAATGAAACTACTTCAGAGTCTTCTTTATTCTTCTTCTCCTGGTCTGACTTACAAGTGTATATATAGTAGAAAAGGATGTATATATAGAATAATATCAAATTTTTTTAATTCTATTCTAAAACAAATACTAATATATATTGAGCATTTTAACTCGTGCACCAACACAAGAATCTTATAAGCTTATTAATATACGTATGTCATTTTGAAACATGCATGAAAACCAACCAAAACCCATGCGAGAGCACGGGTATCATACTAGTTTATGAGAAAATTTTATGTTATATATATACATACATGTGAGTGTATGTATGCATATGATATCATCTGATCAGACCATCCGATTAAACCGATTGAACCTGAACCGGAACCTTTTTCGATTTTATGTCCAATCCAGCTTTAATAACATTGATAATTATAGATTATTATTTACGTTCTTATTCTTATATAATTATATACTTGTAGTTATTGACTCTTTCTCTAAATCCTTCTCTAAATAAAGGATTTAGAGAAGTTTTAGATCATTTATTGAGAGTTGTATTATGTTGCCTCTAGGATACAAATGCCCAATACACTTTATGCATTGAAATAGAAAGTTCACTGCAAGATCACACTTTATGCACACCTAATAAAGGAATTTAAAATCCCACACCCCAGTAAAAGTTTTTTGTTTTTTAAAACCCTACTGGGCCGAGTAGAGTTTAAGAAAATTATATATTTATTTATAACTCCATGGGGCCCGGTATATGTTTAGATTTGATATATTTATTTTATAGTTTAATATTGTTAGTTATTTAAATATTTATTTATTTAATGCTGTCGGCCCCGGTAGCTTTTAAGATTTATTTATTTAGTTTAGGATTTCTATTGGAATTTGAAAGAGCACCACCATTCGTTTACCTTTTTTTGATAGATATCTTTTTTTAATAACACCCAATATGTATTATCTATTATTGTGTTAATATTAGTGTATTATTGAGATTATCTAATATTTGTAGGTAATATTTATATAATTTATTTAGATTATATAATTTATATAATAATATACAATATTTTAATATTTTAATATTTTAAAATAATGAATACTTAAAACAATTTCAAATTTTCAAAATAAAAATAACCTAAAAATATATAAGTTAATTATCTTCATTGAATATCCTAAATTTTTTTTTATTATTATATCCATACTTAATATGTTTTCAACTAAATCATTGAAGTGATGTATAGTTGATTAAAAGAATAATACTCAGTCAAAGTGAATTGATTCTATCAATAAATAAGTACCAATTGTCATATATATGATTAGAAATTATTCTCTGCAGGACAGAGTTGTTATTACACTAATGTTATAGTTGATATATAAATTCATCAATTAATCACTAAACTGTAAATGAGATAAAATAGTAAGAGCCCGTTTGTTTAAGATTAAAAATAAATGATTTTTGTTATAAAATAATTTAGTGATTATTTTTAGTGATTTTATAGAAAAGCAGAAGCAGTTTTATGTTTGTTAATACATGAGTAAAAATCATTTTTTTAAAAAATTGATTTTGAGTGCGTTTGGATACCAACTATGCAGAATTGATTATTTTTCTATAAAATTACTATAAAGGGCATAACTAATATTAATGATAATTAACAGAGCCATATATAGAGCCATCCTTAATATGGTTCTGGTCAAAAACACAACACCCACCCACATCTCATTCCTTCTAATGGAACTTACACATGAGACAAAAAACAAGTGCCCACTCATATCTCGTTCCTTCTAATGGAACTTACACGAGACAAAAAAAAAGGTGCAAGCGTGTAAATTGAGAAATGCAAGCATGTGAAGGGAGAGAATAGCAATTGAAAATTCTATTCTACTAGTACAATGCCCGTGCATTCGCACGGGTTGCATTGATTTTAAGTCATATTCATAAACAGCCTATCTATATACTAATAAGATAGTATACACTAAATCCATTTATCTAATTCATTGCTATTATAAGATACTTGCAAAGAGACCATATTATAGCGTAGATTAGGAATTGGTTTTCAATGTTGAACATCTGGGAGGAAAAGAATTAAACATAATAACATATAATTGATTTTAGATGATGAAGTTGATTTTATCAATTGAGAAGAAAGTTGCTCCGTTATCAATTAAACATCTAATTGCTTAACCCTTCAGTGCTCCATACTTGGATTGTTTACCAAACGGTAAATCTAAAATGTTGAATAGGTAATTAAGAAACTAATCAAACAAAAAACATTGAAACAAAAAAAAAAAAACGTTCAAATGTATAACAAATTTTTTGAGATTTTTTTTGTTCTCTTCAATTGGTAAATGTTGACTCTCATTGCTTCTTCATGACATAGTTGCATCATTATGATTGAACTGGTTATGTTATCACTGTATTGTACTACTTGTATATTGAATGACCTCTGTGAGAAATGCTCTCAACAGAGAAAGAATCAAGATTACAGGGATAGAGAGAAAGAGAGAAATAGAGGTAGCACCAACTGTACTAGGGATTCGAGAGCCTAGCCTCTCCTAACCAACTTCTCAACAATCTAACTGAATGACTAACTTCCCCTCCTCTTTCTTTATTTATACTATACAGTGAATGAATCAACTAACTAACACATTACTTCAGCTAACTACTTGTCAGGCGCAGGCCCAGTGACTTTGGCATGTTTATTCCTTCTGTAGTAAGCCTTGTATATCGGGGGTCTTGTGTTACTAACAATACTCCCCCCCAAAAGTTTCACCTTGTCCTCAAGGTGGAAAAGGGGAAATTGCCCCTGGATCATATCATAAGACTCCCAAGTGGCTTCGAACTCGGGTATGTCTTTCCACCGGATCAGCACCTCTACCTGTCCTGCATCTCCAGTCCTTACTGACAGCACCTGATCTGGTTCAACCAACAACTCCAGATCTTCACTGAGGGCCTTAGGTAGTGGCTGTGGTATGACTGATGGCCCCACAGCCTTCTTAAGGAGGGAAACATGGAAAACAGGGTGGATTCTACTCTCAGCAGGAAGCTCAAGTTGATAAGCAACCTGTCCCACCCTCTTGCAGATTCGGTAAGGCCCATAGAAACGAGGTCGTAGCTTCTCATTCATCTTTTTAGCCAAAGACCGCAGCCGGTATGGTTGCAACTTTAAGTAAACCCAATCCCCGACTGCATAAGTAATATCCCTTCTAGATTTGTCTGCTGTGGCTTTCATTTGCCCTTGAGCCTTGAGGAGGTTGCTCCTGAGATCATGCAAAAGCATATCCCTTTCTTGGGTCATGAGATTAACCTCTTCTACTGCAGATGGAATGGTGGTTCCCTTAAGTAAATGGGGAGGGTCCCTTCCATAAAGAGCTTTAAACGGGGTCAGTTTGGTTGAACTATTGTAGTTAGTGTTGAACCAAAACTCAGCCCAACTGAGCCATTTCGGCCACTGTTTCGGCTTGGAACCAGTTAAGCATCTCAAATATGTCTCTAAACACCTGTTAACCACCTCAGTCTGCCCATCTGATTGTGGGTGATAGGCAGAACTGAATTTCAGTTTTGTCCCTGCCAACCTGAAAAGTTCAGTCCAGAAGTTGCTGAGGAATACCTTGTCCCTGTCCGAAACAATGGTGGACGGAAACCCATGCAGTTTCACCACTTCTCTGATAAAGACTTCAGCTACATCCTTTGCAGTAAATGGATGGCTAAGTGGAATAAAGTGTGCATATTTAGAAAGTCTGTCCACTACCACCAAGATAACATTTTTTCCTTAAGCTTTGGGCAATCCTTCCACAAAGTCCATTGAAACATCTGCCCAGACTTGAGTTGGGATGGCGAGAGGTTGCAAAAGACCCGCGGGAGATAAGGTCTGATATTTGTTGAACTGACAAATCTCACAAGTTGCTACATATTGATGGATATCTCTCCTCATACCCTCCCAAAACACTAGAGCAGCTATCCTTTTATAAGATCTGAAGAATCCAGAGTGCCCCCCAATTGCTGAACTATGGAATTCCTTGAGAAGGATAGGAATTTTTGGGGAATTTCGAGGCAATACCAATTTTCCTTTGTATAGCAGCTTCTTGTTCACAAATGAATATCCCGGATGGGACAAAGGGTCTCGAATTAAGTCTTGTATGATGCTCTGCAGTTTACTATCATTATGGACTTCCTCTTCCCACTCCTCAACCTCGGAAAATTGAATTACAGAAATTGCAGCATAAGTCATTCTGCGAGATAGGGCATCTGCTGCTCTATTATCACTTCCGGGTTTCTATTTGATCTCGAAATTAAACCCCATTAGCTTAGAAGTCCATTTGAACTGTTCCTCTCTTAGCACCTGCTGTTCTGTCAAGAATTTCAGACTTTTCTGGTCTGTATGTATGATGAAATGCCTGCCCATCAAGTAGTGTCTCCACTTCTGAACTGCCATGACAATTGCCATCAATTCTCGTTCATATACTGATTTTTTTTGTGCCCTATCTGATAGTGTTTGGCTCAAGAATGCTACTGGTCTGCCCTCTTGTAATAGGACAGCCCCAAGTCCTTTGTTAGAGGCATCTGTTTCTATGACAAATGGTTTAGAGAAATCCGGGACATTCAGGGTTGGTAACGCTGCCATGGCTGATTTCAACAGTTCAAAGGCTTCCTGAGCTTCCCCATTCCATAGGAATCCATCCTTCCGCAACAACATTGTCAGTGGCCGGGCAATCTTGCCATAATTCTGCACAAACCTCCTGTAGTACCCCGTGAGGCCTAAGAATCCTCGCAAAGCCTTGATATCTTTTGGCACGGGCCATTGCCTCATCACTTCTAACTTCTTGGGATCTGCTGCCACACCCTTCCCTGAGATGATATGGCCTAAGTATTCAATCTGTTCCTGCCCGAAGGTGCACTTTTTCATGTTGGCATACAGTTGATTTTTCTGCAGCAGGAGTAAAACAGCCTGCAAATGCTCCTTATGGTCTTCCCTGCTCTTACTGTATATCAAAATATCATCAAAGAATACAAGAGCAAATTTCCGAAGATATGGTTTCAATACATCATTCATGAGGAACTGAAAGGTTGAGGGTGCATTTGTGAGACCGAACGGCATTACAACAAATTCGTAATGGCCTTCGTGTGTTTTAAAAGCAGTTTTCGATATATCTCCCACTTTCATTCTGATTTGGTGATATCCTGATCGTAAGTCCAGTTTAGAGAAAACCCTTGCTCCCCCAAGTTCATCAAGTAACTCATCAATAATCGGAATGGGAAACTTATCCGGCACAGTCACTTTATTTAAAGCCCTATAGTCTACGCAAAATCGCCAGCTTCCATCTTTCTTCTTTACTAGAATAATAGGACTAGAATACGGGCTAACACTAGGCCGGATAACTCCAGACTTCAACATATCATTTACAAGCTTTTCTATCTCATTTTTTTGGTAATGGGGGTACCTGTATGGGCGTAAGTTTGGAATATCAGCTCCTTCCTTGAGGACAATAGCATGATCATGCCTTCTAGATGGTGGTAGCCCTTGAGGTTCCTTGAAAACCTCTGCATAACTGTCTAATATCTCAGCCAACCATGGAACTTCTGCTGAGTTGCCATCCGGACCAGTCTGCATGCTTTGATAGTCCAGAATAAATCCCTGCCCTTCTGCTTGAATGGCCTTCATTACAGACTTGAAGGAAGCTACTACTCTAGCTAGTGTTGGTTCCCCCTTTAACACTTTGGTACCATGGGGTGTGGGTACCTTTAATGTCAATTCCTGAAAATTTGCACAGATTTCACCCAGGCTAGCTAGCCACTCCATTCCCAACACCACATCCACACCTCCCAATTCAAAGATATACAAGTCTTGTTGTACTTCTAACCCTTGAATTTCCAGAATCAATTAAGAACACACTCCCTCACAACGAATCTTTCTACCATCTCCCACCTCTACTGTATAAGGAGCAATTTTAGATACCTGCAATCCTTCATCTCCTACCAGCATTGAGGATATGAAGTTGTGGGATGCTCCACAATCAATGAGTACCACCACTCTCCTTCCTGATAGTTCTCCCCACATCTTAATAGATTTTTTTGACGTCAGTCCTGTGATGCTGTAAAGAGACAGTTGCAGGTTTTTGAGTTCTGCCTCCTCTGTTTCAGGCTTCCCTTCCACCTCATTCCCTTCCTTCTCCTCCTCCTCAAGTGTTAAAATTTGTAGCTGTTTGTTTGCACAAACATGGTTTGGACCAAACTTGCCATCACACCTAAAGCACAGTCCTTTCTCCCTCCTTTCTTGTTTTTCAGCATTTGTCAGAACCTTGAAATCTCTTCCTCTGAAGGTCCCTGTACTTCGCATGCTGTTCGACTCAGAGCCCGAACCTCCACTCTTATTGCTACTCATGCTTGAGTGGTTACTCCTATTCCCAGATTCCCAAGTCACTGTTCTGGTATTGGAGTACACCCGATTGTTGCCCCCATTTCTACCCCCACCTGTAACTCCCTTACTTAACAATTCATTCCTCTCATCAACCCTCTGAGAAAACTTCATCATTTCGGGTAGGGTTTTTAAAGTATGTAACTTCAATTCGGCTTTTACTAAATCACTAAGCCCATTCAAGAAAATCCCCTTCACATACTCTGGGTCAGCCCCCTTCAGCGGTCCTGAATACAACTCGAACCTTTCCCTGTACTCCTCCACCGTTCCTGTGTGCTTGAGGCTCATCAACAACTCAAACGGATTTTGCGTAATCGACGGTTGGAACCTCTCCAGCAGAGCCATGCGAAACTCCTCCCATGTGGGATTCGGAACACAAAACTCCCACCACTGGTACCAATTTAGGGCTTTCCCTTCCATCGCCACCATTGACGCCTGGAGCTTCTCGCGATCCGTCACCTCCTTCAGATCGAAGTATCGCTCGATCTTATTCACCCACCCGTAAGCGTCTTCGCCCGAGAATATAGGAATCTCGAGTTTCCTCCACTTATCGCCCCTACCGTGGTTACCTTCTTCTCCGATCGTTTCTTCTTCCTCGCTATGGTGACTATCACTGTCGCGATTACTGTTACTCTGCGAATTCCTTTGGAGAAGAGCCAGAATCTCACCAAATTGCTTTCGATTCTCAGCCTTCTCTTCTTCGAGGATCTTCCTTAATTCCTGGCGCTCACGCCGATCTTCGTCGTGATTCCTCCTCAATTCCTCGACACCTCGTTCTAACGATTCGATTCTTGCGTCCATTCTTCTCGTACGGACCATGTACCACTCCCAGAAAAGAGCTTTGATACCAGTTGATAGAACTGGTTATGTTATCACTGTATTGTACTACTTGTATATTGAATGACCTCTGTGAGAAATGCTCTCAACAGAGAAAGAATCAAGATTACAGGGATAGAGAGAAAGAGAGAAATAGAGGTAGCACCAACTGTACTAGGGATTCGAGAGCCTAGCCTCTCCTAACCAACTTCTCAACAATCTAACTGAATGACTAACTTCCCCTCCTCTTTCTTTATTTATACTATACAGTGAATGAATCAACTAACTAACACATTACTTCAGCTAACTACTTGTCAGGCGCAGGCCCAGTGACTTTGGCATGTTTATTCCTTCTGTAGTAAGCCTTGTATATCGGGGGTCTTGTGTTACTAACACATTATCACCAAATAAAATTGTAGCATGAAGAAAATGTTTAGTTGAGTCCTGAAAAAGAAGACACCCACAAACAAAACACAGAATTGATCCCAAGTGGCAGGCCATGCTCTGGAAGTCAAAATTAATAGAGTGATTTGTCAACCATAAGCAAATAATTGGATATAATATTTAGAAGCTCTATCTACTGATAGGGTTTATCCCATGGATAGATTAGTTTAAGGGATCTATTCACATAAATAAAAAATGCGAATCATACATAATTAAAATGCCACGGGAGTTATTTATCTTTCTATAATCTGGATCAGTTTGTAACTAATCATATACTCCTGGAATATATATGGTCTATGTATACTGGGCAAATGTATAATAAACAACCTTGACTCATGGGATGCTTTCACACAATTGTATGAAAACATCTTACAATTGGTTGTAAATTAAGAGGTACAATGAGTCTTCTCTAAAGTTTTTCTTTGTATCTACTATTAGTATCCATGGGATTAAACCATAGTGGCAGGACAAAACACAGCACAAGAAGTCAAGATTAACAGAGTGACTTGTCAAAAAATAAGCTAAGAATTGGAAATAATTTGTATAGGTAAGTTGTGCTTCTCTATCTTCCTGTGTAACTCATCTTACAATTTTACAACAATTGTCCCAAAAGCTTAATATATCTATAACAAATTCCCAATTATCATTCCACAAATCATAAAACTTGTATCATCAAATCCGAACAAATTGCATAGAAAGTGCATGAAAGTGATGAAACATTTACATGAAACACAAACACAAATAGGACATTAATAGCATTGAAAGATATGAGTCAAGATCTGGCCTTGCCCGGTGCTTGCAAGGTGCAAACCCCACCCATGAGTCAGTGTAATGGTAAGACAATAAAATTTATAGTTAAGGAAAAAATATCCCCAAAAATAAGCATATCCAACCGAGTATGAATATGGAGAGATACTAAGTAAACCATATATTCTCCTAATATATGGACAGATGCAAAAATAGGAAAGGAACCTATATAATGTAATCTATAAGATCATTGAACCCTATTGAATTCCATATTCTTTCTGCTGAATTACATTATGTGTGGCCAGTGTGGGTCAAAACTCATAACAGTTGCTTCATCAGTAGGAGCAGGATCAAATACACCAACAGAGTCTACAAATTCAGTTTCATCGGGGTACAAAATGCTGAATCATCAGATTGAAGAAGTATTTTAGCTGGTAATCATGGTTTGATTATCCAAGTTGTGCCTTGTCCGTGTTAACTATTCATTAGAAGATGAAGATGATATGAATCTTTGATTCATAAAAAAGAGTAACAACTGCATAAAGAGCAATGGAAAGAGCCTTAGAAGTAAAATTACAACAATTACATACAGAGTCTTGCTCTCTCCTAAATTCAATGGAAATAGTCTTAGAGATTATCCTCCAATGCCTTATCTCGAAGGTTTCTCACAATCATTCAACAATCTTCAAATTTTGTAACATGGTTCTCTTGCTAGAAAACATCAAACATTACTGTCCTAACACAACAGTGACCAAAAAAGGTATATATGACTTTATCATGAATGTGGTGAGCAAAGACGCAACAGGTTTTTTTTGGTAATGGTCAGGGAGGCACAACATCGTTATGGAAGCACAACACGAGGAAGACATATTTATATGCAAAACATGCATAATCCTAGCTACATGCAAGACAAAGTTACTGTTGCACAAAGTCATTGAATTGCTGTGAATGTTAATGATTACATCCTTTAAATTATTATTGGTGAAGAAAAGGTCTACTTGAACTCAAATATTATATGCAAACCATGTTTAGATCCATGTGTTATGAAGATTTTCACCCGCTAGACTTTCTCAACAGTATAATTTGTTCTTTCTTGCCTTCCAACCTATTTGCTAAAATTGTAAGTTGGATTTCCTGTTATAATTTTTATTCCAAAAATCAATACTTAATTAATTAATAATTTATTACGAGATGTGTCAAACACCTATCTCTTTAAAATGATTTTATTAATAGTAATATATAATGTGTGATACCCAAAGATTCAAAAAGCTTGGATAGGAATGGTATTTTTTTTAAAAAAACGTGCGATCAAGGAGTACAATTTGGGTGCTTATATACACCATATATCCACCATTTTCAATATATACTCAAACACGATGTTCCATATACTCAAACACCAACCACATTATCATGTGGTAAAAGTAGTAAAAATAATAAACATTCATATGGAAAGGGTTGAAAAATTACAGTAACATTCACATGTGGTACAGACATATGGATTCAAATTATTGATGTATAAATATAAATATAGAATACAAATGAGAAATTGCAAAGTTGATAATAGATAAATTAATCAATGATTAAAACAATCACTTAAAGGCAGAGTCAGAAAATCAATTCACCCATATTTGTTTTCGCCAGGAAAAAAAATAAAGAGAGCAAGAGAAGAACCTGCTGCAAATTGGTGATGCCCTAGAACCGTTGAAGCCCGTGATGGCATTGAAGAATGGATTGAAACCGGAACAACGATTCTGGTCGCGTAAGATTTGGAAACTTCCAAGCAAATCTCCTTGATGTGCATCCTTTGAACCACGAGAGAGAAATTGATAGAAAGAAAGTGGAAGGAAAAGTGTGGGGATCTGGAATCGGAGAAGAAATGAGCAATGAAGTGAAAGTTGTTCTCTTTCCTAAATCCTGAGTGACAGGGGAGAAAGAGAAATGGAGGAATTCAAGAAAGAGAAGATAAAAAATAATGGAGAATAGAGAAGAGATAAAGCAAAAGGAAGAAACTGAAAGAGATAAAGCAAATAGAAAGAGGCGAGGAGCAAAAATATGTAAGTTTGTCGTTGTGTGAGTTAGATGAAGAAGAAGAAGAGAGATAGCGAAGAGTTCTAGAGAGGATATAGAGAAGCTTCAAATAAAAAAGGTTCGTAAATAAAAAATCCCATGGAACCAGAACCTTCTTCACATAGAATAGAATATAGACAATTAGAAAATAGATATCATATTTCATATATATATTAAATCAGTGTCATTCCAATGGTTATTCTCCCGCCAGTTTTTTACTTCACTAATTGATAATTGACAAGTCTTAAAATTATTCAATCTCTTTCACTTTGTAACCACCCGATCAAATTTTTCCTTCACTAATTGTAACCTCCCTTCTTCATCCAAGGGTGCAAACAGTTTTCAATATGTAACCAACACACACTTAATTTATTACCACACCCAAATAACCAACACCCACTTTGTTTATCACCAGACCCACTTCATCACTTCTATGCCATTTTTTTTTTCCTCATTCACATATGCAATTACCACAAACATTACTTGGAAGCTCATCAGATATAAGTGATTATCTCTCCTTTTCACTTTTTGTTTTCACTCTTTCATTCTGCCATCTTCATTTGAATTTGGATTTTTAAATTTCAACGTATGCCCCATTTCTTTTTATCGTTGTTGAGGGTCCCTAATATTTGCGTTTCTTTGCAGATGGCTTGCAAAAATTGATCCATTCGTTTCGCTATCTTATGTGTATGCATTCCACCTCCTTTTGTTTTTTGTCCTGCTTAGTTGTCTTTTAACGGATTTCCATAGCCACGGATTTCCAGGAACCAAAGGAGCACAACTGCAACCCCAATTGGTAATTTCACCCAAGTGCTTTTCTCTATGTCTTTAACAAAATATTGTAGCACAATTTATGTATAACAATTTATTGCTAAAAAGATAGTGTTTCTAACAATTCTATTTCTCTTCATATTTTCTTCATTTTTTTCATTCCCTGCGTCATTTTTTTCTTTTTTACTTCACCTATGCTTTTTCTTCCTGTATTGATTTGCTATTTCTAATTCTGATTGTTTATTGATTTTTATTTTTATTTTATCTTTTTTTTTCACTGTCATTTTATTTTGATTTTCGATTACTATTTAATAATATTCAAATACTGCCAAATCATGTTCTGATCTTTTGAAGACCTTATCTACTCTCCATTGTCGAAGATAGTCAATTGAGAAAGCAGTTTCTTACAATTAGAGTTAAATAAAAGGGTTTTTCTATAATGTACAACTTTGCACAGGTTAAGAAACCAAAAGTAACAACTATTTATTGGAAAACTAAGCATTTCAGTTTTGAAAGTATAAAATACACAAGTTCCTATATAAATTTACTCTTTTAAGATTCTTAACCTGTGCAAAATTACACAAGATAAAAAACCCTATATAAAATTAGCTAAAGTTTCAATTGTACAACTAATTACCTAACCATTCATTTTTTTTCTCTTCATTGACATAGGCACGATATGTGGTTTTCCTCTCTCGGTGGCAAAGGCAGAAAGCTCAACTATCAGGTTGGAAATTATTGTTTTTTGGAATTTATTTTTAATTTTAATTTTGCTTCAATTGATGATGTTGATATTCATTTGGTTGATATGATATCTCCTTAGTACTCCTCAATGAGTATATAATGCAGAAAACTCTTACAAAAAGTTCTCTTACAACACTAAGAAATAGTAATGTCTAGATAAGTAGATTTTTATAAATGTCTAGGAACCTATTAGTCAAAAATAGACAAGAGCTATACATGAAAGTACTTCAACATTTGTTTTACAAATTTTTAATTTCAGAGCATTTAGGAAAATATTCACAACACTATTGGTTTACATGAGAGTTTAACGTAAGAGCTTTACTATGGTATACTAGCAAGTTCATTTACCTAAAAGAGAAATGATAGTTATTTAACAGGAAGGTTATCAAGCACTTTTGCTAATAACATGTAATTAATATGATTGAAGGATTGATTTCAATTACCTTCAACTAGCCATTGATAATTAAACTAGAATTTTAAAATAGAATTATGAATATCAATATCATGGACATGAATGATTTTAAACTAGAAGTAAGATTACTTCATTCTTTATAGTAAAGGATTTGCCGTGTTATTATCTGGTCTACAAGGTTGAAGTGTCTATATCTCATTGTTTTCTCATTCACTGAATCATTTTATCTATAGGGTTTTTGGAAGAACTTCAATAGCTAGATGATTTTCAAGACAAATAGATAGAGATTCATCAATTAGTACACACCGAAATGAAAGAGTTTGACAATAATAGTTGCAAATTAGTATATATTTAAAGCATGTTTGGCTAAGATAAATTTTATGTCTTTCAGCTATATTTTTGTCCTTTCAGCTATTATTTTTCTCATATATGAATCTGTTATGGAATTATAATTATAAATGATATATTTATTTTAATTTTAAAATCTTAATAACATAATTCCTATCTATTAAAATTACATTTATAAAGGAAATTTAGAATGATGATTTAGTTTATTTTTACACGGGGGATTCAACTAGTATAATTAAAAAATAGAGAAAATCGATAGGCGAGAACACTGTTGATGGTAGGATTCTGAAATTATATAGTTATGGATAACAAAGTAAGGTTGAAAAAATCAAAAAGTTGAGAGAGAAAATTTACTTACACACAATAGTGAAAGAAAGAGACCAGCAGCATCAGTCAGTCGGAAATAGCAGCGTAGGTAACAGGAACAGACACACATGATCAGTCAGAAATAGCAGCGTAGGTAACAATAACATGCACACATGAAACTGGAGAGACACAGTAGGGATGTATGAAATACGTCTAAGGCTAAGGGGTAGGAGAAGTAATTTTAAGAATTTATGAGGGATAATTTTGTTAAGATAAAATTTAAGTGTTGCATCTCCGTGTTTTATCTCAACTTCTCTCTTTTCTATATCACATCCCCAGAACCAGAAGTTTAACCCAAAAAATAATTTTTTTCTGCTTCTGATTATTTTCAGAAACAAAAACAAACATACTAAAAATTTTAAAAAATGATTTTATGATTAAAAAGGTGATTTCTTTTGAAAAAAAAGCAATAACAAACGGGCTCTAAAACTAATATTGTCTACAGTGAAAAATCAGGACCTTTATGCTCAACACCTGACCTTGTTTCTACTTTTGCATCGAATTCACTTCTTTTGCACTTGTTAAAGAACCTCCCAAACAAGTTATTGCTGGAGTTTAAACAAAAAGAGCGTGATAGGTTCAGATAAAGGTTGCTGACAGTCTTCACACTTTACCTTTACCTTTCCTTAATATGGAAAGTGTCATTTTCTGAACACACACAATGCTCGTTTTGGAGTGGGAGAGTTAAACATGCAAAGAGGCATTGAGAGACATATATAGATGAGATCAAAATAAATATTTGATTGCCATACCTGCATTTTTTCATTTCATATTCTTCAAATCAACAACATAGCTTAAACGACCAAAGTAAAGGAACAAATGTAGGTAAAATACTAAAAGAATTCCATTCAGTATACATATTACAATATCCTGAAAAAAGCCACCACAGAAAAGGACCGCTTAACATAAAACCAGCACCCTAGTCATCTTCCAACCAGACAGCAATACCAATAGAACTTAAACAAAGCCAAACCAGCAAAATGAACACTGATGAAAGAAAAGCCTTCACCAATCCTGCATATCATTAGAAGCGCATATACTTGACATCATAGTTACCAGGTTCGCGGTACTCTCCGGTACGGGTTCGAATACGCGGGACACGGTACGTTACTTGTAAAGAATTCGATACTTGAGGGGTATACATAGTCGGTACGCTTGGTACGCTAAGATAAATATTATGAATAAAATTAATTTAAATATTAAAAAAGATATAGTATTCATATCAACCAACTTAATTAAATATATATTTTTAATTTTATATAAATATAATATAAAAACTAATAAAGAAAATATTAAAGCATCTCATCTATTTTAAAATATTTTGGGCTCAAGCAGAGACACATTGCAAAGGTTGAAGGTAAAATCTTAAGTGTGAAAAGTAATTTCCTTTCACCAATTGCAAAGCCCTATTAAGCCCAAATATCTTTACACAAACTAAGCCCAATATCTGCCCATTTAACACTTAAAAAGCCAAACCCTCATGTCCCAATGTCACTGTCCTCATACTCTTCACGCTAGCCCCCACCCTCTACTGGTACGGCGCATTTCTATTGACTCTTTTCAGAAACACTTTCTCTCTTTCCCACTCACAGACTATCCGTCTTCTTCCTCCATGGTCATGGGAACAGAGAAGGTAGATGCTTCATATTCCAACCATTCACTCTTCTAAGTTCGCTTTGGGTTCGTTGTTCTCTGCAACTTCAACAGATTGGTTGGCCAAGAAGGGTTCATCCTCATATTGCTTTCTTGTTCTTTGGGAGTCTTGTCCTCCTTATTTATACTCTGTCTTGGCTTATGCTCTTGGTGTAGCCAGGACTAGACTTTCTTAGTTTCTGTTTTTAGCTTTTCTACTGGATTCAAACTCCAATCTAAGGATCTGATATGACAGAGATGAATAACAACAACTGTACTGGCCGAGGTGGTAAGCTCGGCCGCCGAGCTCGGAAGCTTAACTGCTTCAAACTATACACTTATCTAGTACTCGGTTAACAATCTTACTTTAGATAAGAGATAACTCTTATCAATAAAAAGAGATGGGAGTTGAGCTAAAATAGATAAGTGATAAGTGATAAGAGATGAACTAGATCCTAGAAAATAGGATCAGCTTATCCCTCTATTCCTCTATAAAAAGAGGAAGAGTCTAAGAAGAAAGACACTTTTAACTTTTACTTGAGTTGGGTGTTCTCTCTTGAGCGTATTAGAGGTCCCGGTTGTGATCAAGAGACTACCAATAAGTCCTTGCCCACCGGAGTACCTCAGATACAAGATTAAGAGATTGATGCACCCCGTGATCAAGGATTGAACACAGAACTACGTTTGGCTTTGATTCCCATTGGGATACGTAGGACCGGAACATAAGTATTCTGTCAAGCCACGGTCTAAAACAACCCCAACGTTCACCCTTGGTCTGACGTTTACGGCGAGATTCCGGTAACTCGGATCTTGGCAGGAACATTTGGCGCCCACCGTGGGGCGGAGGAAAAACTTTCCCCGGTTCCATAAGATTTAATGGTGACTACACGGAATGGACCGAAGGGAGGGGCCCACAGTGCAAATCACGTCGAGGAGTCAAACTCCAATCACAACAACCCCCCTCCCTTCGACGAAGGTAATTCGCAGCTGGGAGAGATCATAGCACAATTAAGACAGTTGCGTCAGGAGAACGAGGAGATTCGAACGGAGTACCAAAGACTATTGGGAACTCGGAAAAGGGGAAGATCGGCAACTCATGCCGAGGAAGAGCATTCCTCACCCGAGGACTGCCAGAGAGACCCAACTTATGTACCTTCTCGTGATGACAGAAGCCGACCTTCCAGAACTGGGCCCGAAGCCTCAAGGGTCCGATCTCGTAATGAGGAGACCACTCAGAGAGAGAAAGCACGGGACAGACGACCGAGATTACCTTTCACTGATGCCATTGACGAGGTGATCATACCTCGGCATTTCAAGTCTCTTAACATGGATAAGTACAATGGCACTACTGATCCAACAGAACATGTGGAATCTTTCATTTCATCTGTTTACCTGGTGACCGACTCGGAAGCCATCATGTGCAAGATCTTTCCAACCACTTTGCAGGGACCTGCCTTGACTTGGCTCACGAATCTTCCATCACGGTCAGTGGATTCTTTTGACATGTTGGTTACAAAGTTCACTGCACAATTCGCAGCAAGCCGAAGGCATAGAAAGCACTCGGTCTCGCTTGTGAATTTCAGGCAGGAGAAAAATGAATCACTCAGGGATTACATGGCTCGCTTCAGTGCTCAACAGGTTTTAATCCCCAATATGAGCTCAGAACTTTGTCTTCATACCGTTATGAATGGTTTGAGGCCAGGACTGTTCTTTGAATATCTATCTCGGAAGCCACCGAGGGATTTTGAAGAACTCCAAGAAAAAGCCACAGGGTTCATGAACTCGGAAGAAATGGTGGAATCAAAGAAAAGAAGTTTTGAGGAAAAAAGCATAATCTCAAACAAAGAAAGAGATAAAGGGGCCAATTCACAGAAAGCTTTCAGGAGTAATGACAGAGGATTTTCAGAAAGGCAGTCCCAACCCCGACACCAGTCCTACACTCCACTGAACCGATCCAGAACCGCTATTCTTCAGGAGGTATGCAATACCGAGTTGATCACTTTGCCAAGGCCATCCAAAACCCCAGCTCAGGCCGATAAGAGTAAAGAGTGCAAGTGGCATCAGAACTATGGCCACACTACTGAAGACTGTAAAACAGTTCAGGATAAAATTGAAGAATTGGTACAGGCAGGCCGACTTGATCGGTTTGTCCGTCGAGATGGTGGTGGCCGAGATGGCAGACGACGAAGAAGGCGGGGTTATGACAATCGAAACCGAGATGAAGATCATCGAAGTAATAATCAGAACGGGGATCGAGATAACAGTCAGCGACCCCCAAATGTTGAGGCAGAGGTTGGTGTCAGAGGAGTCATTAATACCATCTCGGGAGGTTTCGCAGGAGGAGGTACAACGAGTTCAGCTCGGCGACGCCACATCAAGGCTATCCGAGCTGTCAACTCGGTTTCCAGAAAAACCGCAAGGTCGAGACCACCAATTACTTTCTCAGAAAGTGACTTCCAAGGAATAGATCCCAATCAAGATGACCCAATGGTAATAACAGTTGAAGTGGCCAATTACTCGGTCAAACGTACATTAATTGATCAGGGTAGCTCGGCCGACATTCTGTACTTGGCAACCTTTAAAAAGCTCGGAATTCCAGAAAAGTTGATAAAAGAACAGGAAGACAAGCTAGTGGGGTTCGCCGGAGAGCAGGTCAAAACTAGAGGATATATAGACCTCTTGACAACATTTGGTGAAGGCAAGCTTGCTCGAACCATATCCGTCAGATATGTCATTGTGGATGCTAACACTTCATACAACATCCTCATCGGAAGACCGACTTTGAATGAGCTCGGAGCAATTGTCTCCACACCTCACCTCACCATGAAATTTCCAGCTGATTCGGGTGAGATAGTTGCAGTCCGAGCTGATCAGAGAATGGCCAGACAATGCTACGCAGACAGTTTAAAGGTAACTCGGGAGCCAGATATCACCGAAAATACTGAAGATCATCAAGCAGAAGTGGTGAGCTCGGTCAGTTCAGTAAGCTCGGCAAAGTCAGATGACATGTTTGAATTGGATCCAAGAATAGAAATGTATGAGTCCAGAGCAGAACCTACGGAATCATTGGAAAAATTTCAACTGGGAGCCCAAGTCGGTCAGTGCACAAGCATCGGCAGTCAGCTCAATCCCTCGCTGAAACAACAGATACAAGCAGTCCTGAGAAAGAATGCCGACCTGTTTGCTTGGAAGACATCCGATATGCCTGGCATAGATCCCAATTTCCTGTGCCACAGGCTATCTATATGTCCGGAAGCCAAGCCCATAGCTCAGAGGAAAAGGAAACTCGGTGAAGAGAGAAGGAAAGCTGTAGCCGAAGAGACTGCAAAACTGAAAAAGGCCAACTTTATCAGAGAAGTAAAATATACTACCTGGCTAGCCAATGTCGTGTTGGTTAAAAAAGCCAATGGCAAGTGGAGAATGTGTACTGATTACACCGATCTCAACAAGGCGTGCCCAAAGGATTCTTATCCTCTTCCAAACATTGACAGATTGGTAGATGGAGCTTCGGGTTATAGAGTCTTAACTTTCTTGGATGCATACTCGGGGTACAACCAGATAAGAATGCATCCACCAGATGAGGAGAAAACGGCGTTTATGACCGAGGGGGCAAACTACTGCTACCGGGTAATGCCCTTCGGTTTAAAAAATGCTGGTGCAACATATCAGAGGCTCATGGACAAAGTGTTTCTCAATCAGATCGGAAAAAATCTCGAGGTTTATGTTGATGATATGGTGGTAAAGTCTGATGATCCAGAACGACACCCTGCCGACTTGGAAGAAATCTTTGCCCAACTCCGAAAGTACAACATGAGGTTGAACCCTGAAAAATGTTCTTTCGGTGTACAAGGAGGAAAGTTCTTGGGATACATGCTAACACACAGAGGGATTGAGGCCAATCCAGATAAATGCAAGGCTGTCATTGAAATGTGGAGTCTGCAAACAGTGAAAGAAATACAAAGGCTATCAGGCCGTTTAGCTTCCCTATCTCGGTTCCTCCCCAAATCGGCCGAAAAAGCTAGACCCTTTTTTCAACTATTGAAGAAACCCAAGGAGTTTGTCTGGACTGAGGAGTGTGAAAAGGCTTTTGAAGAATTGAAATTGTTTCTGGCCTCGCCTCCGATTCTAACTCGGCCAGAGCTCGGTAAGGAGCTATATTTATACTTATCTGTTAATGATTATGCAATCAGTGCAGTAATCATCCAAGAGGAGGAGAAGCAACAGATGCCGGTGTATTACATCAGTAGAATCTTGAAAGATGCAGAGACACGGTACCAAGTCATTGAAAAACTTGCTCTCGCTTTGGTAATGGCAGCTCGGAGGCTTAGACCTTATTTCCAGTCGCACCAAGTGATAGTCAAAACAGATCATCCAATTAAGCAAGTGCTTCGAAAGCCCGATCTGGCAGGACGAATGATAGCTTGGTCAGTTGAACTATCAGAGTTCGGCTTACAGTACGAACCAAGGGGGCCAATGAAAGCCCAATGCCTCTCCGACTTCATTGCCGAGCTCTCTTCCAAACCGAGCCCCGAACCTATTAATTGGCTTCTATATGTAGATGGCTCATCAAATTTAAAGGGAAGCGGGGCTGGAGTAATTCTGGAGGGCCCAGATAACCTTATCCTAGAGCAGTCCTTGAAGTTTGGGTTCAAGGCATCAAACAATCAGGCAGAGTATGAAGCTCTCATTGCCGGGCTGGTATTAGCTAAAGAGGTTGGAGTCAAAGGATTAAAGTGCCGAAGTAATTCACAGCTGGTAACAGGGCAAGTCTCAGGGGATTATCAAACAAAAGATCCTCAATTAACCAGGTATTTGTGCAAAGTCAATAGTTTAATTTCAGAATTTGACAATTTCACTATTGAGCATATACCTCGGGAGGAAAATACTAGAGCCGACCTGTTGTCTAAGTTGGCTAGCACCAAGAAAACTGGTCAGTTAAAAACTTTCATTCAGGAAAATCTCCCGGAACCGAGTATAAAAAGTGCCGAGGTAATGATGACCGAGCACTATGATCGAGGATGGATGATGCCATTCTGGGAATTCCTGACCTCGGACAAGTTACCTGCTGATCCCAAAGAAGCAAAGAAAATTCGTTTGAAGTCTTGTCATTACACTATCCGAGATGGAGAACTGTACAGAAGAGGATTTTCAATGCCTTTATTGAAATGCATAAACAAGGAACAATCCGAGTATGTAATGGACGAGATGCATAGAGGAATCTGTGGAATGCATTCTGGTGGCCGATCCCTAGCAGCTCGGGTTCTGCGAGCAGGCTTCTATTGGCCGACTATGAGATCAGATTGTGCTTCCTGGACTAACAAATGTGATTCTTGTCAGAAGTTTGCTACTGTGGCACGAGTTCCAGGAGAAGAGCTCCATTCAATGATGTCACCCTGGCCCTTCACTATGTGGGGGATGGACATTGTGGGCCCTTTCCCTGTTGCCAAAGGCCAAGTAAAGTTCTTGCTGGTGGGAGTGGATTATTTCACTAAATGGATCGAAGCCGAGCCATTAGCTGTTATAACAGCTAAAAAGGTCCAGAGTTTTGTGTGGAGAAACATCATATGCCGACATGGTCTACCTTATGCGATTGTCACTGATAATGGAAAGCAATTCACGGACAAAAATCTTAAAGAATTCTACTCCAATCTCGGAATCAAACATAAGGTGACCTCGGTTGAGCACCCGCAAACAAATGGTCAGGCAGAGGCAGCTAACAAAGTCATTCTGAACGAGCTCAAGAAAAGGTTGGGCCAATCAAAAGGAGCATGGGCTGAAGAATTACCGAGCATCCTCTGGTCCTATCATTGCTCACCACAGTCATCAACAGGAGAAACGCCGTTCAGGCTAACCTATGGAACTGACGCAATGATTCCAGTTGAGCTCGGCGAACTTTCTTTCAAAAGGCAGCATCACGACCAAAGCAAGAATGAAGAAGAAATCCGAGTTGAGCTTGATATGGTTGAAGAAGTCCGAGATGAAGCAAAGATCAGGGAAGAACTATGCAAGCAGAAAGCAACTCGGAAGTACAACTCAAAATTGCGACCGAGAGAGTTTGTTCAAGGAGACCTAGTACTAAGATTGCAGAATGATGCAAGGAAGGACTCCAGAGAGGGCAAGCTCGCAGCAAACTGGTCTGGCCCATTCAGAATAGTTGAAAATCTTAGAAATGGTGCTTATAGGCTAGAAGAGTTATCAGGGAAGGCTGTTCCAAGAACTTGGAACACCTCTCATCTCAAGTTTTATTTTAGTTAAGCAATGTAAAGTTAGGTAATGTACTCTTTTTTCCTACCATGGTCTTTTTCCCATGAGGTTTTGGCCGGGAAGGTTTTAATGAGGCATGCCTAAGAAATAAATGAATAAAGTCCGTTTTACAGGACTAAAAATTCACTTGTTTTTACACACAGAGCCTAAAAGGGTTGACCGAGCTAAAATCGGCCGAGTTGAGGTCGAAATGCCGGACCCAAGGGTAAAATGAAATCCTAAAAGGGTTAACCGAGCTAAAATCGGCCGAGTTGAGGTCGAAATGCCAGACCCAAGGGTAAAATTAAAACCTAAAAGGGTTGACCGAGCTGAAATCGACCGAGTTGAGGTCGAAATGCCGGACCCAAAAAGGTACATGCGTGAGCCTGAAAAGGTTGACCGAGCTGAGATCAACCGAGTTAAGGTCGAAATGCCAAACTTAAAAAGCAACGCTTGAATTATAAAAGGCCGAGCTTGTAAGCTCAAAAGAGGCCACGCGCAAAACAAAGTTTGAAAAACCGAGCTTCATCCAGTAACAAACTTTGAAACGCACTAAAAAGTTAAGGGTAAATATTCGAGATGAGAAAAACTTAGAAATTATTCTTAGCAAGCAAAAAAGACAAGTTACAATATGAAGGCAAGAGTTGAAAAATTTCATTACTTTCTTAAGGGGCAAAAGCCCAGTACAAAAAGGGGGCAAGGCCCAAGAAGCAAAATACATCCAATATTTTCTAAGTTACTCATGGGCACCCCCCTAAGCAACTGTTTCAGTAGGAGCAGAGGTTGAGACATCGTCATTAGGTGAAGGAGCACCCCCGGATGGATCAGGTATAACCCTTCCACCTTCGTTGCATCCCCCCTCCTCAGCACCTTGTTCTCCGGTTTCTCCCTCTTGAGCTTCTTCGTCTTCTTCATCCTCGAGCTCGGACAACGGAACCAAGACCCCGTCTTTGTTAAAATCCTTGTCCACGTCAGCTTGGGAGAAGTCAGCATCAGGGTTGAAGCGTTCAAGCTGCTTCACAGCATGAGAAAACCCCTTGACATGCTCCCGCATAATGCTGTCTAGAGCCTCATCTAGGTCGGCTTGGAGCTTGCAGTTAGCCTCCTTTTCAGCCTCCAAAGACTCTTGAGCCTGCGTCAAGGCAACCCGGGAGTCTTCCGCGGTTCTTTGAAGATTGGCTCTCTCTGACTTCTCTTTGTCCAACTCGGACTGAAGAACACCTTGCACTCTTTCAAGCTCGGCTTGCCGGGCCTTCAGCTGCCCAATAACTCGGCCTTGTTCTTCACACTTGGCAACAGCCTGAGATAGTTCGTCGCGAACTCGCAAAGCACGGGCAGCATCGGCCCTCATAGCTTCCATTTTCTTGGTGTTCTCAGAGAGTTGCCGACTCCAGAAGCGGGTAATGGAGGCAATACGCAATGCGTAAGCAGCAGCGGCCTCCATACTCTCATCAGGCCCTTGCTCCAGCAGAAGCCGAGCATCGGCAGGTTTCAGAACTTGGCCATCAATGAGTGGTCCGAAGTTACAGTCGTTACTCCAAAGAGAGCCGTAACCCGGGTTACAGTTGCCATTGAACCACTTGGTGTTCAAGGTAGACTCGGCTACCATTGGACCTTTGCCGGTTCTTCTCTCAACAACAGGCTCCTCTTCGGCAACCGGGAAGGGAGAGGTGCTTCTTTGAATCTCGGTCGGACCCTCTGGCCGACCCCGTTTGAGAAGGCGTGGGCTGGGATCCGAAGCCTCAGCAGCTTTCTTCTTCTTCCCCCTCACATCGGCAGCAGGGGCCGATCCACCGGCTAGGTGAGCCGACTTCTTGATCAGTGCCTTGTAATTAAACTTTCCCATTATCACTGCAAGAAAGAAATCAGTCAGATTGTAAGAAGTATGTGATAAAAACTTGGCAAATACAAAAGGACTACTCACAATCAAAGTCGGCCCGCCGAGTGGAAGAGGTCGGCAGTTTTAAAATTTTCCCACAAGGCAGTGGCCGAGGGTAAAGCTTAAGAGCTTCAACGTCGGCTATCTCTTGATCAGTCATACAACCGATATCAAACCCACGAAATTTCGAGGGGTGGGGTTGCCAATAAAAGGGAAATCTGGATTTCCCATCAGTGTCAAAAAAGGCAGATTCATTCCCATCAGTAGGTCGGATTTTAAAGAAATCCGACTTAAAAAACTTATACGAGCTTTTGTAAAGGCCGATAATGCCTTTCCTCTCAAGGCCGCTGAGGGAGATCCATCCGATTCGATCCCCAAACCGAACCTTATAGAAGTATAAGAACTTCGGTGCGGTGGCCTCCATTCCGACTTGCCTACACAAAATCTGGAAAGCTTTCATGAAGGCCCAGCTGTTGGGATGAAGCTGAGTAGGGGCAACGTTCATAACCCGTAGCACATCACATTCAAACTGGGTGAAGGGAAAAGAGATGCCAATTTGTTCAAAGAGGGTTTTATACACATAAGTAAAATGTGTCTCAATGGGTAAAGGTTTCAAAAAAACATGTTCATTATCTGAGCATGGGAGACAACGAACAATGTGGGGACTAGGGGACACTTTGCTCTTCACAGAACGAAGAGACCCGTAACTCCTGAAGTTAGAAAAGAAAGCTCCAACCTCAGGCCTGACCCAAGAATACCCAGGGATGGTGATGTCTGGGATAGGTTCCTTTGGAACCCTTGAAGCACGACGGCGGCTGGAGGAGCATTAGAACTACTTTCCCCAGATGAGGAAGAAGATGCTTCATCTGGGTTACCCTCATCGCCGTGTGAGAGAGAAGGAGAATGAGAACCCCCAATAGGGTTAATCCCAGATCCCACGATTTGAACATCTGATGAAACACTCTGAGAAACCTCAAACGAAGGCTCCATGGTGCACAGAATGTATAAATTGAAAGAAAGGGGCAGTGTTGGAAGTAGGGGCGTACCTGAAGAAGAGAATTGCAGAAAGATTCAGAGTGACTAGAAACTTCAGAGGTAAAATGTGAGAGTATGAGGAAAAACAAACATTTGCCTCCGAAAAACTCCACATTTTATAGACAACGTTTTAAAATTTAAAACGTTACTGTTGGGACTAATAATGACACCGTATGGAGAAGGGAAACGTCTCTTCAAAACCGGCGTAAGTTCGGCACACCTATCATGGAGTAACACGTGGCACGAACATCGGAATGCACGATCCCACTGAAGAAGGTTTTAAATGCGCAATGGCAGAATGAATCTCGGAAGTTGGACCAAAAGCCACGTGTCACAAGCAAAGCTGGTCTTAAAAGTAGCATAACGTCTCTTTTCATCTCGGTTGGTGAGAAACTGACGTCACAAGAAAAGATTGACATAACCGTTCCTATCCCGGTTCAGCTCGGCTTCTTTAATAAAACTTTCACGCTTTATGAAGCTTAAAGCTTGGGGGGCTTATATTATAGCCGAGGTGGTGCATGGGCCGAGGAGTAAAACTCGGCCAGAAACTCGTCAAACCGAGATAGTTCCGAGCTGGTAGCAATATGTCAAGCTCGGCCAACTAAGCCCACCGAGCTCATAAATGGGCCGAGGTACAATATCGGTCATGGAGAGCATGGCAAAAAGGAAAATAAAAACCTAAGCCATGAGTTCAGAAAATCTCCAGAAGGCAAGCTCGGCACTTGTCATGAAAACTTCTTCGCTCTTTTGAGCTCGAAGCTTGGGGGGCTTGTGTACTGGCCGAGGTGGTAAGCTCGGCCGCCGAGCTCGGAAGCTTAACTGCTTCAAACTATACACTTATCTAGTACTCGGTTAACAACCTTACTTTAGATAAGAGATAACTCTTATCAATAAAAAGAGATGGGAGTTGAGCTAAAATAGATAAGTGATAAGTGATAAGAGATGAACTAGATCCTAGAAAATAGGATCAGCTTATCCCTCTATTCCTCTATAAAAAGAGGAAGAGTCTAAGAAGAAAGACACTTTTAACTTTTACTTGAGTTGGGTGTTCTGTCTTGAGCGTATTAGAGGTCCCGGTTGTGATCAAGAGACTACCAATAAGTCCTTGCCCACCGGAGTACCTCAGATACAAGATTAAGAGATTGATGCACCCCGTGATCAAGGATTGAACACAGAACTACGTTTGGCTTTGATTCCCATTGGGATACGTAGGACCGGAACATAAGTATTCTGTCAAGCCACGGTCTAAAACAACCCCAACGTTCACCCTTGGTCTGACGTTTACGGCGAGATTCCGGTAACTCTGATCTTGGTAGGAACAACAACAATACCATGCAGCAGATTAGAGATGCCGCACAAAGAGGGGACATAGAGCTCCTCTACAATATAATCGAGCACGATGATGAAGATGTGTTGGGTATTGTTATATTTTATTTTATGATTTTATGATTATTTATTTTAAAGTCAAATATTATTATAAGAGTTTAATAAATATATACTGACTGTGTAAACAAGTTTTACGCGGACGTCCAATCATATTCCATCATTATGTTATTTTGTTACATGAGTTCCTAAAATATCTTCACAAATATTTATGTGATGAGATATGATTGGATGACTGTGTAAAACTTTTTTATACTGTCGGTGTATATACATTAAATCCTTATTATAATAATAATGATTTTATTTTTTAGTTTTGACCAAGTCTTATGTGTTATCTGTTGTTATTTTTTCCTAAAATATAGCCACGTCCAACACCTCCTTTTAGTTGTGCACGTTAATCCTTTGGTGTTTTTCTTTAATAATACCTTTCTCTAAGTTTTACAGTTTTAGTTTTTGACTACACACAATAAGCTTTGACTACTCTACACTCTCCCTCTCCAACGTTTTATGGTCTCTGCCTGTTTGACATTTGTGTTTTTTGATCAAACTTAAAAGGATCGATCCTGTTTCAAAGGCCTGCAGCGCATGCTTGACAAGGCACATAGTGATTTCTTTTATTAACTTGCTTTAGGGGATATAGACAAAAATTAGATTGTGAAAATATTAGGGGTTTCATATTCCCTTGAGCATCCAAATAATTGTTCATGTGCCTTTGCTAATTCAAGTGCAGTGCTAGCAAGAAGTGATTGTTGTATCCGGGGGTATTAGCCTTGAGACCAACTGCATCGAGTAATTTATTTGTGGTGGCGAAATACTCTTAAGCCTAGTACTTTGCACACCTCAGCCAAAAATCATAAACTGATTTATATTTATTTTATTTTTATTTAGTGGCATACTTAATTGATGCTTAATTTATTTTTTGTTGTGTTAATTCTATGTTAATAATTTTTCCATCAGGTTTGGAATTTATGGAGACTCCGTTGCATATTGCAGCTAGAGCGGGTCATCTCAGTTTTGCCACTGAGATGATGAAACTCAAGCCTTCGTATGCAAGGACTCTCGACAGGAAAGTCATGAGCCCTATCCACATTGCTCTGCATGAGCCCTATCCACATTGCTCTGCATGAAGGTCAAAAGGCAATGGTGCGACAATTCGTAGAGGTTGACCCAGAGCTGGTTAGGGTGCAAGCAAGACAACGGATCACTGCACTGCATTGGGCGAGTGGCAATGGTGACGTGGAGCTGATGACGTTGTTCCTCACGGCTTGTCCGGGTTCCATTTACGATGTCACTGTGAGGGGTGAAACTGCCCTTCATATTGCTGCCAGCAATCAGCGATATGAAGCTCTGAGATTTCTTGTTGGATGGGTAACAAGAAATTTCGACAGAGGTTTAAAAGCTACACTGCTGAACCGGAAGGACTTGCAAGGTAACAATATCATGCATCTTTCAGTGCTCCTCAAGAACTCACAGGTAAAATGTTACCTTTGTTTTTTTTTTTTTTTTACAAATTTTTTTATTAAACGGTAACAGACTACCACCGATGTTTTTATCAAGGCTCACAGGTTTTAAACCTTCAATAACATCTCACGGGTTTCTAAAATAAAAATAAAAAAATCTCATGAGTAAAATGTAGGGTGATGACTAGCATGAGATACTACAATAAGTGCCTCATTCATGAATCATCAATTTTAACCATCAGATATATTATTAAAATAACCAATAATTCAGATTTAATGGTAAAAAAAATTAAAATGATTCCTTTGCCCTTTTCTCCTCCTCCCTCCATCGATCCACTCATTCTATCCCGAAAGAGGAAGAGGCATTAGACGATCACCAACCATGGTGGGTTGGGTTGAATAATTAACTAAACAATCATGGTAAATATTTTTAAATTTGATATAGGAGTATTTTTTTTTATAAGCAATGTAGGAGAATGTTTGAACTCCATATCATTGAAGTAGAATCAACTTGACTTGAGAATAGAAATGTGGAAATTAAGGGTGGCAAAATGGGCTGAACTCAACGGGTCAACCCGTTTAATCCGCAAAAAATGGTGGGTTGGGTTGAAGTCCCCAACCTACCAACTCATTTTAACCCGTCCCGCCTAATTCACCAAGAAAACGGGTTGATGGGGGGAAAGTTAGCCCACTGACCCATTTTTTAAAAAAAAATATATATAATTTTTTATGCTATATTGTTTGAAGTTTGCCCACCTACAAAATCATTAGTTAGTCCACTTCATTCACTAATTATTTGTATATGCATTTGTATATTTTAGTTTAAATTACCCAACCATTAGGATTATGTATATTTATATATAGTTCATCATGTTCAATAATATACTAATATACTAATATATTAGTTAGTCTACCACGAAAAAAATAATTTTTTGTATGTTGTGATATTTTAAATGACATTGATATGTTATTATTTTTGCATTTTTTGTTATAATTTTATAATTTATTATTTTTTGACGAGCCAACCGGCCGTCAACTTGTCAACCCAACGTTAAATGGGGTGGATTGAGCTATACAACCCATTTTACCAAGGCGGGCCAATCCGCCTCGCCTCGTTTTTGGTGGGTCAATTACGGGATGTGTTGGCCGATTTTGCCATCTCTATATGGAATGGAGATTGTGTTTTTTGTAATTTTTTTTATTTCACTTATTAATTAATTGATTGATTTTTTATTTATTTATTTAAATTAATTTTCTATTTTATTTAAATTAAATCAATCCCCACCCATTGCGTGGACTAAATTTATTATTATTTGTTTCAATTCAAACAGATGGTTCACTTGCTCGTAAGCAATGGCATTGATGTAAATGAAAAGAACTTGGCAGGCTTGACACCATTGGATCTTGCAGCAAGTAATGAGATCACGGCTATATTGGTAAAAGGTGGAGATACAATCACTGACCTGCGAAGAGGCATATCGGAGAATCAATGGAACACATGGATGTTAGTAGCTCTTCTGTTCACAATCACCTATACAGCTTTACTCAGTCTCCTGAGTTGACTTTACCAAGCCAATGCTGATCAGAGCATACAACCAGGCAAATCGGTGATCAGAGCAATTACCAATATCATTGTCTTCTTACTATCTACCTTTGCGATTGAGTTTCTATAGGTGACTGTGATATTGTACACACATTACCTTGTATTTATGTAATTATATCATATGAATACAGTTGGCTTAGTTCATTTTGTGCACTTATATATTCTAATTTTGCCATATACATGTACAATTGATATGTAGTTAGCAATTTTATTATTATTTAGAATTTAGTGACTGAAAAGTATTGTTTGCCAGGTGTATCCTAAGTCATGGACTGCACTGTACATGCCTTTGGACAATGCGGGAATGTGGAATGTGAGATCTGAGAATTGGGCTCGTCAGTACCTAGGCCAGCAATTTTATCTTAGAGTGTATTCTGCTGCAAATTCATGGAGGGATGAGTACCCAATCCCAAGTAATGCCCTGCTGTGCGGCAAGGCAATAGGCCACTAGACTCGCTCAATATAATGCTCCCATGATCAACATCTTTGTTTAACAAGTGTCATTCATTTTCCATTTAAGGCTTAAATTGAGCCAATTTTCTCTTACTCCTTTTCTCTTAATTTATAGATTATAGAATTATAGAATGCTCCTAATTCACTTCTTGTTAAATTCAAATTTAGCTTTTAATATAATCCGTGAGAGGATTCTCACGTTTATTTTTAAATTCAAGATTCAGGTAACGTCATAGCACCTGATGTTCATTTTGCCATGAAAATGAACAGATTGTTATTGCTTTTTCTTCTTCTTGCTATTTGGGTATTATGGAGAAATTACACCTAGGTTTGGTTTAATTATACTTACACTTGATACTATTTTTGTTTCAAAAATTAAATTGACCTTCCTTAAGGTTTACTTTATTATTACACTTGCTGAGGTTTATGATATCATTGTTATGACACTTCTACACTATCTTGAAGTTTATACCAGAATTACAATTGCACCTCTTACAACATAATTCCCAAGGGAGGTAAATGTAACTATGAAATAAGATATAATTAAATCAATAGCAAAAATCCAATTTTTTTTTTTTTTGATAATCTAGTAAAAATCCAAATTGGTCCCTGAAAAATTTAGGGGACCCACTTTTGGTCCCTTAAAAAATAAATTAATCATTTAGTTCCTCAAATTTATAAATGCAGGACACATTAGTCTCCCTTCCACTTCCAATGTCTGTTTACTTGTTTATGTGTCCCGTTAACCATCATGTCTGACTTGTTAGTGGTCTTGCGTGACTTACGACAAATTTCGTTCGTGAAAGATGAACGAAAGTATAAAAAATATGCAAAATTTTAATACTCAAGTGCCTAAAAAGTGTGCATATATATATATATATATATATATACTTTTTATTGGTTTTTCACCGTGAAAATATGTCATAGGCTATGTAGGACCACTAAAGATTCAGGCATTATGGTTAATGGGACACATAAGCAAGTAAACAGACATTGGAAGTGGTTTTATTTGTTTTCAGGGACCAAACATGGATCCCCTAAATTTTTCAGGGATCAATTTTGTCTTTACTCTTAAATCAATTCTTAAAAAAGTTTAGTGCAATTCAGAAGAGTAATCACTTCCTCCAACAAAAAAAATATAACAAAAAAATAAAACCATGATAAAAGCAACAAGCATTTATATTTTAATTTTCAAGCAAAGTGAATAAAAATTAGAGTTAAATATATTTTTGGTCCTTCTAAAATTAGCAAGTTTTGGTTTTTAATCTCTGTAAAAAAAATTCTTTTGTTTTCATCCCTCTAAAATATAAAATTACCTATTTCGGTCTTTATAAAATTAGCACATTTTGGTTTTGGTCCCTATAAAAATATTTTATATGATTATCATCCCTCTAAAATTTGATATTACTGCTTTTGGTCCCTAACATTCATTTCAGGACAGATAAGCAAAATTTGTTTTAGGATTCAAAGAAAATTTTAGGGGACTCACATTCTAACATGACACCACAGGTGTTATTGGGTGTCACTTGAGATGACTGCGTGACCTTCTGTTAGACACATAAGTAGTTAATGGATGTCACATGACAATAGGTACCAAAAATAGTGATTTCAGATTTTGGAGGGATGAAAATCATTTTTTTTTTCTACAGAGACCAAAATTAAAACTCGCTAATTTTACAGGGACCAAAATTATATTTAACCCTAAAAATATAAATTGTAAATGGATTGGGCCTAGTTGGTGAAGAATTTAAAAAAAGAAAAAGAAAAAGGCTACCCATTTGGTCAAAGATTAAAAAAAAGGCTACCCATATCGCCAAGAGTTAAAAAAACGCTACCCATATGGCCAAGATTAAAAAAAACGCTAGAATGAATGCCTATAATAAAAAAGATGACAGAGGCGCACACAGACATCGAACATCTCTTTCTCGAATCTCGATTTCTCTATCATTCGATACGTGGGGCTTCCACTTCAAGTTTGTAATGGCAAGTGCTCTTGGTTTAGAACTTTCGTCGACGACAACGACGACGTTGCTTCTATAGGTCTATTTTCATAGTTTATTGTAATTCGATTATTCAAGAACCTTTTGTCTCGATGAATTGGAATTTAATTGGCTCTGCAAACCCTAGGGTTCGTGATCTGGACTCTAAAAACTGAACAACAGTACGAATGCAACTGTGAGACGTATTAACGATCTAAATTCGGATGGTATGTTTGATGAGTTCTCAATTTCATAATCTGAAACACACTCCATGCTATTTTTAAGCCTACAGCCCTATGGATTCTTTATTCCATTAAGATCCTAACTTCGATTCTTTATTTCTTGGTTTAATTTCGGATGGAACCCTAATTTCGGTTGCAACATTGAATCTTTATTTTCATGATTTAAAATTCCGATGAAACCCTACGTAAGACCCTAAATTTGAATGCGAGATGGATTTCAAATTCGGATGGATTCGGCTTCGGACGGAACACTGAATATTTGCTTTGATGGCCCTACATCAAACTGCAATATGAATTCTTTCAAATTGTAAAATTCCGATATTCGGATATGATGCATTTTATCATGATGACCCGAATTTCAAGTCAGTATGAGTTCTTGATTCATAATATAAATTTGGAATGAGAAGGTTGACCCTTGATGACCCTAAATTCAACTGCAGTATGGATTTTTAATTCACATTAGGAAGGTATGTTTAAGCCTGTGACCCACCCTAGAATTAACTGTCATATTAGTTCTTAGTAAAATCAGGATGGTTTCTTTGAGCCTTGACAAGCCTCCTAAGGGGGGTAATAATAAAAATTGCAATCCATCCTGCATGAACCCATTATTCTTTCCATAAAATCATTAACCTTCACATTTGATTCCTTCTATCTGTTTGCGTTGTTTATTATATAGCTGTTACAGTCCTTGTGGGTTAGGGAGCATTCAAGTAGGAAGGTCTAAACTTTTACATATTTTAAGCTGCCAAAATCTTTCTTGAGGTGGCAACTTAACAGGTAACCTTGCATATAGATTTTCTGTTCTGTTTGAAAATAATTTGAGGAGAAACTTGAAACTTGTTGAAATGGTTGAAAGAGGTCTAAAGTTTGGGATGTTCCTCTGATTCCTTGAAGTTTTTCGGCTTCTTACCTGGAGACGATCTTCTTACTGGGCGCTGCTACGGTGAGAGACCCCATCATGTCTCTCACCGTGAGAGACAATAAATAACCATTGATCAAATGATGACCCAAGATATTATTGTACACCTGCCCATACCGAAACTCTCCACCTCCATTTTCTCTCTCCTCCGCCAACCCACCATATCTCTCCTCCGCCACCCACCTCCACCCTCTCCTCTGGCACCGCCAACCTCACCCCACCTCCTCCTGCCTCTTCCTCCGCCACACACTGCAACGTCTTCAACCTTCCCTCAACTTCATCAAAACACAAAAAAGATAAAAACCCAAAACCTAATGTGACCTTCAAGACGTAAAAGACGGACTGAACCAGAAACGATAGTGCAGCGGAGGCGCGCGGCGTGAGAGTGGCGGTGGCGGGATGGTGGGCTTGGCGATCTAGCAGTGGTAGCAGATCGGGTTCGCGGTCCGGGTGACGCGGCTAAGCTATGGCTGAGAACGCGGCGTTGGAGGCAGAGCTCGCAGCGGTGGTAGACACTGGTGCGGTTGTTGCAGGGCTGTGCTGGTAACCACGGTATGGCTATGAAACGACTGAAGCACAATGATTTTAAAAGGGACCTTCATAGATCTGTTTCTCCCTTTGAAATTGGATCCACCTTCATCTCTGTAATCTGAATAACTTTAATTTGAAAATATGAGAAATGAAGGTTGAAGACGTTAAAGTGTGTGGCGCCGTGGCGGAGGAGAAAGGGAACTCCTTCATCCGATCTGTCACCATGCTTGGTCTGAGGCGGTGGGGGTGGCGGGGAAAGAGAGGGTGGGGTTGTGGAGGACAGAGAAAGTGGAGGAGAAGCCTTGTTCTGGTACTCCACCGCCATGAATAGCTCCGATAGCGGTGGTGGGGAAGGTTCAGGGAAGGTGGTGGGAGCTGCAGTGAACTAAATATTAAAAATATTCTAGTGTGGGCAGGTGTACCATAATATCATGGGTTATCATTTAATCAATGCTATTTATTGTCTCTCACGGTGAGAGATATGAGAGGGTGTCTCACCGTAGCCGCTGCCCTTGTTACTGTGTTTTTCAAAGTTCAACATTTTGAATTTACTTCTATTGTGTCTTGTCAATTAGTTGTTAGTACTACTTAGCTTTTGTGCTGTTAGTACAACATGCATTTTACTGACCCAAAGCTTTGCTTATGCATGAGGTGATGTTCGACATAACATAAATGTCATAGTTACAGTGAAAGCTGAAGTAAAGGAAGAATCAGGTTAATGGTGCAATTATAAGGCTTTCGTTCTTTCTTTTCCCCTTTTCCCTATGTTCCTACTGATTCTGTCCATATATAGCTTTTTGTGTCTCATCTTGATTCATGTGTGATCAGTGTGTGAAAGCATTGATGGGTGTGAAGCAGCCAAGATTTGGATAATCTATATTAAGCTTTCTTTCACAACGGAACTCACATCTTTTGGCATCTATAATTCATGCAAAAAGCTATATAATTTGTGCTTAAAGATTGGAGATAATCCGGCTCAAACTGAATGATTTTGACGCTGCTTGATACCTGTATTAGAACTCTTGCTGCTTTTGGTATATGTTCTCTGCCAAGGTGACAACATGCTTTTTAGTTCCAAGTCCTAGATGTCATTATTTAAGAAAGCTAAGATACATGGCTTTCATATGTAGTAGTATCATATTTTAAATCTTTAACAATCGATGGCAGATTTTGTCAAAATCAAGGCTCTTTCTAAATAATTCATGTTTTGGGCAGAACTCACTCTTCTTGATATCTTTAGCTAGAAGCCTTTAATGTGTACACAGTTTTTTGCAGTGTAATGCTACAACACAGGATTTTCAATGGTAAATATTGCAATCCATGAAACCTTGCCAGTTGATACCAGATTTTGTTCAACGTCATGTCTATTCTGCATTAATCTTGTTTTGGGCACTTGGTTTTTGTCTTTTATGGTGAGCTTTTATGCTTATTGAAGAAATAGCCCTTTTATCTCCTCTTATCTGGTCTACCTTCATCTATTAGCATAAAGTTTGTTATGTTAGTTATAGGTAGTTAGTGTTGCTGTGTTTGTAAGCTAAGTTAGTTTTTCTGTTAATCAGTTAGACTCCTTGACCACACTGCTATATAAGTAAGGCAGTGTAGAAATGTAATCAATCAATTTTCAATTCAATCAATGCAATACAAAAGCACCATACAGAAATTTCACATGGTATCAAGAGCCGAAATCCTGAGAGTGTAATTTTCTCAATCATCTTCCATCATGGTGAAAGAAGGAGATCCTCCCAAAATTGATGAACCAGAGTCGTCCTCCAAAGATTCACCCATCAAAGAAAAAGGTCCGATTGATAAAGCTGCAACAAACAATGAAGGAGGCATAGATACGTTCTCACCTTACTATCTTCATGCTTCAGATCATCCAGGGCAAATCTTTGTAAGTGAACCTCTTAATTCTGGCAACTATGGGGAATGGGTATCCGATATGAGTAATGCTTTGTATGCGAAAAATAAAATTGGGTTCGTCGATGGATCAATCCCAATGCCTGAGGTTGATTCTTGCAATCTTGCCCACTGGATGAGATGTAATGCGATGGTGAAGGGCTGGCTAAAGAATAGCATGGATAAAGATGTCAAGAACACGGTCCGATACGCAAACACAGCTCGTGAAATCTGGGTGGAGCTAGCAGAACGATTTTCAAAAGGTAATGCACCAAGAGTTTATGAATTACGAAGGGCAATTACTCACCTTAGACAAGAAAAGATGTCTGTACCTTCATATTACACAAAACTCAAGGGATTGTGGGATGAAGTTCAATCAATTTCACCTTGGCCCGAGTGTGTATGTGGAGAATGCAGATGTGAAGTGCAGAAGCAATTAAAGCAGATACGGGAAAGAGAGCAACTATATGACTTTCTCATGGGCTTAGATGAAGTTTTTAGCACGGTCAAGACTCAAATATTGAGTATGGCTCCAAACCTGACATTGGGACATGCTTATCATCTTGTTGCAGAAGATGAGCAACAAAGATTGATTTCATCAACCCATAAACCAGTCACTGAGTTAACAGCCTTTCAAGCACAAGGTGACAAATACAAAGATACATATGAGGGCAAGAACATCAAGAAGGATAGACCAAAATGCGAGCACTGCCAAAAGATTGGCCATACAAAGCAAGAATGTTGGGAAATAATCGGGTATCCACAAGACTGGAGGAAGCCAAACAGAGAAAGAAAGGAAAGATCAGGAAATTGGAACAATAAGAAAGGTGGATATAAAGCAGCCCAAGTAAGCATGGAAGAAAGTCCAATTCCAGGATTGACTATGAAGCAGTATGAGAGATTGATGCAACATCTGAAGGTTGATGATGAGCCAATGGCAACATCCCAACAATCCAAATCTCTAGTTAACATGGCAGGTAACATTCTAATAGATAGGCCCTGGATAATTGATTCCGGGGCCACTGAACACATCACTTGCAACAAAGACTTGCTAAAGGAATTTCTCATTTCCAAACAGCAAGTAGTGCACATCCCTAATGGTACAAGTGTATCAGTAAAGGGATCAGGAAAATTAGAATTGTTCAATGGCATGAAACTAGATGAAGTCTTATACATTCCAGATTTTCGTTGCAATCTTTTATCTGTAAATAAACTAACTAAACAATTTAATTGTGTTGTTACTTTTATGGCTGACACTTGTGTTGTGCAGGACTTAGCTTCCAAGACCCTGATTGGGATGGGTAAGCATCACAATGGGCTGTACTTTCTTGAGCCAGTGCAAGGAATGGCAATGAAAGTAGCAAGGCCTATAAGTGCAGACCTATGGCACCAAAGATTAGGGCATGCCTCTGATATTAAATTGAGTAATATAGACTGTATTACTGATGTAACTAGGAATAAAACTCCTTGTGATTCTTGCATTAGGGCTAAACAGACAAGACTTCCTTTTCCTGTAAGCTCTATAAAAACTAAATCCTGTTTTGATATGATTCACTGTGACATTTGGGGGAGGTATGCCACTGCATCCACCTCAGGTGCTTATTACTTTCTTACAATTGTAGATGATTATAGTAGAGGTGTTTGGATATATTTGATGAAATATAAATCTGAAGTAGAACACTACTTACCTATGTTCATTTGCATGATAGAAACACAGTTTAATAAGAAAATTAAAAGGGTAAGGACAGATAATGGGTTGGAATTCACATCCAAACATATGCAAAACTTTTATGCAGAAAAGGGGATATCTATGGAATTGACTTGCACCTACACTCCTCAACAGAATGGGGTTGTAGAAAGGAAACATAGGCACATCTTAGAGATAGCTAGAGCCTTAAGATTCCATGCTAATATGCCTGATAGGTTTTGGGGTGAGTGTGTTCTCACAGCAGTTCATATCATCAATAGGTTACCAACTAGGATTCTAGACAACAAAACTCCTTATGAAGTCATATTCAGAAAGAAGCCTAACTATGAGTACTTGAGAGTTTTTGGTTGTTTAGTGTATGGTTTAAAAACAAGAAAAGAAGGTAAATTTGATGAGAGGGGGAGAGCATGTGTATTTGTTGGCTACCCCCAAGGTCAAAAGGGTTACAAGATCTATGATATTGCAAATAAGGAAATCAGTGTATCCAGAGATGTAATATTCTGTGAAACTAACTTTCCTTTTAGAAAGACTGAAACACAGGTCATGCAGAGAAGGAATCAATTCATTCCCTGGGAAGATGAGGAAATACAACTTCAATCCACAAATCAAGGAATGCAAAGCATTGATCAAACTGCTGAACCTGCAGAGAATAATGCAGAACATGGATCTGCACAAAAACAACAGAAACAGATGACAGACAGAATTGATACAAGTCATAAATCTGCAGAGGTACAAGAGGGACTAATCACCAACACTGAGCCTCAAAACCTGCTAAGACATAGTGAAAGGACCAGACAACTACCAGTGCAATTACAAGATTATGAGGTTCAATTGCCACCATCCTTAATACATTCTATGTCCAATTCATCTTCAAACTGCACAACTATGTATCCTTTGTCAGGATATCTGTCATATGACAGATGTTCAAATTCTCACTTAGCCTATTTAGCAGCCATCTCTTCAAGAGATGAGCCAAAGAGATTCTCACAGGCTGCAGTTCATAAGGAATGGAGGGAAGCAATGAGAAAAGAAATTGAAGCATTGGAGAAGAATGATACTTGGACTTTAGAACCTCTTCCACAAGGCAAAAATGCAGTAGATTCAAAGTGGATATACAAGATCAAGTACAAACCAAATGGTGATATAGAAAGGTTCAAGGCTAGATTGGTTGCTAGAGGCTTCACTCAAGTTGAGGGAGAGGATTTCCATGAGACTTTTGCTCCAGTAGCAAAACTTGTAACAATGAGGTGTTTGCTCACTGTGGCAGCAAAGAAAGGATGGTTTATTCACCAATTAGATGTGAATAATGCCTTCTTGCATGGGGACTTGAATGAAGAAATATACATGAGGATACCTCAAGGTTTTGCAAAGAAGGGAGATTCAAGAGTTTGCAAATTGAAGAAATCCATATATGGTCTCAAACAAGCCTCCAGAAATTGGTATCAAAAGTTTACCAATGCTTTAAATGCCATTGGCTTCAAGCAATCTAGAGCTGATCATTCCCTTTTCATCTTCAAAGAGAAAGGAGTGTTTCTCACAGCCTTAATCTATGTGGATGATGTGATTCTAGCAGGAGATAGCTTGGAGCAAATGAAGAAAGTAAAGCAATATCTGGACAGAAAATTCAGTATAAAAGACTTGGGGCCACTAAAATATTTTCTAGGAATTGAGATCACCAGAACCAAATCAGGATTGGTACTCAGTCAGAGAAAATATATTTTGGACATTCTAAAAGAAACAAAGATGGAGGATTGCAGGCCAAGCAAATTTCCAATGGAACAGAATTGTAACCTTCGGGTCAATGACAAAGAACCAGATGCTGATCCTACCAGATTCAGGAGACTGATGGGAAGACTCTTGTACTTGACTGTCACAAGACCAGACATCACTTATGCTGTGAATACCCTATGCCAGTTCATGACAACCCCAAAACAGAAGCACATGGATGCAGTAGAAAGAGTTCTGAGATACTTAAAGATGACACCAGGACAAGGGATCTTCATACCAAAAGAAGGAAACCTAAAGTTGTAGGCCTACTGTGATGCAGATTGGGGAGGATGTCCTCTAACCCGTAGGTCTTGCACTGGCTATGTTATCCTCCTAGGTGGTGCTCCAATATCTTGGAAGACAAAGAAACAAACAGTTGTTGCCAAATCCTCTGCTGAAGCAGAATATAGATCCATGGCAGCAACTGTAAATGAATTGATTTGGCTAAGATGGCTGATGACAGAATTACAAGCTACACAAAATGAGGCAACACAACTCTTTTGTGACAATCAGGCTGCATTGCACATAGCAATGAACCCTGTTTTTCATGAAAGAACAAAGCATGTAGAAATGGATTGCTACTTTGTTCGTGAAAGAGTGCAATCAAAGGATATTGAACCTATGAAGATTGGAACTAAGGATCAGATAGCAGACATTTTCACAAAACCATTGGGAAAAGATAAATATGAGCAACTTCTTGGCAAGTTGGGCATTATCAATTTGCATGCACCAACTTGAGGGGGAGTGAAGAAATAGCCCTTTTATCTCCTCTTATCTGGTCTACCTTCATCTATTAGCATAAAGTTTGTTATGTTAGTTATAGGTAGTTAGTGTTGCTGTGTTTGTAAGCTAAGTTAGTTTTTCTGTTAATCAGTTAGACTCCTTGACCACACTGCTATATAAGTAAGGCAGTGTAGAAATGTAATCAATCAATTTTCAATTCAATCAATGCAATACAAAAGCACCATACAGAAATTTCACACTTATCTTATGATTTTTTATGTTTATTTTATGTCTTATTCTATTTGTTAATATTTTGATCCAATAAAATCTATCACAGATACTCTGAAAATCTGGAACATGCATCGGATTTGTGCAAGTACTTTACTCAGCTCATATGTCATTCCCCTACACCTTCGCTTGTCACCATTTCATGTTTTTTTTTAGACCATCTCTGTACTTTTGAAAGTAGTGTGTCCTAAACGCATTTCCTTTTCTATGGAGGTGTTTGATGAAGCTTTGGAATTGAGTGTTGTCACAGTGGGCAAGGGCAAGGAAAGAGCTGCTAAGCTATTGAGTTTCTATATTCCAATGAATTCAGCTTTCTCCAAATTAATTAGACTTCAGTCATTTTCTCTGTACCACCTCAAGAGCTATTTACAAAAGCATTTCCCTTTTGTAAAATTAATTTCTTTACTTGGATTCTTTACCTGTGTAGGCTATATATTAAATTTCTTTATATATGTGCTTTTTAGTTATCTTCAGAAGCATATGCTCTGTCTAACTCTTTCACATGACTTCTTAGATAGTGTTTTATTTTCCGTTTTCAAGTTTTGCCCAATTTGAAATCCAAAAGGTGTGCTGGTACTTTGCTTGATAGATGAATTAAAGTGTCAGTTCCCATATCCACATTTGGGTTAGAGAGGGAAGGAGAAAAGAAATCGAGAAATGGGTTACTCCAGGGGACTGAGTTCTATCTTATTGTTGGTAGTGTTGATGGTGGCATGTGCAAGTGGTGAATTCCCTTACAGGTTCTATACTTGGAATGTCACATATGGTGACACTTGCCCACTTGGAGTTAAACAACCGGTACCTTTGTTTCATATTTGTATTTCCCATCGTTATTCATCAATTTTGTTTCTCTTTGAATGAAATGAATACATATGAGAGTATGGTTAATGGAATGGCAGGGGATATTGATAAATAGGCAATTCCCAGGGCCATCATGTACAATAAACATGTAATTGTGCCTTGAAGTGCAGTTTCTTTTTCACCTTATTTTATTAAAAAAAAAATTTATAGCTTTTTTTTTAATATTTTATTTTTGCATTCCTTCTGTTTATGGTATTACTAAATTGATAGAAACCAAATATCAAAAAAGGAAACATTGAAAATCATGCCTGGCACACCTCAATCTGTCTCTTCGAGTCAAAGTTGTTATTTTGAAATTCCTCAACTATTAGAGCGCTCTTAGTGCACTTCACAGTATCCTCTCCGCTTCTAGCAATCCTGGCTCTTTTGACTTTGTGAGTTGTTCCAAAACTTTCTTATCTTCTTGTAGTGATGTAATCTATGAGGCCAAATTGGATGTTAGTATGCACAATTCACATACATTATGAAAATATTATTTCCTTATAAATGCATTCTTGATGGAAATTGCATCATTAATACTTCATTCTTATACATTTTAATATCAGCATCAAGAGGAGCAATAACACTCTCAATTTGGATCAAATGCTCCATCCTTTTGATTTGCATGTACCGTTCTTAGTGTTGCTTATGCAACATATTGTGCAGCCAATGCTATTTTCATTTGCCAGTCTCTTTGATCTCTAGGCTAATGGTGCAATTATAAGGCTTTCGTTCTTTCTTGTCTCCTTTTCCCTAAGTTCCTGATTCTGTCCATATATAGCTTTTTGTGTCTCATCTTGATTCATGTGTGATCAGTGTGTGAAAGCATTGATGGGTGTGAAGCCGCCAAGATTTGGATAATATATATTAAGCTTTATTTCACAAGGGAAATCACGTCTTTTGGCATCTATAATTCATGCAAAATGCTATTTAATTTGTGCTTAAAGATTGGAGATAATTCAGCTCAAACTGAATGATTTCGACGCTGCCTCAACCTACATTAGAACTCTTGTTGCTTTTGGTATATGTTCTCTGCCAAGGTGACAACATCCTTTTTAGTTCCAAGTCCTAGGTGTCATTATTTTAGAAAGCTAAGACATATGACTTTCATTTTCATATGTAGTAGTATCATATTTTAAATCTTTAACAATTGATGGCGGATTTTGTCAAAATCAAGGCTCTTTCTAAATAATTCATGTTTTGGGCAGAACTTACTTTTCTCGATATCTTTAGCTAGAAGCCTCTAATGTGTACACAGTTTGTTGTATTGTAATGCTAGAACATAGGATTTTCAATGGTAAATATTGCAATCCATAAATCCTTGCTAGTTGATACCAGATTTTGTTCAACGTCATGTCTATTCTGCATTAATCTTGTTTTCGGCACTTGCTTTATGTCTTTTATGGTGGGCTTTTATGCTTATCTTATATTTTTATTTTTTATTTTTTCGTATTCTATTTGTAATTATGTTGATCCAATAAAATCCTATCACAGTGTTTTTTTTTTTCATGTTTTGCATCTCCCGCTGTTTTGCACCGCCCTCTTTCATTTGATTCAGTATGGCTACAAGAGACATTGAAATTGTTGCACAAACACGATGTCTAAAAATATGGCAGGATATAATCCTTGGAGGAAATCCAAAAGGTGTGCTAGTAAGATTAGTTATTTGTGGCTAGTGTTCTGTGATATCAATATAGACCGTAGCATGTTTTGTCTATGACATTTTGAATTTGTTGAAAAATGAAGTCATTTGATTCTCTTATGTAATTAGATGATGGAGAAACTTACATACAATTCTATTGGTGCTGTTCTCCAATCACATCACACTATGTGGAATATTTAATTCATATTATCTATTATCTTTTAGTTACTTTTTAAAAAAGATTTCATATGGTGTGATGTGATTGAAGAACAATACCAACAGCACCTTTGGAATTGTATGTAAGTTTTCTCCTTAGATGATGTCTTGTTTGTATGACATGTCACTTTGGCATGAGTTGGATCTTAGAAGCGACTTCATATATTTCTTTTCCACGTATGTGTAAATGCTTACCAGAGAAACTACAGAGGATAGTATACTTTAATTTTTTACACGAGGATCCAAATATTGAACTTGCCGGTGATCACAAAAGGTAATTTTGTCTGTTACTTTCGTTTTTAAGTTTGTTCTGTTTGCTGATTTATTTAAGAGGAGATAATTAAGGGTTAATATATCCTTGCTTGTTAACTTTAGAGGGCAAAGGAGCTTTGTCCTGCAATTGTTTACTGCTAATTGTTAGTTTGTCACCTATATTAAAACCTATATTTTGAGCTATATTGGAAAGTAATGAACTATGTTTACTGTTAAGTGTTAGCTTAATTGTCTTGATTTATGTAAAAAAAAAAAAGAGTTATAATTGTTAAACTACATTTAATTATCTCAGGAATATGCAATGCTCTTGAAAAAGTAAAGGGGTAATTGGTTTGATTGGTTAATTTTCTTTGATTTTTGGAATACTTACATTGAATAGAATTGAGCTAGTTGGATTTTGCTTATATTTGAGTTCAAAAAATATAGGTACTTTTTTTTTTCTTCTTATAATTGAGTCCAAAGGGAGTAATATAATATTGAAGACTCTGCTCGTTATAGTTCAGGGTATGTAAATCTTATTGGTCTGGGACCACACTTTCTTATTACTACATAAGAAAATTATAACAAGTCATCGTGATGACAAATTTTATTTTCGTCATCAAGAAATTCAACAACACAAATTACAGCACATGGAAGGCAAACATTGGAGTGAGACTACCACCTACAGATGTGGAATCCTTGAGAAAGTGGCATATCGATATTGGAAAAGCAATGTTCATGATGAAGACAACCATTGAGGAGATTGCTGGTCGTGTTCATTGCGAGGCGGTTCACCACTCTCGATCAAATAGTTGCAAAAGGTAAATGTTTCTTTTATTATTTATTATTTTATTTAGGGCAAATTAGATAAATACCGTCAATCACACCCAATAGCTTTCTGGATTTGGATGTTTGCTTCTGCAAATTTGGATAAAGTGTACTATTTTATTTTCTGGGTTTGAACAACGAATTTGGAATTAGTTTTATTTGTACACTTTTGAATTTGAAACCCGAGGGTCTTCCTTTTTCTTTTGGGGGCTAATTAGAGAAAACAAAATAGGAAATAAAGTTGACGGAAGGAAAGGGGGAATGAGTAGAGAATAGGAAGAGGCAATCATATTCTGTTTGAAGAAGCAAAGGAACTAGGGTGTGTATATTTACTATGGAATATGGATTTAAAAAAAAAATTACAGAATCCTCTAGCTCTATATGCCTATATTCAACCCCTTCTTTATATAAGTTTTGCTTTTGTCATTTTAGCAAAGTCATGATAATTTCTGTTTAACATGAGCATTCACAGTTTGTAAGAGAATTACAGTATTAGATAAAGTGATAAACCCTTGCTTTCAAGGAACCGTATTGCAATTCATGTTGTGATGAGCCACTTAAAAACCGAGATGCAATTGAAGCACCTATATGAGTAAAACTATTTTTTGGGGAACAAGGTAACTTTATCATAATCATATTTGTTTGTTAACAGCAATTAAAAGAATATCTTAATAGCGAAGTGGAAAATAGTTCAGCTGTATCAAGAGTATAATAGTCCCTCCACAAAATTTAGTACTGTTTCTGCTTCCTTTTGTAGAGGGGAAGTATTTGTAGGTTTAAGTATTTGTAGGTTTTAAAATAGATGGATCTAGAGTGTTGGTTTAAGCCTGTAAAGAGAAGGTTAGGCAAATTTAGCAATATTTTTGAAAAAGAATCAGCACCAAAGGTTCTGAAAACTTATAAATTATATTAAAAATCACATTCATGTCCAATAATGCCCCAAACTAATCAGTTATCATCTGAAATCTCCTATAAATTTCATTGGATATCATCTCAATCCCTGACCTATCACCGAAGTCAATTTGTTACCAAATAGAGCCATTTTATATCATGGTCACGTGGCCAATTCATGCAAAGCTGCCATTTGTTCAAGCAGGGATAAAAGAAAATCACTAACATGACAAAATCAAACAAATGGACACAGATCTTCAGATAAAAATAAATGGATTTTCTTACAGCACTATTCTGTAAGTACTACAGTAAAAACTTAGTACTTTTGCAATAAAAGACCGGATATGTTTAATATCAGAGGTTTTAACTGAGAATCTGTATTTTGCAGTTCATTCAATATCAATATTTTAACTATTAATTTTTTGCAAATATTATATGTTTAATATCAACACTGTTTCAGAATATTTTCTTATGTTAGTTGCACATGCATAACTAGCAATTTCCTCAGTACTTGCACTTTAAATTAGTTGTGTGTAGCTTGTTTAGTTTTGATATGTTTCTATTAGATGGTAGTTTACATATATTTTAAATATAGTATATATTTATCAATCTATGAAGTGATGTGTTATTTTTAAATCCATATTTAATATTTTGAAGCAACGGATAAGTCATGGATAATGAAGCCACGAAACTCAGTTGAATATGAGCAAGGGGTTAGGGGATTTATTGATTTTGTCTTTGAACATCAATCAGTAAATGGCAAAACAATATGCCCTCGTCAGATGTGGTTTCAAAAAATGGCAGAGTAGAGATGTGGTGTATGATCACTTAATTTGTATACCATTTCCAACAGGATACACTTGTTGGTTCTATCACGAGGAGTCCAGAACAGTAGAAACTTTTAATATCTCACTTAGTAATATTGCAAATGTAGTTCAAGACACCACTATTGTTGAGGATCCTATTCAGAACATGATCAATGATGCATTTGGAGTTGATAGGCACCTTGGAAATGAAGTACCAGTTACATCAAATGCAGAGATTGACTGAGATGCAGATGTGATGCCAAATGCGCAGCTTAAGAACAACATGAAGCTGAAGAATTCTATGAATTAGCTTGAGATGTAGAACAACCCTTGTAAGAAGAGTGTACAAAGTATTGAAGATTGTCTTTTTTAGCTAAAGTTGTATCATATCAAATGCCTGTGTGGAATGAGCGACATGGCCATGACAATGATTTTAGAACTATTGAAAGATGCATTTGAACATTCTAAGTTCATTCTACAAGGCCAAGAAAATGATCGCCAAGCTTGGTTTGAACTATGAAAAGATACTCATGTGTCCAAATAATTGTATGCTCTATTGGGGTAATCCGGAAGATGAAGAGAGGGAGACATGCAAAATTTGTAACACTTCGAAATGGAAATCAAGAGCAAAAGCTAGTAAGACTAGGGTGTCTGGTGATGGCAATGGTATGAAGAAAATGGCTGCAAAAGTTCTTCGTTAGGCAGAATGTTAAGGGAAATCAGGTAAAATAATTGCTTTTAAATTGAGTTTTACAATTTTGATAATTCACTCATTCAATTAGTGATTATTATCTAATTTATGATTTCTTTTAATTACAAACAGCTGACTTAGAGTCACCAAGAGTTATGAGACGTTCCTCCGAGTATAATCATATGCCTGAAGACCACGAAGCATCATCACATAGGACCATTTAGATAGTTTTAGTTTTCATTTTATGAACTAGAGGGATTTTACTTTTTTTGTTTTTTTTTTTTGCTAAGCAAGAATTGTATTAATTGAGTACAAGGGGTATCCAAACCCAATACAAAGTAACAAGATTTACAAGTAATAGACTAGAATTGAAGGTATTTTTTCAACCTAAAGCAACAACAATTGCAAACAGGTTGAATCATACATGTATTTCAGCCCCAAAACACAAGATAACAGCCCCCCTCCCCCTCTTAAAAACTGCATCCATACCAAATCAGGCAGAGATGGATTACCCATAACAAAACAGGAGAAAACAATGAACACCTGCTGTCATTTTCCCCCTTAAGCTGTCCAAGAAACTCAACTATCTACAAAACAACAGCTACTCCAGCTTTGATGAGTTGCAGAATTACATCATGACAGACCTGCAGATCAGCAAGAAAGGTTACCATGAATGCTGCAAACACAGTAGTGGGTTTATAGTCCAATCCGCGAATGAAAATCCACCCTTCCTACTCGAAGCAAAGTGCCAAGACCATATCCTAACTTTGATTAACTTTATTACCTTCTCAAAATTCAGAATTTTCTCTTTGAAAATGATTTCATTCCTATGCAACCATAATGACCAAACAATGACAAACCATACCAGCTTCCATAGTTTGGTGGACACCCTATCTGATAGCAACCACACATGCTGCATTAGTAGCTCATTTAAATTCCCTGCCAAAGTCGTGTCAAAGCCTATCTAATTGTACACACTCATCCAAACAGCATATGAGAATCTACAAAACAGAAATATATGTGCAGTGGTTTCCATTTCTGTTTTGCAAAAGCTACATAATAGAGCATCATCAGTTTGAATAATTCCTCTTTTATGCAGGTTTGAAGCTGTTGGAATCCTATCCTGCAGAGACCTCCAGTAGAAGGAGGACACTTTCAAAGGGATACTCGCATCCCACAATAGCTTGTAAACATTGTTCTCTTGAAGCTCCTGGACTTTTGTAATCAATGAGTATGCTGATTTTACAGCATATGGTGTATCATTCTTCCCCTGCCAGCACCAAACATCTTCAGCTCCAAACACCAAGTTTTGTGTGTTTAAAATTTCCAACAGCCTCCTAAGCAACTCCTCCTCCTAGACAAAAAGAGTTCTTCTCCAATTGAAAGACCAAGACCACTTACTGTTTCTCCACACACCAATCTGCTCAACTAAAGCATCCCTTGAGAGTGAAACATTGTACAACCTATTGAAAGAGACTGCCAAAGGGATCCGTGCAGTCCAAGTATCATTCCAGAAAGAGATGCTAGAGCCATTACCTAGTTTTTTTTGTAATAAACCTGTCAACCAACCCTCTCTCATTGAGTCCTCGCCGTCTAGCCTACCTAGATCACGCCACCACGAAGATGTTTCCCTCCCTCCACACTCTTTTCACACCAAGGACCCCCCCAATTTGTCGATTCCCCATACCTAAGCCTAAGCACTTGTGACCAAGGGGACTCCCTCTCGGTTCAGAACCTCCACCTCCATTTCCCAAGTAGTGCCAAATTAAAGGCATTGATGTTCTTAATCCTAAGCCCACCTTCTTCCCTAGACCTGCATACCACCTCCCATCTAACCCAACAGATTTTCCTATAATCCTCGTTACCCCCCCATAAGAAATGCCTTTGAAGTTGAATGATTTTGTTGATTACCTTTTTCGGAGTTTTGTAGAATGATAAGTAATACACTGGAAGGCTCGAGAGAACCGCATTAATCAATATCACCCGACCACCAAATGAGAGGAATTTGTTTCTCCACCCTAGCAGCCTCTTTTGCAAGGAGCTGATCAATGGTTCCCATGTGGATGCCCTCTTTGGATTTGCCCCCACCGAAATACCAAGGAACTTAAAAGGCAAAGCACTTAACTTGCAATTTAGTATGGTTGCTGCTTGTTCCACCATCCCAACACTCGCCTTTACACCAATTAAATCACTCTTATGGAAATTTACCTTTAAGCCCGCCGCCAACTTGAAGTTCCTGAGTATGCACTTTGTTGCCTGTACATTGTTAATTGACATTTCTCCTACCAAAACCGTATCATCTGCATACTGAATGTGTGAGATCCCCAATTTGCGACCTCCTTCAGAGAGTATGCACTATTTGTATATGTTTCTATCCACGACACTTTGAATTAAGCCATTCAGCCCCTCTGCCACCATAAGGAACAAAAAAGGAGCCATGGGGTACCCTTGATGGATAATACCTTTTGACATACCGAACTCTCTTGTGAGGCTTCCATTTACCAAGACAGAAACGGACGCGGATTGTAGGCAAGATGCAATCCAGGATCTCCACTTAAGGTTGAAGCCCATCCTACAGAACATACAATCCAAGAATTCCCACGACACAGAGTCGTAGGTTTTCTCGAACTCTATCTTGAAAATCATGCACGGTTTGCCTCTCTTCTTAGCATAATCCAACACCTCCTTAAGCACCACAACTCCATCAAGAATGTTCCTTCCCTTCAAGAAAGTCGTTTGGCTTTTTGAAATTATGGAACTCATCACCTTGCTCAACCTCTCCGTGAGCAATTTTGCCAAGACCTTGTAGATACAACCAACATGTGATTTCTTTATATTTGTGTATTGTTAAACTCTTTGGATTATTTGTGCTCGTACTTTGTAACTTAAAAATGATATTATGTGGAAAAAAATCATTAAAAATAGTTTGCGATGGTTCCAAAACCGTCGTAATATTATTGGCATTCGAGTGTTAAAATTTGTGGCGATTGAAATCCAACGCTAATTATTTTTCAACTTTTAACATTTAAATCTTGCAGCGGTTGACGAACAGTCACTAACTTTCTTCTTTTAAAAAAAAAAAATCGCAGCGGTTATACAATTGTCGCTATTTGTTTTGTCAATTTCGTGTTTGTAATCTGCGTCTGTTCTGTAACCCCAGTAATCATTTTCCCATATCTGGTGACAGTTTGTGCGACGGTTGTAGCAACCACTGAAAAAACTGCTCCCGACGGTCGACATTGAAGGATCGCCGCAAGGGTGTGCCTGCATCAATTGGAACCACCACAGTTAAAACTAATAACCGCCGCAAAATAGCATTTTTTTTTTTTTTTGGTAGTGGTGATTCCCTAAGAAGAAGAAAAAAAGGCCTATAACTTTTGGAAAACAAACTCATGTCAGTCAACAATTTGATTTGACAATAAATCAATGTCTTACAAAAGTAAATTTGTTATGGTGGAAAATTTTTGAATTAGATGATGCATCAAATTATATAAATGATGTCAGAAAAAGAAGAATTGTTATTCGCGGCTTAAACCTTAAAGACTAAATATAGAAGTTGCATCGCTGCAATACAAGGGCAGTCGGTTCAACCATCAATGGAAGAGTCATAAAATTTCCTAGCAACTAGAAGAGTCTGGTAAAGCGAGTAGTTGGTGTTTCTTTGAAGAATGTAGAGAAAACACTTTTCAACAACAAAAGACAAAATAGACCAAGAAATCAATACATTGATAAATATGACAATTTAAAGAAGGTCAAAACAAAAGCAATCAAGCAGGGGAGCTGACAATCAAAACTTCAATAAAAAGACCAGGTAAACCCCCCAATTTTGATTTTTGAATGTTATAATTGTGGAAATCAAGAAGGGTCACCTTGCTTGAGATTGCTGCTTTAAAAGGCATACGACTGAAGGCAACACAACTATATCAAGTAGTCAATAGAATAACAAATATGAATGGATATGGAGGTCTCTTATGTAGTGATTGAATATTTTGGTGATGCGATTGTAACTGGAGTTCCAATGACAAAGAATGAGGAGATGGTGTCAATAGCATCATTCTTAGTTAAAATGATTATACTAAGAGTTGGATTGTTGAATTGGGATACTCTAATCACATTACTAGTGATAAAGAGAAGTTTCTCAACATATTAGAATATAAAGGTGATCGAGTGGTTGTGACAATAAGTAATATTTCAAGTTTACCAATATGACGTATTTGTTAAAAATATGATTTTACCTCAGTTTAAGCATATGCAACTACAATGTGTCTATGAAAAATTTCCTGATTGTGCTGCTGATTTTTTTTTTTTTGGGAGCTGGTCTTGATGTTGGTACAACATGATATTGCTTTATCTTTTGAGATGTGTCTTGTGTTGATGTGTAACTGAGCCAACCTCTAATGGGGCTGAAGTATTAGTTGATAATGTAGCGTGTTTGGAAGAAAAGTATGTTGTAATCTATTAGGAAAGGATGATGGAGTATCGGTTAGCTGAAATGATGGAATTAGACTGGATGCTTATAGGGGCAGAGTTTTGAAATGGCCACATGCATCTTGGTCTCTTGGTTGCTGGCTGATTGATATTTCTGCTTGCAAGGACTACAATTTTAGCTAAAAAAGAGGAGATCTTGGAACTAAGAAACTCTGTTTATGGAGTTCTCAAGCAAAAGTTGTTGTGTGGGATTGGAGTGATGGTTATGCAATGAAGCACACCTGCTGGGAGCGATGATGGATGAAGGATATGATGCAATCTGCCTTTCTTGCTTTAATTATAGGAGTTTTTTCTGGTTGTGGGGTTTTTGTAAGGTTGTAGCTCTTTTGTGACTGTTTTGTATGTATTGAATTTATCGGTTTTGGGGTGTATGTATTATGAATAGATTTGTGCTTTGTTTTGTCTAGCTTTTAACAAATGATATGGTGTGCGTTTTGCAACCCTTTATAGAAGGTGGGTAGAATTTTCTCACTGTGAGCTGAAGTTAGACAGTTTTGAATAAAATATTTAATTATTATTAAAAAAAATGTGTCTATGAAGAGAATTTTATTGTCAATTTCTTAGCTGTCAGCTCTTGGTAACTATATATATCATGACTGATCCTGGTACGAAAGTCTGCCATGAGGTATAATTATTGACATACCATTTATAAAAAGGAAGAAACAAGAAATCTATCTATGTGGTTAGAGGAACCGACATACATAGATAACTAGATAAGAAAGAATTAGATAACAATTTTCGGCATGCTTGTTTTGGAAACGTTAGTTATCACAAGTAGGGGTATAAGATCCGAATCAATGACTCGATGAACCCGAAAATCCAATCAAAACCAATTAAATTGGTTCAGATTTTTCTGGAGTTCGAGTCCAAACCGAACCAAACCTGATGATGATTGGTTCGATTCTAGGGTTCAATGATTTTTTAATCGAACCAAACCTAAACCAAACCAATCACTATATTTTAATATTTAAATATATATTTTATTGTTTAATAGTTATTATATATTAATATTTATATATATTTAATAGTTTAATATGAACTATATTTATTTTTTATATATATTTTAAATTTTAATATTTTATATATTTAATACGTATATATATTTTTAAATTTAATAATTTTCGGACCCAAACTGAATCAAACTGAAGCAACTCGTTCTTAATTGGTTTTATTTAGATTCTGTAAAAAAAAATTCTCAAAATCGAATTAAATCATTTTATATTAGTTCAATTTTTTTTCCCGGCCATAAAAGGTACCAAACCGAAGCTAAAAGTGATGATGACGAGGTCTATACTTAGAAGCCTTCTCGGGTTAAACATTAGAGGATACACCATTTGTGCAAGATGTCAATGTGAAAAAGCTTGATCATTAACTTCTATTTAAGGAGTCAACTTTCGCAGTAAACATCTATACCGTGGTGGTATCGTGACTTTCATTGATACCTTTCAAGGTATGAAATATATGTTACGTTAACAAAATATTTTATAAATATGACTAAATTATCTATCATGCTGGTGATGATAAAAGCAAATATCAGAATCGATATCCTAAGGTGGCTTATATTGAGTGATGCACATACACCTGTTATGTGAGAAGGCAGGGAAGCTTACAGTAGATGCATACTGTAAGTCAAAAGGAGATACTACCAATGTTTTTGATTTAATTTTTGCACCATTGTCCATTCAAATCTGTCAGGTACTGTTATCAAATACCATCGCGAATTTAATTCTACGCAGAACGGTAGCGACTAGCGAACGACATACGCGTCGGTAGATTTGACCAAGTACCAACTTTATTTCCGTGTATGCATGCCAGCATAGACTTTTATCATCAAAAATTTAATTTTATGGTTTGCTAAATAATTAGTTACAATAAGGAGTTGTATATATGTTAGGGCTATCGATTTATTGCAAATATATCTTTAATACTTTTCTAAATCATTTTTTTTTTTTTGTATAATAAAGGCAACATATTGCATAGGTGGCATTTGGGTCATTATAATATTTTATTTTCAGATAAATTATATTCTCGATAATCTTACCTTTTCAGAAATATTTATTTCCATCCTCATATACGAGAATGACATTTTTAACTTTTCTTCACTAATTTTATTCATAAACATCTTTTATGCTTGAGAATAATTTTTTATCACTTATATATACCAAATATCAAATACGGGAAACTTTTATTCTCGTCTCACTTTTTTTTATAATATTAAAATATGTCTGATGTCAAACACTACCATAATATATACTTACCTTATGAGTTATATAAAAGTTAGGTCAATCCTTATTCCTTATGTATCAAGGTCAATCAAATATATATCCAACATATATTATATACATGCTATTTTTAGTTCGTGCTTTATAGTTTTTTAGTTTTTTTCTGGGAAAGTCGGGTAGTTCAATTGGTTTGAGTTAAGGTTACAAGGAGTTGAATTGGTGTTTGAGGTCTATGGTTCAAACAATGACAAATGAGAAAAACTAAAATAACATCTAATATATTAACATTTTCCTATAAAAAATGTTCTTATCTAGGATAAAATTTATGGAAGATCCAGTTTACTTAATTCAAATATATTATTATGTAGTAATTAGTAAAATAATGGTATGAGTTAATTTATTTAAGCTGTTAAGTAATCACACAAGCAAAATTTTTAAGACTTCCTCTATAATTGATGGAATTATTTATTAATAATATAATATATAAAATCTCTCGCGGTTAAATATTTCTTTTCCTTTGGACCTAATGCCTGTATACTGTATAGTCATTAGTCATACAGATATACAATTCAAATGGCATACATAGTAAATGTATAGTATCTAGCAGGATATACAGTGACTAAACACGCCCAAAGTCAACCTCATAAGCTTTGACTTTTGATGTTATTTCAGTAGCAACTTGATTTCATTTATTGCCCGCCAATGCCCCAACAGTGCAGCATTGAATATACACGGCTAGTGGATGAATGGAAGCCCATATAAAATGCTGCATAGAGAAGCAAGCAAGCAAGTGAAAGAAAGTGGATAATCATAATCTTCTTTTGGCACATATGGCTACTTTCAATCCGAAATGGCTTTTTGTGAGCGTTCTTGTTCTCTGCATTGTTCTTCATTCAAGCGTCATCACTCTTGGTGATCAACCAGCCAGGTTTGGAGACGATGATGGTTGTCGATTTGGACGTGGACCACGCTGTAGGGGTGGCTTTGGTCGCCGTGGCCCCGGTCGTGGTGGTCTCGGTGGTGGTCGAGGTGGAGGTCTTGGGGGTGGCGGCGGGTTTGGTGGTGGAGGAGGAGGAGGTCTTGGAGGTGGGTCAGGTCATGGTGGTGGTTTAGGTGGTGGAACTGGAGGAGGAGGAGGCCTTGGAGGAGGAGGTGGAGGTGGATTGGGTGGTGGCTCGGGCCATGGTGGAGGGTTTGGAGCTGGAGGTGGTGTTGGTGGAGGTTCAGGAGGCCTAGGTGGTGGAGGCGGCGGGGGTGGAGGAGGAGGAGGAGGAGGTGGTGGTGGTTTAGGAGGAGGGTCAGGCCACGGGGGAGGATTTGGTGCAGGTGGTGGTGTTGGTGGAGGAGGAATTGGTGGGGGAGGAGGAGGAGGAGGTGGTGGTGGTGGCGGTGGAGGAGGAGGAATAGGTGGAGGGTCAGGTCAAGGAGGAGGCTTTGGTGCAGGTGGCGGTGTTGGAAGTGGAGCCGGTGGAGGAATTGGAGGAGGAGGTGGAGCAGGAGGTGGTGGTGGAGGAGGAGTAGGTGGAGGTTCAGGTCATGGAGGAGGCTTTGGTGCAGGTGGCGGTGTTGGAAGTGGAGCTGGTGGAGGAATTGGAGGAGGTGGTGGAGGAGGAGGAGGAGGAGGTGGTGGTGGTGGAGTAGGAGGAGGTTTTGGTGCAGGTGGTGGTGTAGGAAGTGGAGGTGGGGGAGGTGCAGGAGTGGGGCGTGGTGGAGGTGGAGGGTTTGGAGTTGGAATTGGAATAGGCATTGGAGTTGGAGTTGGTGCCGGAGCTGGCCAGGGATCCGGTAGTGGTTCTGGAGGTGGGGGTAAACATTAAGCATGCATGAGTTTGGACGTCTCTCAACTTTGAGTCGTTTATGTGATAATCATAAAGTGTTTTTTTTAGAGTTTTATTTAAGGTTTTGGAACAGTTTTATTACAACTGTGATATCCATGTTAGTGAACCATTACTTGGTTGCAAATTTTCTTTATATCAATCGGTTTACTTGTCCACTGTTACTAAGATGATGGAACTACATCTTAATTTATTTGAAAACTGTATTAAATTACTTCATTGCGTGAATTATGTATTTTCTTTCCCAAACTGTGTTTTCAGTATTATGTTACCCGCATATATAATGGAAGATGAATTATTCCCAAGTTATTTGGGTAAGTCACCAAAAATCTATTAGTGAGTGCTTAAGATCTTTTTTTATTAATATATAACCAATTTTAAGGTCTCAAAGTATAGGGATGGCAATGGTAGGGTTTGGGTAGGGTATTATAGTACTCGTCCCCATACCCGCGTTTGAAAAAATTACCCGTACCCTCGTGGGTAGCAACTTTAGTACCCTTAGGTACCCGTACTCGCACCCGTTACCCGCACTTTAATAGTGAAAAAGTAAAAAATAACAAAAGAAAGTTATAACAATTAAAAAACGATTCAAAGGTCTTTTAAATCCACTAATAAATATTACAAATCAAAATATTTAAATAAATAAAAACACCAAAAAAGGAATTATAGATGCAACTAGGTTTAGAAAGTTAAGAATCTTTAGATTAATTTTGGTTTTATAATTTGTATTATAGTTAAAATTATATATATTAGTAATATAAATAAATAAATAAATAATTATATATACGTATACATATGTGCGGGTATGGGGCGGGGTGGGTACCATAGTACCCGTACCCACACCCGTACCCATTCATTTTTGTGGGTAATTACCCGTACCCGGACCCATACCTATTGTGCGGGTAATTACCCTACCCATTGTGGGTAATTTTTGCGAGTACCTTATGGGTAGGGTACAAATTGCCATCCCTATCAAAGTACATGTTGAGACTCGGATAAAAAAGAAAAATTCCATTACGAAAAGAGCAGGGCGAGTTCGAAGTCAGGGCTAGTGGGTATATGTATCCCTATCTTGCCCCCGTCCCAAGTCAAAGCGGGTTTTCCCCGTCAAAGTCGGTGGTTTCAAGTGGGTACCCACGGGTTTAGGCTTTATTGTCATGCCTAAGAAAATGTAGTTGCTCATAGTCTTGTTAGGACGGCTACTAATTATTCTAATCCACATATTTTTAAAAATATTTCAGCTTGTATTGTTAGTCCTCTTGCTAATGAAATAATATGGGTTTATTCCTGTAAAAAAAAAAAAAAATTGCCATCATTTCTATACCCCTTTTCATTTTTTCAACACTACTTAAGACATAATTTTTACTTGAAAGCATATTGCATATCCAATGAATATCTACTTTTGAAGTTATCTTTGATTTTGTCTGTGGCCACTATCACTACAAGAAAAGGGTGACTTACCGATGGACGTCAGTTCCGTCGGTAACGAGACAGTTTCCGATTGATATAGCTATCGGTAAACACGAATACCAAAAGTCTAACCAATTACCAACGGAAAGTCCGTCGGTAATGTTACCGTGGGCTGTTCCGTCGGAATATCCGTCGGTACATTATGCAGGAAAGGTATTTTTTTGGCACCAAATGGTACCGACGGAATAAGCCGTCGGTAACTACCGATGAAATTTCCTTCGGAAATCAATAACCATATTAACGACGGACTTTTTCGTCGGTAATACATTTTTTGAATTACCGACGGTTTTATCCGTCGGTAGTCCATCGGTAAATTCATATTAAACCACCGGTGCCGAACCCTTCCCCTCACTTTTATTTCCCTGTCTCTCTCTACTCTCTACCCCTCTCCTCCACCGGTGCACCCCCCACGACACCACCATTCCGTGTGCCACCCCGCCGCACCTCCGGCCTCCCTGCGCCTCCCTTCTCCTATCTCGTCTCTCTCTGCTTCTCCTCCCCCTCTCTCCTTCTCCTTTTTTCTCTCTTCCAGCCTGCCTGTCACCACTGCGAGCCACCGCGCTCCACCACCACTGTCACACCACCACCACCTCTATCTTCTCCTCAGCGAGCCGCCAAAGCCACCACCGTGTCCCACCACCAGCACCACCACTCACCCTCCTTGAACCAGAACCACCACCACCACCACCACCCTCCTTGCACTGGTATAAATCTAATATGTTCATATTGTTATGTTTTTTTTTTTTGTTCTATAAATTTCTGATTGTAGTGGAAATTTTAATTTATTTTTTATTGCTTTATTTGTTTCAGAGGGGCACTGCCACCAACTTATTCCGGCAACCACCAGCTCCCTTCTCACCATCAGCACTGAGGTATGAATCTAACATTCTCTTATTGTTGTTAAATTTGACATTTGCTATTCTCTCTCTGATTTAATTTTTACGTATGGGTGCTTTATATCGATCTTTACCCTCAATAAGTTGTTCATGTTTAAATTAAATATTGAAATGTGTTAGAAATTTTATTTTGTGTTCTGCTTGGTTGCCCTTCATTTATGTGTTTGTTGTCGTTGTTGTTCTAAATTGAAGATAAAATTTCAAGGGATGAGAACTTTTAAATTGGAAATAACTACAATGTTAACTAACCACAATGAGAACTTTCATAAAATCTATAACTGCATCCAAACTTTACTTCACCATATATATATATAAAACTGCATCAGCTACGGGGGAGCTGGGACTGTGACGATACCTGGCCATGGGGCATCTGGAAGCTGGGACATCATCGAATGTGATTAAAAGGAGAGATTATATTTTTTTTGGGTACCAAAATAGCTAATTATAGAAATAAAATTAATCTAATCTAAGGAAAATAAATTTAAATATGTAAATAATTAAATAGTTACATAACAATAATACTAGATTAATGATTGTAGGAATAATGATTTTGATATTTAATTGATTTTGATTTAATTAAATAACTTAGGAATAATGACCGCTGTGCATCAAATTAATTGTTTTGAAGCAATAAATTAAATGATTGAAGAAGGGTTTCCAATATCCAAAGTATTACAATGGCGAATGGAATCGATGTCTAGGTGTTGGTGAGCGGGAGAGTATCAAACATAATTATTTGAATTATTTTTTGTGATAATATTAATTATGTATTAAATAAATATTAATCAAAGGTGAGATGATTAATTAGCTACGATTAGCTAATATACTAATAATAATTTTAAAGACTTGATATCATAGGACGTCTTTAAATAGTCAAGTAACGTAACAAGTGGAAAGAATAAAAAATTATTAAAATACATAATTTCTTAATAACTACTTTCAAGTAAGCAATTAACTAATATACTAATAATAGATTTTAAAATTGGAGATTTAAAAAGTCAAGCATACAAACATAATTAACTAACTAATTCAATAAAATGTTTTATTAATTAAATTAAAATAAAAAAATAAATGATTTAATAAAACATTAGACAGATGATTATTCGATTTTTTATGGACAAATAAATGTTTGTGCTGGTTGCTTAATTATGTGTTATACAGTTTGCTGTTATTATCAAACTTTATGCAAATTATCTCTGTTACTTAAAGTGCATTTTATCTTAGAGTATATATAATTAATACGTAATTGAGAAAAACCGTAGATTCCCGTTCAAGGTTTAATATTATTGAGCATGTGTACTTGTGGTCATGGTATCGCTCATTTTATTGAATCTTGAATTGTCCAATTGGCACAGTTTGGAAAAAAAACTTTTTCTCCACTGATATACTAGTTACTCGTCGATTCTCATCTGTTAAATAGTTGATGAAATTTCGGGTCGAAACATTTTCTTTTGTTCTCCGGATCCATACTTGATTGTGATATTTTAAAGGCACGAATAAAGCCATTAACGTTTTGGGCCAGACCATCAGGCTTTAATTTTTCAAATCCAACCCATATTTTAGATCAGGTTATTGGAATTGATCCATTCCACTCGACTGTTTTAACACCCCTAATTGAAAGTGATGCAATCATGTATTCATGATCATTTTAATTAATATTAGATTTTCTTGAAAGATTCCGAGAAGAAAAGCATCAGATTTTCCTCACATGGCAGTAAAATTAATAAAAATATCTTGTTACTTTTCAAGCATTTAAAAGTAATATTTATCAATATTATAATAAGACAACATAATAAATAACTGAATAAGTTTTACTCGATGGGTATAACTCGATTGGTTGTTAAGATAAACTTGTGGGGGAAAACCTCGGCCAAAACCAAATCTTGGTTTGAAATTTCATAATGTGTTTTTGGAAAGAAATAAAGAACTTTAACTGTGAGTAAGCATTCGAGCGAATATCAGTGTTATAGCTAATCCAAGAGATTTAAGTATGTGAAATACTCTATTGATACATTGGCCAGCCAAAGACCCTCATAATTACCATAGGTTAAAAAAATCTAAGGTTTTTTATTTTTTTATTTTATTTTTTATGAAACAACAGATTAAGATGGGAAAATATAAAATCCAAAGACTTGCCAGTATAGCAAACAAAAGCAGAATTTCTAAACAAGCACCGCCTTTATTGGACCAGCGCAGATACTGAAACCGACACTCTTCACTCTTCTCTTCTCTCTCTATTTCTCTTTCTGTTTTTGGGTTAGTGAGAGATAGATAATAGATTGGAGATTCTTATCGTAAGAATAAGAAGAAGAAGAAGAAGAAGATGTTGCAGCTACTCTACTCTGCGATTTTTGGCGAAGCGCTTCTGATTCTGACCCTCCTTTTCAAAACCCCTCTGAGGAAGCTGGTCATCGTTACCTTGGATCGGGTCAAGCGAGGCCGAGGCCCCATCGTCATCACCACCGTCGGTGCCACATTGGTGGTGGTGCTTTCATCCAGCCTCTATAGCATCGCTAAGATCCAGAAACGCACCGTTGAGGCCGGTATCCTCAACCCCACCGATCAAGTTCTTATGTCCAAGCATATCCTCGAAGCTTCTCTAATGGGTATCTTCAATTTTCCTCTCTCACCATCTTTCGCGATAAAAAAAAATTGTTACTTTATTTGAAATTACCCTTTTTTTTTCTAGGGTTGTTGGTTTTGATCAATTTAGTGATTAAATTATTTAAGTTTTTGTTATTATTTTTGTTAATCGTAGAAGAAAGGAAAATTTCTGGAAGGACTAATTAGTAGGGGGGAAATGTGATGATCGTTGTTACGGTTTGATTTGTGGATTAAGTAATTGTCACTGCATCTGAACTGATGTGATACATAGTGAAAGTGCTATATGTGGTCACAGCAGCAAATGACTTTAGAAAGGTGGTGTGTTATTGCCAGCTTGTCAATTTTGATTTCCATTGATATATACAAGCTTTTTCTTCAATGCTATTTGGTGTCTACACTGGTCTGGCTTACATTACGTGATTAATGCTTCATGTGGGCTTCACTCACTTGGTGTCTAGTTTGACCATTAACACCAAATGACTCTATATTGGGCATCTTGTTCTATAGTTTCATGAAAATAGGCTTTTGTTTTGGGTGGGAATATATATTTGAGGATGTCTTATGAGAGGGGGCATGTGACTGTGGGATTTCCACACGCGAATTGCAGCTGCTGCCACTGAAATGGTCTTCATCAATCAGCATGCCTTGCATAATTGATTGTTTGAAATTTTAAGGGTGGTTGAGGTGAGAAATTTCTGTCTCCTTGGTAACAGGCTTATTTCACTATAATTTGTTGTGATATTATATGATCGCACAGTAGAAGTCGGTGTTTTATGGTTATACATAGAAACCTTCTAAATATATTGGAGTGTTGATTATTGGAGTTATGAGATGTTAAGAAGTAGAAAATTGACAAGGATTAACCAGAAAAAATGACAGATGATTATTACAAAGAGACAAGAACCAAAAAATGAGAGGGAGAAGGAACAATGATCGGTTGTTGAATATCACTTCTACATTGCTGATATAGATGTTGATTTGATTGCTCACAGGCTTTTAGATTATAAAGTTTTGAATTTTGAGGGTATCTTGCTATGGTTTAGTTGCCTACCTTATTTATTTATTTGGTTTCAGTAATGCTTTCAAACTATATATCTTAATGATGAATTGCTGGCGACTATGGTACTCTGCATTGTGAGATGACACCTTTTCTTGCTATAAGAGTACCAATTTAATTTTGTTAAATTTATTTTATTTTTTTTGTTGGAAGATATGGTGTTGCCTTCTCTTGTAAGATTATTTCATGGTATCCATGAGTTTGACTTGCATTTTTTTTTTCCCTTGGCATTTATACTTGATTGGTTACTTTTATTTGCATACCCCTTCTCTTCAAGCTATCTGCAACATATTGCATTATTTTATCCATCTACACTTTCCAGCTAGTTCTATGTATCAGATCTAATTTGCCAGTTACCTTGGGCGTACCTTGCTAATTGATTTAAAGTTTGTCCTTATAGTTGTTGCTTTTACAGGTTAGTTTAAGGTAACTCCCATTGCATGCTTTAGAGGGTAGAATCCTGTCATACAGTTATTTTATTTAATTCCGGTTTTTGTATTCTTCTTTTACATTGCATATTATTTTTCCCTGCTATTTTTGTGTTATTACTTCCTTTAAGGTTAAAGGTTTCTGTTTGCAAGATTCCCATATATGTAGGTGCGTGTTTCTGTTCTTCCCCGCCAGCTCTTTGTGGGGAAATTTAGCTGTTATTTGTTTCCAGAGTGTTCTATTGTTTTGTTTTTTCATTTTTATTCATTCTTATTTGGTATATTAGTTGTAGAATTTGATTTTTCTGGTATAATAATATTGTGTGCAGGATTTATGTTATTCCTCTCTCTGATGATAGATAGATTGCACCATTACATAAGAGAGCTCCGTTTACTCAGGAAGACCATGGAAGCTGTTAAGAAACAAAGCCGAAGCTTTGAGGATGGTAAAAATGGGAATGCAGAAGAGCATAAAGCATTGACAGAAGAAATTGCCTCATTGAAGGCCAAAGTTAAGCAACTGGAATCTGAATGCGAGGTGAAAGGAAGTAAGGCCAAGACTTTGGAATCTGAAGTAGAGGCTCTTAAAAAGCAATCTGAAGGGTTCCTTATGGAATATGATCGTCTTGCGGAAGACAATCAGAGTCTTCGGAGTCAGTTGGAAGCCATTGACCAGAGCTCTCTGCATCTTGATAATAGAAAGAATATGTGAGGGTTGAAATCAAATAACCTACAAAAGGTTCTATAAAAAATAATAATCCAGATAATAAATTTTTCCTCTGTTTCTGTCACATGTTTGTTTAGAGAATGAGGTTACAGTTGTGTATATTAACTGTATAAGGAGCCGTGAGATGCTATGTGGATTGAGTGAAATTCCTGTACTTAAAGCAGCTAACATATATTATTAATGATTTGGTTGCATTTTAATCTTAATTGTGTTGATGATGGTAAGTAGATTATAAAGGAACTAATGTTTATTGCCTTAGGTTGTTTTTGAGATATTGCATTCAAAGTTTTTATATAACTATGCATTAGTCTGTGGACTTGGAAAATCACGAGGGTTAACTTATGGTAAAGGGTCATAAGAAAAGATACACACACACACATGTTATTAAACTTGGACTGGATGGGTCGGACTGATGGGCGAACTAGTCCAATGGATCAGTTAACCAATAAATCTGGTTGATCCGGTTTGATTCGATTGGCCTTCGTTGGAATGATGATTTTGTCATTGGCATAGATTGGACGGGTCATTCAATTATGAAAAAAAAGACCCATTTTGGTCCCCGAGAAAAATACCGGGGTCCGTTTTAGTCCTTGAGAAAACTAAAGTATCAAATTGATCTCTCACAATTTCAAATTAGGGACATGTTAGTCCCTGATCTCATTAGATATCATCTGTTATCTCTGTTGGATTAAGGTTCCATAGTTGCTAATTTGGGGCAGAAATTGGAGTGACATCGATTAAGTCTCATTTTGGACATTTAAATGGCATTTATGGTTTCTTAAGGGGTCAGTTTCTTTTTTACTATGTGTGTTCAAAATGGTGTTGTTTTAGGCATTTTAGACATTTAAGTGAGTGCTTAATAACCAATTTACACGATGGAATTTGTAAATATCATATAACAGTACACCTAAGCAAAAAAATAGAATACATCATCGACTTAACAAACCCAAACTAACGGGAGGTTTACAGAGGGACTAAAGTGTCCCTAGTTTAAAATTGTGAGGGATTAATGTGGTACTTTAGTTTTGTCAGGGACTAAAATAAACCCAGGTATTTTTCTCAGGGACCAAAATGAGTCTTTATTCTTCAATTATCTATGGTTACAATTATCAACATATTTTTAAATTTTTTTTTAAAAAAAAATGTTCATTCATTTATCCACAGTTTAAGGGTGGAAAGTCAGACATATAACCCTTGTTGAATTGAACTATATGATATAACAAGTCATATTTTTCTTTAATTTTATTAGCCATGTTTTTAATAAAATTAAAAATATTTGTATAATAATAACAAAATGTTACTATTAAAAAAAATTATAGTATTTTTTACAAAATAATTAAAAATACTTTTTTTCTTGATTTTTCCTGCGGATTTCCCTAGGAAAAATTTACAGGAATTTTTCCTGCAAATTTTCTTGAGGAAATTTCCTGCAAATTTACTTGCAAATTTTGTTGTTGCAAATTTACTTGCAATTTTTTTACAAAATTTCATGCGAAATTACCCACATATTATTTTGCAGGAAAATTACCTGCGGATTTTTCCCAAGAGAATATGTAGGAAATTTCCTGCAAATTTTAATTCGTAAGAAAAATTACCCGCGAAGGTATTACTTGCGGACATAAATCTGTAGGAAAATTCGCTAACAATTTCCTGCAAAAATTTCCTGCGAATTTTTTAGCAAAATCCGTAGGTAATCAATAAATTTCTAGCAGTGACCTATGCTACTTAATGGCTAACGTTTGTAAAGAAATTCTACTCCAATTTATCCTCGGTTTAAATCGTGGTTTATATGATCGGAGGTTATGGTGGGGGCATTGGGGGAGAAATAGAGCCACTAAAGCAACATTCTATATTACTTGAGGTCACATGCAACATTACCTATTGTTGTTCTATATATTAAAATTAAAATATTCAATAAAATTGTGACTATGATATGTATATGGCGTTTAAAATAGACCGGAAATTGAGCAGAAATAAAGTTGTAGAAAAATATTTCTCTGTCTTTAAGTTTTTTCACATTCTATTTTTCACAAACACGAACCTCATTTGGGAAAAGAGAAAATAATGAGATTTTTTAAAAAAAGTTATTCTTTTTCAGTTTATTCTTTATGTGCGTCTATTCAAATAGCGTTTATTCTCCACCATTAACAATAACTAATCTCCATCGGGGAACCTGTTGGGCACACAAGGTATTTTCTTCCATCCTAGCAAGGTTTTCTTCAAAGACAAGAGCCAAGATTGGAACCCCTGATCACTTACTTAAGGTGTTCAAGTCCGTTACCACTTGGACCAACAACATGTTGGTATTCAAACAACATCTGCAAATTACATGCATAATCTATTAATTAACAAAAATAGTAATAATTAACATAATGTGTGATTGACACAATTTTATAAGTTTAAAGAACTTATTATTTCGGTGTGCTTCTCAAAAAAAAAAAAACTTATTATTTCAATTAAAAGTATCATTAGGTAAATTAATTGTAATCGTAAATTGATTGGAGTCTTATCATAGTTAGCCCTTTTTTTTTTCTGAAACTTATAGGCACGGTTTGGTTTGTCAAATCCGCTAGCGTTTAGCGGATAGCGTATAACGGATGGGAAAATAGCCCCGTTTGGTAGTCGTTTTTAAAATTAGCGTATAGCATTTTTTCACTAGCGTATAACGTTTTTCCCAGACGCTACTTGAAGTAGCATTTGAGCTTATAGCGTATAGCGTTTCATTTTTTCTTCCATTTTTATCCCTACCATCTTAATTAAATTCCTCACTTATCCTTGATTATAAAATAAAATACTAATAATTTAACATAGTATATAAATAAGAATTAATTTTGCTATTTAGATTTATATTTAAGATAAAAAAGTGGAAAAAATATTTTTATCTATAAAAAATAAAACTTATATAAAAATCAAATCAATATATAATTTTATTTTTATTATTCCATTTTATTTATTAAAAATAATTAAAACTAAATTAATATTAAAATTTAAAATTAATGATTGAATTTTTTAAACGATAAATAAATTTTTTTTGACGTGATAAACGATAAATAATTTAAAATAAAATAAAATATTATAAGTGATAATTATTTTAAAATAAATAATATATATACATATAATTTACATAAAAAAATGCAAACATATCCTTTTATGTCCTTTTACATTTATCAGCTAGTCCAACCGCTAGTTTTACCAAACACTTCAAATCCAATCCGCTAGCTAATCAGCTATCCGCTATCAGCTAGCTTATCCGCTATCCGCTAGTTTATCCGCTACCGCTATCCGCTAGCTTATCCACTATCCGTTAGTTTTTACCAAACTGAGTCATAATGTGCAGTTGTGCGTACACGCTCTTCACACATACCTGTAACAATCATTATTATACAGCAACGTGAAAGCTCAAGGGTCAAGCACATTTCACGCGATAGATGTAAGGTTAAAAGAAAAATCCTATTCATCTCACGTTTACAATGTTAACCAAGCACGATTTGCCTCCAGTTGGTGAATAAAACAAATTAAGTAATCATCACAAGTAGTAAATGGTGGCTGGCATGCCATATCAAGAAGAAAACGCCAACTTTTTTTAATGCTATTTTTGCGGCAGTCTGTTTTCCTTTTTCCTTCACTTTTTCCTTCAAAAGGGATGTAATTTCCTCAACTTTCACCCTTGCAAGTTTATGCAATTTTAACTTGAATAATGTTAAATGTTACCAAAACAAATTCATGCGACTGATTTTGATTGGTTAATTTTTTATGTTTTTTTACAATACCCATATCCCTTGCTGCTCTTGCTGCTTTTGCTGCTGCACTAAGTCATTTCTGATATTTATATTGATGTCACATGTTTTCTAAGGCATTCACACTATTAACCTTTCATACTGAATATATAGCAGTGTGTTCAATTTAACTTACTCACATTTTGTCACACTAATTTGTTCATGGCTGTTACTCATACTAACTCACGTGATACATGACACTCAAGCTTGTAACCCAAAAAAGCTTTAACGTTTAAGAAATAATTAAACTTATTGCTTTAAACCGTAATTTCTGCCCCTCCCATTGCTATAAATTGCAACCATGTAGATTTCAACAAACCACAAATTCATTCACTAATATTTCTAGTCTTTACATACATAATTCTCTCTCAAACCTTAACCCAAAAATGGCACCATCATTTTCAACACCCATCAAATTCTTGTCCTTCACTACAATATTGCTTTTGATATCCATCATGGTTTCTGAATCAAATGGTCAAGCTGGGGCCAAGCCTAATCAAAGCCAAACAAACTTGGTGTTCTACCTGCAAGATGTGGCAACAGGACCTAATGCAACAGTTGCACCAGTAATTGGCCTCAACGGAAAGGTATGGTCCTACAACACATTTGGGACCATATTTGTGGTTGATGACCCTCTGACACTGAGTCCTAGTGCAAGCTCCACACTAGTAGGAAGGGTTCAAGGTCTTCTTACAGCATCTTCCTTAGATGGCTCTAATGTGAGTGTGATGATCTCAGTTGTGTTCACAAATTTGCAGTACAGTGGCAGCACCATTGAGATTCAAGGCATTAGCCATCAACGTGAGAATTATAGAGAGCTGTCTGTGGTGTCTGGGACTGGGAGGTTTCGCTTTGTAAAGGGCTATGCTGCAATGGAGACTGCTTATTATGATGCTGCAACTACACACTCTGTCATTCGCTTGACTCTTAATTTGATTCTGTAATCGTTATTAGTGGTTTATTTAAGAATCTAGATAAGTCATATGGTTAATGGTTGTTTATGAATAATGTTAATCAAAAGTTATGTGAAATTTAATATATAAAAAAATGGGCATAAACGCACCCTATTTATATATAAGTTTAGACCTTTTCTCTTCTTAGTAATATTTTTTTTTTTTAACAAAAAAACTTAGATGTTATTTCTTCTGGGATGTTGACAGTGCTATCATCAAATAAAAATATAATGTGTTAACATGTTATATTCTTAAAGAAAAATTAGGGGGTGTAATATCGGATTGATTTGGATCGGATTAGCGGTAATTAAGCATTTGATGCGATTAAATTTGATTTGATTGGATTTTATAAATAAAAAATAATCTATGAATTCAAACCAATCCAATCTAATTAAAGCTGGACCGCTTCGGATCGGATCGTTGGATCATCATATTTTTAATTAATTTAATTTAATTTTAATTTCAAAAAATAGACATTTTTTAAAAAAAGACAAAAAGTTTTAATTAATATATTATTTTTAGGAATAATAAATTAATATATTAATTTTGTCGATAAAAATAAAAATATTGTAATTAAATTAATAATAACCTATTATTTTCCAAAATGATCTGTTCAATTCGAATTAGATCGGTTAATATTTTTAGAATATGATATCTGAACCGATTGCCTTCGGATTCAGTATTTCAAATTCAGTTTGATTCGATCCAATAAACCGATACAAGCCAACAAAACTGATTCAGATTCATCGGATTCACGGAACGGGTATGATTTGCTTACACCCCTTAGAAAAAATAACACCATAAATTCTTAGAAAAGTATTTTGTACTATTTTTTCTTCCATGTCCTTACTTAATGGGGTTTGTTAGAGTGGTCAAAATAGGTCATTTCCCATGAGTCAATCCGGCTCAACCAACTCATCGATAGGTAATTGTATTGAGAAAAAATAGACTCACTTCTATCTCGGGTTATTTTGACCTGGCTCACTTAACCCAACTCAATTTTAATTGTCCTCCTTCCATTTTCATCCATTCTCCAGTCTCAATCATTGGATTAATCTAATAGCTAGGAGAGATCTCTCCATGACCATTAGAGTAATCCAACGGCTGATATTTAGCTTGAGAGGATGAAGGGGGAGGGGATGAAGAGGACCAGATCGATTGTGGATAAACCATGCCTTTTTTATCAGACGAAGACAACAATATAATAAAGCAGTGAGGGTGGATAAACCATGACTTGGTTATGGAGCAACTTATTTATTTCCTAAATTTTTGCTAACAAAATAGAAATCCAAGTTGTTCCATGGTAGGCGGCCACTTGGATTTCCCTTCGGTAGTGTGCGGTCGGTATGAGACACATTTTGATGTTTTTACTTTTTAGAAAAATCAAGTGAAAATAATAGTTATTGACTAGAAAGCTCAATCTTTGTAAACTGTAGATCATCTGTATAAAATAAAATCCGCGTATAATATACCAACAACTTGTTGGTATATAAGAGATTTTGGGTTACTTAGCTAATGTAAGTTCCACTATATACCGGGAGTGCACCTACTCAATTCACTAATTAATCAATAAAAAAGATGTTGCTTTACATATGATAATTCTATTTGTACCAAAGGCTGTATATTTTCGTCTATCTTTTTGTAGGCTATGGATTGCTTATTCGGATCTTCTCTCATGTGGGGGAAGTGTTTATTGTTTTTTCCTGCCTTGTATTTTTGCTACACAAACACACGATCACGGCAGTCTTGCTTTACTCCCTGTTTGCTTAGCTGTAATGCACTGGTTATATGTAAGATTCCACTATAAAACCAATTGATGTTAAGTGGAATTGCATATTAGATATATAGATCGCACCTCAAGATTTTAGGCAGGTGACGTGAGACTTTTAATACTATCAATAAAGTTAACAACACTGAGACCGAATAGAAGAAATTGTGTTTTTTGTCCTCCAACCTGCTTCCTCATCTTCAAGGGGTTCCACTGATATTGATCGATGCAACTGTATTTGTTCTAGATGAACAAATTAAGACTCAAAATAGTCTACAGGAGTTTATCCAGCTACTAAACCAAGGTTTGGACTCTTTGCGTTTAGGTTCAAATCAAAGGAATTTTCGGTAAGGTTAGTGGTATGTTTTAGTTTTAACTTCTAGCCTTGAAATGCAAGAGGACCAACTAATCTCCAGCCATGGATGATTGAGTTTGAATTGTTTTTTGGTTGACTTTGTTCTGGCCTCTGAATTTTCATATAAGATAACCCAATATAATGGGGGTTGACCAAACCTCAGTGGTTCCAAATAGTTTCAACTTGTCTGTCCTTTGAGCACTATTTATCTTTAGATCAATGTCACTTATACATATCACCGGTACCTCACTTTATATTTGTATAATATCTGATCTTATTATAGTTAAATTCTTAGTTTTCCTGCACAGATATATACTTATATTCTGCCACTTGACGTGAGAGGTGCTGTAATAACCATGTTCCTTATCCCAACGTAATATTTGCTGCATATTGGCTTTGCTTTAAAAAATGGGACCTGCTATGCCATATAGGTTTGGTTCGGTAGAATGGAATTTCAAGATTGGTAATTTACCTTCTAACCAACTTGGTGGGTTTGAGAATTTTAATTCTAGACCTACCAATTCCATAGTAGACACAAAAATAAATAGAGTCCTCAAAAAGGAGGGTAAAAGAAAGACAAAGCAAAGCCACCAACGGAGGACAGTGAGACATTGCTCTAAAGGGTGGCCACCTTGGTTCCCTATGGTTCATGTCCATTGGAATCAACTAACGCGAATAATAGGAGAGAGGTTGAGAGTTTAAAAATAAAGATAGAGGTGACTAATTGGGCCCTGCCCATGCCCTCTTTGTTCTCTTTCTCTGCCGTTTGTTTTATTTGAATTTATTTTTTCCGCCGAAGGGAAAAGTCAATTTTCCAAAGGCCTCCCAACATACCCAACAGACATAAATGGAGTTGTGCCTGTTGTTGAGTAAGGCCACTAGACATCAACTTTTAAACTTTTCAACTAAGGATATGTTTGACATGAGTATAAAAAGGGGTGAAATTTCATGAATGAGTTTTTAAAATAATTTTACAAATAAAATTGATCCATAATTTTTTCACTGTCATAAACCTTATTAATTCTTCTAGAATTGAGTAGGATTTGGTCTATAAGGTTGATGTCTTGATGACGCATTGACAATAGTGGGGAAAAAAAATTAGTATTTTGATTAATTGAATTATAAAAAATCCAATGTTGAAGGGAGTAGTATCTTATCAGTGCCTCTCTCTAAATTGAGATTACTAACTACAACACTACTACCATCACTACACTTGTGATCCAGACAAAAATGCCCACTAATTCTACCACTGACATTGCCTTTTACCAACTCATCCAGAGCCAACCCGTCATCACTAGTTGATGCTGTCTCTGACCCACAATTGTCTAAAGCTTCAACTTCAGTCCTAGCCACATCCCCACAAGTTGTGATCCAATTCTCATTATCGTCGTCATCATGCCATGCCCAACAGGGCACCCCTGAACACACAGCTAAACTTCTGACCCTGCCAGCAGGGGAATTCTCAAAACTTGTCATGTGAATCAAATTGCCAACACTTCCTGATTCCTCCACATAATTCCAAAAGCCATGCTCAAGAATACTTGTTGGGGAAATTGAATTAGATTCCTGAATTTGCTTGGCTTTTGAACTGAATTCCCCAAGAAATGGATGCTTCAATAGTTGACTAGCTGTCCACCTCTCTTGTGGGTTCCTTCTAAGACACTTCCCTAAGAAATCCTTTGCTTGATCAGATAGAAAACTTGGAATCTCAGGCATCTCAGTGGAATATGCAATATGGTATAGCACTGAAAAAGGGTCTGCCACATTAGGCCATGGTGCACCACCAATAGCCATTTCAATCACAGTGCACCCAAGTGACCAAATATCACTAGGAAAACCTTGTTCTTCCCCACGCGCCACCTCCGGTGCCATAAACATCGGCGTGCCGCTGATCGGCGCCGCCTTAGCATCATTGACACTCTTAGCACATCCAAAGTCACCAACTTTGGCTACCCCATCTTCACCAATCAAGATATTGGCACCCTTGATGTCACAATGAACCAACCCTTTTGAATGCAAGTACTCTAGCCCCTTCACAATTTGCCTTGTGTAGCAAGCAATTACCGGCTCATTGAACCGGCCACCGTGCCGGCGAGTTGCCTGAACAAGCGTGCCGAATGACATGTACTCCATGAAGAGATTGTACATGAGCATGTTGTTCTCCATTGTAATGTCACACCCTTTATAGGTAACTACATAAGGAGAGCATAGAGAAGATAGAATTCTCTGCTCTCTTTGCAAAGGCTCCGAATGAGATAACTCCGATGACTTGACGGCAAAGATTCCGCCACAACCGGCGGCGAGGGAGACGGTGGCTGATGAGCCATGGCCTATGGTGTGACCTCTACTCCACTCCATGTTTTGAAAGAAAAAAATAAGGCTCTGATTTTGAGTCTAAGTTGGTTATTGTGGCCTTTTATATAGTATGTAGTTGAATGTTGACATTTTGAGTTTGAACCCTTCAGGAGTAAAGGTTCTTTTTATTGGTTGGCTACTTATTTGGTTGGTGCTCTCTCTCTATCTCTTCTTCTCTATCTTGCATTGAACAATACCTTCAACTACAGTCTACAACGTGTCTAAATTTGGATGGCTATGGTTATTCGTCGGTAATGTCTTGGTGGTTAACACGTGTGAAAGCCTTTTGTTTATTTGTTTTTTGATTGAAGTGTGATAAGTGCAAGTAAATTTGGATTTGGATTTAGATGGATGCAAGTGAAGGGGGAAAGGTTAGAGTTTCGAATTGGATGAGGTAGGTTAGATGGCAATCAAGAGTAGATTCCTTGTTTTGTATCATAATTAGCTATACTTTGAAAATTTTAATATGGGGGGTTTTAGGTTCTAGTTGAATTGGGTGGGTTGGAAGTGTTGAACCACCAAAACGGTTAAACTTTAGTATCATTTTTTCAAATTATTAGGGTAGAAGGTTGAATTTTATGATTGTAATGTGAACATAAAAGCTTGACAAATTACAAGTCTTGTAGGGTGAGGAAATAGTAAAGGTCAACTGGTGCAAGTGTTTTGTTAGAAGTCAAAAATTAGAACGAGATAAATTCATTATTTTGCCCTGTTGTATGTTATTTATGCTTCTGAGATGACCGCTATCTCACAAGTCATTCCACTAATTTCCCCTAAAATATGTATTTAGTCATTTTGTTCGGATTGACTTAACTAATGAAGCTTCACAAAGTTCTCTTGTGGCATACATTGATAGGTAAAATATAGACTGGCTTTCGAAAGTGTTGTTTCCATGTTCGGCTGGGGATGATATTTTTAGTGTGTGAACGGATATTTTTGCAGCTTTTAAAAAGTGAGAACTTATTAACAGGTGGAAAGTACTTGAAGGATTTGTGTTGATCCATTTAATGCATAGCAACAAGTCACCGACGGAAATTCTTTTCTATACGTGGTGAAATAAATTGTGTATATAAAGTCAACTAATATTAAACAAGTGTACAAATTTTTATTGACAATTATTTTAAATTCTGTCTTAATTAATTTAGTATACACAATTTGCACATAAGGAAAAAAAAAAATGCTTAGCAATGTCTTAAGGATATGCATCTGGTTTAGGGAGCTATAGGATCCATTAACATTGCAAGATTACGCCCGATCTTTCGACAACGGGTTCAAAACACTCTTTCTAGCAGACTTGTCAGCAGCTGATTCTCGACTAGATCGCTTCGCTTCCAAAAAGAGACTTCCCTTACCTCCTCCTGACCTTGACAATTAAGAAATTAAATGGACAATTTTTTTATAGAAAATTGATGTAGTCAATGTAAAAAGAAATAAAGTTTTATTTATCAATAAAACTTTGTTATTTCTTGATTTCTTAAACACTGATTTTAAGACAGTAATTAACATGATCCTATATAAAATGTTCATAAAAAAATTATATCACACTATAATGTTTGTGAAATTAATACCATTTTGTTAATTTATTATGGTAGCTAGTAATCTATTTATAAAAATAGATTTTCTATCCTGTGTAATTTTGTGCAGGTTAAAAAATTCAAAAAAGTAAATTCATACAGAAATTTATGTATTTTATACTTTCAAAATTTGAATGTTTAATTTTATAATAAATAATTGTTATTTCTGGATTTTTTAACTTGTAATACAAAATTAAACTGGATAGAAAAATTCTTATTAAAAATGCCCACATGCTTCAACCCAACGGTCTATTTGGAAAACTTTTCAAGCTTTGTACAGAGACAAACCGACAGACACTATTTCATCCCAAAAATATCAGATTCAATTTAGTCCATGCCTATTTCTAGAAGCTTGATCGGAGTGGGGAACAAATTAAATTTGTTATATATATATATATATATATATATATATATATATATATATATTATTCTACTAGTTTTTTTACATTAAATAAAAAATGAAATATAATAGAAATAGAAGTATTATAAAAAAATAACCTTTATGACCGGGAATTATTATCCCTCAACTGAGTAATAATGTCACTCTAAACCCAATAAAAATAATGATGATAGTAATATTTATTTGAAGAAATAATGATAGTAATATTAAACGTTGGAAACAAAGGCACAAAAATGTTGTACTCCATCTTTTTAATGTTTCTTTTAGCGGTTTTGTTGTGGGTGTTTTTCGCTAAACGACCCTCATTCTTAAGTTTAAACAATCATATGCCACATAACACGATTGGATGATTGTGAATCCCATTTTGGCTTTACTAATCTTCATGGTCAAAAAGGTTAATTTCAAATTTCAAGTTAACAACAACCCAAAGTGAAAGTAAGTGTATTTTTTACATTAGTTTTTTTTTTTTTTTTATAATAAAAGGCTTACTTCATTTCAATAACAATAATGTTAGAAATACAATTGGGAATACTAGTAAAAATATGAGGAGTAGCTAAGGATGTAGTCTCTCCGACTAACACAAGAGCTGTTACATTTGTTTGCCTCCTAAAAAACTCAACTCAGAAGTTAAAAAAAGAACAAAGGATCCATTTGCAAAAAGAGATAATGCACCCAAAGTGTTGTTTCCATGTTGGGCTGGGGATGATATTTTTGGTGTGTGAACGGATATTTTTGCAGCTTTTAAAAAGTGAAGGGTCATATGAACTTATTTAATAGGTGGAAAGTACTTGAAAAATTTGTGTTTATCCATTTCATGCATAGCAACAAGTCACCGACGGAAATTGTACAAATTTTTATTGACAATTATTTTAAATTAATTCTTAATTAATTTAGTATACGCAATTCACATATAAGAAGAAGGCTAAAGGCCCATTTTGGTCCCTGACAAAAAACGCGGAGCTCATTTCAGTCCCTGACCAAAAAAACATATTCCGTTAGTCCCTGTCAATTACTAACATGGGACAAGTTAGTCCCTACGTGATTTCCGTTAGTCAGCGTCCGTTACTAAAATGTCCCACAATACTAATTATCAAGGACTAATTAGTCTCACTTTAAATATTGTTAGGAACTATAATGTCCCATAGTAATTGTCAGGGACTAATGGGGAAGTTTTTTTTTTCATGGACTGAAATGGGCACCGCATTTTTTATTGGGAACCAAAATGGGACTTTACCCTAAGAAAAAAATGTTTAGCAATGTCTTACGGGCATGCATCTGATTAGGGAGCTATACGGTCCATTAACGTTGCAAGATTACGCCCGATCTTTCGACAATAAGCTCAAAACACTCTTTCTAGCAAACTCGTCAGCAACTGATTCTCTAGTCGATTGGATTGCTTCGCTTCCAAAAAGAAGCTTCCCTTACCTCCTCTTGACCTTGATAATTAAGAAATTAAATGGACAATTTTTTATAGAAAATTGATGTAGTCAATGTCAAAAAAAACAAAGCTTTTAGTTTATCAATAAAACTGTTATTTCTTAATTTCTTAAATAATTATTTTAAGACAGTAATTAACAATATCCTATATAAAATGTTCATAAATAAATTATTACACTATAATGTTTGAGAAATTAATACCGTTTTATTAATTTATTATGGTAGCTAGTAATTTATTTATTAAAAAACGGGTTTTTCTATCCTGTATAATTTTGTGTAGGTTAAAAAACTCGAAAGAGTAAATTCATACGGAAACTTGTGTATTTTATATTTTCAAAACTTAAACATTTAATTTTACAATAAATAATTGTTATTTCTGGATTTCTTAACCTGTATTACTCTGGACTCAATTATAAGCAAAAAAGTACATATATTTTGTAGACTCAAATATAAGCAAAATCCAACCAATCCAAATCTATTTAATGTCAATGTTTCAAAAATCAAGAAAATTAACCAATCCAACCAATTCTCCTTTTACTTTTCCAAGAGTATTGCATTCTCCCGAGGCAATTAAAGGGTAGATTAGTAATTGTAACTTTTTTTTTTTTTTTTATACATAAATCAAGATAATTAAACTAAATTAACTAACTTCCTTAATTATTGTGAAGTTAGTTAATTTTGCTTATAATTGAGTCCGAAGGGAATACAAAATTGCACAAGATAGAAAAACTCTTATTAAAAATGCACACACACTTCAACCCAATTAAGGGTGGACATCGATCGATTACGGTCGGATTCGATCCCAAAAATCCAATTCCGACCAAAATCGAAGGGAAGAATATCCCACCCAATCCCGTCCGTTTTTGCCATCGGATTGGGCAGGTGACAGGTCCAGCGGGTCCGGGTCCGGCGAGTGGGTTGGATCGGTTTCAGACCAAACCAAAAAATTGTTTACAGAGAGGGAGGAGAACAGACAAACAAGACCAGAAAAAAATTGTTTACAGAAAAAGCATCAAATTTTAAACTTTAAACAAAGCATCAAACTTCAATCGAACCCAGAAAAAATAAAGCATCAAACTTTAAACAAAAAGCATCAAACTTTCTCAATGTTTTGTTTACAGAAGAAAAAAAAGACGAAACTTGATGAGATCTAAAATATGTAGCACCTTCGTTCTCAGATCTTTTTCCATTTCGTTCTCAGATTGGGCTTCGTTCTTAGATCTGGATTCTTCGTTCTCAGATCTTCTTCATTTGCAGCAACAGAGGACTCACGCGGCGGCTCTGGCCATCAAGAGATAAACCATGCTTAGCCAACGCATCTGTGACCTGATTGGCTTCACGAAGAACATAAGAAACAACCTCCAAGCTCGAAAAAAGCTTGAATACTATCGACCAATCCTGCACACGGGTGAGAAGCCTCACAGCTAGAATTAAGAAGATTAATGGCCACCTGGGACAATAAAAATAATGATGATGATGATAATGATAGTAATATTTTTTTGAAGAAATAATGATAGTAATATTAAACGATGGGACAAAGGCAAATTTTTTTTTTTTGACAAAAAAGGAACAAAAATGTTGTACCCTCACTTTTATCCTTTTTAATGTTTCTTTTAGCGAAACACCTTAGTAAAAAAAAATGTTTTGTTGTGGGTGCTTTTCGCTAGACGACCTTCATTCTTAAGTTTAAACATTCATATGCCACATGTGACATAACACGGTTGGATGATTGTGAATCCGATTTTGGCTTTACTAATCTTCATGGTCAAAAAGTTTAATTTCAAATTTCAAGTTAACAACAACCCAAAGTGAAGATAAGTGCATTTTTGACATTAGTTAACACCCTTTAAATTAACGAAACCTTTCATTACGTGTGTTAGCTTTCATCCCTGCTGGGCAACATAGGTGTCCAATGTCTTAGTCTCACTCATCCACATAACCATACAGGATTAATACGTTAATCCACTAACATGCTACACATACCCAATTAAGTCCTTATAACCGACACAGCTAATTAAGCACTTTATAGATTTTTAAAAAGAGGGTTTGGTTACATGTTAGTGTGAAATAGAAATTAAAGGGCGGTGTTATTTTAAAGTGTGTGAAGGTTTTGTAAATTGTAACTGACTTTGCCTGCACTGCATATGTTAGTTTTAAATTTTGTAGACAAAAAATTGTATTTATAAATCAAAATGAGAGAAAGAAATAGCAAATGAGAAGGTCGGGGGGTTGTCCAGTCCAATCCAGGTGTTAGGAATGGGAGCCACTGTTGTTGTGTCATTTATTTTTATTTACACAACGAAAGGATCAGGGAACCTAAATTCTCCTTTCTCACAGCTATATACCCAATAGATGGTGTAACTACTTTAGAGTTAGGTTAGTTGGTTGGAGCAGTGGCCAGTGTGGCTATTCTGAATGGTGCGGCTTGCAACTTGCTAGTGTCAGGTGATCGAAAGAGGCTTTGATCACTTAAATTCTTGTTAGAGCATCTCCGGTGCGGGTTGTTTATGGGTTGCTTACTCATAAATAACTATTGCTTATCAAATTTTATCATTGGAATTATGTTTGTGGTTGCTTAAATTTTAGCAAAGTTGCTTATATAAGGAAGGGTTGTTTATCTATTAAAAAACATTATTTTTGAAAGATTCAATACAACATTAACTGAATGAAGATAAAATAAATTCAATAGAAAATAAAAAAGAATATTGGGTTGCTTATTATATATAACATTGGAGTGAAAAATGGATGAGTTGCTTAAATGTGATGTGACATTATGAGGTCCACAATGGGATCCACTTAAGCAACCAAAGTGAGTTACTTACCATTTAGCATTAGAGATACTCTTAGATTGGGTTGGACATTTTTCGGCTTTAATAAAAAAATGATTCGCTTTAATTTAGAAAATATTAATTGCATTGTTAATCATTTATTAGTAAAAAATACTTACTGATGGATATGAGTTGTTTAATTATTTTTATGAATAAGCAAATCGAGTTGAATTTAAGTCCGAAATCTGAATGATGTAAAATATAAATAACTAAGTAGGTCCAATCTAAACTACACAGAGGGGGCACGTTTAATTGAAAGCCAAAATAGCACGTTTTGTGATGGTGCCGTAACTACACAGAGGGAACACGTGTGAATTTAGAGCAAAAACAGCACATTTTATATACGTGTGATTGTGTGAACGTGAAGGTTGAATACGGTAGGTACAGACCAAATAAAATAGGACCCCTCTAATAAGTGCCTTAAAAGTATAATTTAAATAATTCAAAATATTTATTCATAAAAAAATTAAATATATCTCTTTATAATATATTGAATGTATAACTTTTTATCGAAATTAATATTTTAATTTTTTTTAATAATATTCTTAGAATACTCATCATCATTGATGTTACGTATATCACTTATGTGAGGTAAAAAAAAATATTTTTATCAAATTAAGGCAACACTCTTTCTTATTCTATGCTAAGAGAATACTAGATAATTAGAGCCCAAATAGTATCCACTACTAGAAATCTTCTTATTACCTGTAGATTTTCCTGTTGATTTTGCTCAAAAATTTGCAAGAAATAGGTTTCATGCGGATTTTCTACGAATTTCATCTATAGATAATATCTTCGTGGGTAATTTTCTCCTGCGAATTTGAAAATCTGTAGGAAATTTCCTGCAGATTTTCTTGCAAAAAATTTAAAATTCGCAGGAAATATCAAAATTTCCTACAAAATTTCCTACGAATTTAAATCTATAGAAAAAAAAACTTATTTATGAAAAATTTGCAGGAAAATTAGCAGGAAAATTCGTAATTAATCCATGAATTTCTAGTATTTATCCGCTCGTACAATCTTCCCACCATTAAGTTACCCTTCAATATTGCTTTGATTTGAGTGTGACCATGGAACGAACAGTGGACCGCCCCTGAAAAAAGGGAGCTCAGTGCCAAGTTTTTGTTTTACTTTTGTTAGGCTCGGTCTTGGGCCGAGTATTGTGGTAATGGTTTCTTACTATAGCCTGTTGAATTGAATGACAATTGTTCCCAAACTCAAATTTAAGCCCAAAACACAAATTTAGGCTTGTGGAGCAGTTTTAATTGAGGTGAGTTCAGTGCATCTATATTTGTAATTCAATATTTTTAATTTTTTGTTCGAAATATATACTCTCTTTTTTATTGACATTGAAATATATAAACGGTATTCATAAATATTTAAATAGAAATAATAAATAGCCACTAACCATGTAGAATACAAATTTATTGTGTCGATAAAGTGATGTGTAATTCCGAATAGAGTCATACTAACTAGTGTCTTTAGTATGGTTGTTCATATCTAATTCAATCTAAAAAAAAATCGAAAATTGATCCATACAAATCGAAAACCAAATAAAACCGATGTTATTGAATTTTTTGATCATTTTTTGTGAAAACTAATCAAATCGGTTTTAAAATTCGTTTTTTGATGAAACCAAACCACATATATAAAATTTAATATGTTTATTATACTTTTTGCATCATTGATATTTTATTTTTATTTTTCCTAATAATATTTATTAATTTAACGTGACATAATTTTCTACTATTTTTAATGTTCTAAACATTAAATTGATACTTGTTAGCTTATAACATTTTAATTTTTAGTATATTATATGCTATATATATATATATATATATATATATATTAATGTTATTTAAACTTATTTTTTGGTTATTGTACTGATAAAAACCAAATCATCCAAATCGCTTTTAATTAGATTGGATTAGTTCAATTTTGATATAAGAATCAATACAGTGCAAACCAATCCACAACTTTTTTTATTTATGGATCAGATGATTTTTTAACCCAAAACCGATCCGTGAACACCCCTAGTTCGCAAAGCACTCGTGAATGAATTCATAAAAAATAAGTTTGCTATTGAATATTTGATGATAAAATGGCTTTTTTAGTAAAAAATAAATCATTTTTAATGAGCGTTATTGTGTTTGATTAAGAATGAATTTTTTTTAAAGAATCATTTTCATGGTTAAAATGAAAAGCTACTTTAATTAAATTTTGGGGAAAATCATTTTAAATAACTGACTACTTTTAAAAAAAAAATATTTTTACGATTGTAAACAAACACAAAATCTACGAAACGCAATCTTTAAATTATCGAATGTCAAAATCACTATTATTTTAATCCTTAACAAACGGACCCTATATAAGTATATCATTTTTCAATATTGAATACACCACTTTTCATGAGACGGGGTTACATCCGCTTGACTTTTCACTCGATGGATTGACCATTCTTTTTTCTTTTCTTTTTTTTGAAAGAACCATTCTTTTTTTTAATGACGTGATTTGTGCCTCCTTATTCCGTGTTATTTCTGCTGTTTAGTTTATATTTTGTACGTAAAATGCCCCTTGTAAACTATATACAACTACGTTAACAAGTATATGAAGTGTCAAAATCATTAAATGATGTGACAACAAATTATGGGTTATAGGGTAAAACTTTTATACACTAGAGTAGTATCACATCAAAATTAAATTCATAATCTTTTCTAACTAAAAATCAATTAGAAATTTACATGCAATCACACATAAAGCAGTTCGATTGTGAGCTCACCGACCCAATTCAATTCTTTATTTTAATCAATGCAATTCTTCATATATAGTGCATGCATGTAGTAGCGTGACAAATCAAACTTTTATTGATATCATGGAGGGCTCGTGCAACAGAGAATTATGAAGGGCAAGAATGCTTACTTTTGGTGCTGCGTAACATATCATGAGAATGGTCAATTAGCCTGACCATTAAAGAATCATAGCCTATTGCTAACTTGAGCTTTCAGATTGCCAGTGAAGGCATGCAACAAATAAATGATGAAGCCCACAAGCCACGACCGACCCATCAAGACTTTCCTGCTAGTTGCTAACTCAGTCACGAGTACCAAACCAGTTACGTACAAACTAGATTCCGAAGTGCACCAAAACTGGCTACCATTTTCCATTACTATAGTGGATTTGGTAATGTTAGGCTTTAGCAGTTGAACGTATCACGACAAAAGCTTCAAGTTCAATGAATGGTGATCTAATTAGTGGCTTCAACTTCAACATATAATGGCTTGATCGATCAGAGGTACTATGATGATAAAATGGCAGACAAATCTTTAGGTCTAGAAGCCACCTTAGGGTTGTATACGACCTATCTAAGATGAAAGTCGTTCAATGAAATAATGAATCCTTTATCTCACGACACTTGGCTAAATCCATCTTTCATCCCATTTTGGTGTATCATATCTTATTCCTATACTATTAATATCTAAATGTCACATAAATTGAATTTTTTTATAATTTTTAAAAGATAAAATATATGACAAAATATGATTGGTAAGGATATGATATGTTACACCAAAACAGGACAGTTGATCCTCATCCGCTATCAACATACTTAGAAGTCAGAACTATATATACCCAATTTTGTGTATGGCTAATGGCTAATGCCTTTATTCATGCAATCATGCTCAAGGTGACATCAATTATATTGTCTTTTATCAGCGCATGAAATAATTATGTTCAATATTTGCACTTGCATATATTTGTTTTTTATATATATATAAAAGAAAAGCATTAATAATCACGTTTTTGGCATTAAATGTGCCTCCTACACATGCATTAATTCACCACCGACAGAAGGTCTGAGACTTTGATCTATAAGATTATATTATGAGATTGCTCATCTTCATAAATAGTTAATCAGGAGTTTAGGACATGATAAAATATTATATTATATACTATGAGCTTTATTCATCTTCTGTAGATAATGATTTTTCTTTCAAAGCAAAAGTATCTTTCATCCAAAAGAAAATTAAGACAATAAAGATGATAACCCAATAGTTTGATGGAGAAATGTTGAGATGGAATCCGGAAGGATTAGCTATTTAGTATAGCTTAGGCTTAGCAAAAAATAAAAGTAAAAAATTAGTATAGCTTCTTGAAAAGTGGTCTAGAAACGCAAAAGACAACTTGAAAATGAATTCATGTTTGTTTGTTTTAGAGTCTAAACCTTCAAATTTCCGTTTGCGTCCGTAGGAATCAATTTTACAACTTCAGTTTTTGTTTGGATAGAAAACAAGGTGAATAAAAGTGGGTTCTGGGAGTCCAAAACTGAGTTTTGTGGAAGCAAAAATTTCTAGTTTTTCCGTTGAGAATAATTGATTCTAGATATAGGACTCACAACATTTTACATATTTACACCTCAAAAGTAATTTTACTTTATCATCCAAACAAAATCAATTCTTCTAAACCGACTTTTAAAATATTGTTACCAAACACAAATCAATTTTTTTAACCTTGATTTTTTCAAAATCAATTCTTCTAAAATCAATTATACCAAAATCAATTATATCAAAATCTAAAATAAATGAATCTGAGTCTGTGTTGATTTTTTCTTTCACAATCAAAATGTCTTTGCGTGTCCAAAGAGTTGCATCCTCTTCAACCACTCTCAGACGGTTTTCTTGAATCTTTTTTTTCCCTTGCCCTACTGCCATTCGACACACGCAACTGCTACTAGCACTCTTGTTTTATGTTCTGGCTTGTTCTTTTCTCTTCAGGATTCAGCTTCTACTTGGGAAATTACAAAGGACCTCCATAAAACATACAACTATTTATTATAGTACAAAAAATGGGGAAACTAATCTGACTTCTTTTATATATAAAATTTCCATTGTTTTTGTATACAATTTTGAGCATGCTAGGGAGGTATAACAAGTAATATCAAATCTCCAACCAAAAAAAACTATGTCAAATATTAATACTTTCCTGATTACCATAAAAAGAACAAATGAAAAAAATGTGATAAAGTCAACTTGATTTTTAAACTCAAAAGAAGGGGAAATAAAAAAAGATTGATATCATAAAAAAATGAAAGGGATCAAATAATTCCTCGAGAGAGTTTGGAATTGGTGATTTTATTGCTTTCCGTTGCTATTGTTGTTGCTACTTGTGATATTGCCATTGCTGTTGCTGTTGCTGGCTGTCATGTTACCATTGTTGTTAGTACTGTTGTGGTTTGGCTGAGCACCACCAATAATGGAAGTGATAGCAGCTGCCAAAGCTGCAGTGAAGTTAGGGTCAGCTGCAATGGCAGCACTAACTGTATCAGCAAGGTGTGGTGGTGGTGCCTGTTGAGAGTGAATACCCAATTTTGAAGGGTCTAATAGTGCATCCTGAGACATTTGAAGACCAGAAAACTTTGATTGGTTGTAGAGTGCCTGACCAAATATCTGAGGCATTAATGAGGCTGCTGAGGAGTTTGCAAAATTCTGAGGGATACCTGCTGGGAAGGGGATTTGGAATTGGCTTGGAGGCCTTGGGAACTGAAGAGGGTTTGGAGACTGAGTTAGGTCTAGTGTAACAGTTGGGAATGGAGCAGATGCTGAGATAGATGCCATGCTTGAAGAGCAAGGAAGGAGTGTCCTTGTGAGGAAGTTTGCATTCATGACACCATCCGTGCTTGACATTGATCCAGAAAGAAGCATTCTTGCAGCTGAGGAAGTGGTTTGTGCCATTGCCATTGCTGCTGGAGGTAAAGGGTGGTTGTGATTGCCTTCATATGTTGTGATAAGGACTGTTCGGTCTTCAGCACACCTTTGTACCTGTTAGTTTTAAGTATCAAATATTGGATTAGAAACCACTTCGTTTATGATTATCCAACATCTTTATATATATATGAAGCTAAAAATCATATATTCTTTTTCTTTATGCAACCTTATTTTACAATTAGTTGAGACTTGAGCAGCAGTATATACTATATATATACAAGGGCATTCAGTATTCAGTTCACTGACAATTTGATAAATTAAGAGCATGAAATTAAGGTTTTATGTGGACATCATCAGGTTTTAAATAAAGGTATACGATCACATTTGGAACCGTAACGTTTTGGTTTTGGAGGTTATCGAAATCGAAACGTGACCGCAATTATGGTTGCATCAGCCGTATTTATCCGCAATTGCGATAAATGCAATGTAACTGCAATCGCGGCCGTAATTTAAAACCTTGAACATCACACATGCTAGGAAAACCATTATTGAGGAATTACCCTAATCCTGATTTTATCATGTAATAATAACAAAAAAGTTTTGGATATCAATACCTGTTTTCTAACTGGGCAACCAGAAGCCATGGTGCACCGATAATAAGCTCGAGGACACGGGTTTCCTTTAGCCATCTTCTGCCCATACTTTCGCCATTGACACCCATCAGTGATCTGAGAACATATAATAAATTTCTATCAGCTAAAAAAAATTAACAAATTCTCATGAGCAAATTGTAAAATTGAAGTACAATTTCTGATACGTACCATGGGTGCTTCTGATCGAGCTCTAACAGAAACTCTTGCCTTCCTCATGGTAGCTTCACCTTGATCAACATTTTTTGGAGGACTTTCAATTCCTCTACCAATTTCCTTCTTCTCTTGATCAAGCACAAGTCCTTCATCACTACCATTATTCCCATTCTTACTAGTTCCTAACTCCTTGGAAGCTACCTCTACGTTATTTCCTGGTGATACTGATCGATCTTGAGTACTTCTTCCCGCTGATGAAGAAGAGTGTTCATGATCAGTCTCAGCATTTGTAGCCAACCCAAGATCTATAAACTGCCTTGGCACCAATACGCCGCCGTTCTCAGTTTGTTTCTTCTTCTTCTTCTGATCTTCTAGTTTCTCATCAAACACTTCTTGTTCTTCAGCATCTTGACCCTTCTGGTCCCGCATCAAATCCATCAAATGCATCTGCAGGGCGTTGTAATTGGTTGTAACCTGATCAAACATGTCCCTCAAACGTTGATTCTCCACCTTCATTCGCTCAAGCTCAGCTTGAAGAACAGCCAGCTGCAATAAGCCAATAAATGGATTCAAACACGTGAAAAATAAATGCTCAATATTGAAGAAATAAGAAGCACCCCATGATAGAGAATTTCATTAAATTGAACTAGCTGTTATATATAATTCTATGTACCTCATTCTTTGTTTTTTTGCTTTGTGAATTAGGTGAAACTTCGTCGTCCACCATGGATTGATCACTGCTGGTGTTGGTGGTAAGAAGATTCAGACCAGTCTATTAAAAGAATAACAGATTCATGAGCACAAGAAGATTATCATACAATAAATGAATAAACTGAATTTCAAAAGCTTGTGTAATTTTAGAACTATATATTAAATTATATATATAAAATACATACATATATACAATTTATGATGATGGGTCACTTACGTTTACTTTGAATTCCAACATAGATGGGGTAGCAGAATGATCATGTACGAGATCATTGTCGGGGACAGATGCAACCTTGTCGTTGTTGTTGTTGTGAGAGAAGAAGTCCATCTCTGTTGTTATGTTGTCATGAGATGAAGTAGGAGAGGCATGGTTGTGAGTGGAACAGCTAAGGTTGACTTGGAAGGGGATGGTGGAGGTGCGTGTGGGTGAAGAAGAGGATCTCTTGGTGCTAACTGTGGCCTCCATGTTGTTGGGACTAAGTTTCCACTTGGAGGAGCGGTTGGTGTCTTCAGGGAAAGAGTTGAGAACAGTTGGCTTGTGGAGAAAGAAGCTCCCAACTGGATCTGAATCCATGGAGAGTCCACCCCCTCTAGCCATAAATTTCAAGAGAGAGATTTGTATGAAAATCTTTATAAATATGATGCAATGGACTCGGCAATAAAAGAGGGTAGCTGAGACTATTGACAAGACGACCAAAAGTGTAGTATATTATATATATGTCCTTTTTTGTTAGCTTTGAATAATTATTTTATTTATGGGATAGGAAGCGAGACATGAACTTTGAACCTGGGATTTATGATTTATATCCTTTATTTGAGTTTTTGGTAAAGATAATTCGTTAGTTGGGGCGTGACACATTCCGAATCTAAATTAGTCTCATATATATTCAAATAGTGTGAGAAAATCTTATAAAGATCGAAATGATGATATATTCATATCCCCTTTGAATTCTCGTAAATATAGGTTTCAAGATTTTAGTGATTTTCTCTTCACAATTCAACAATGTATGGGAGATTGATCATCCTTAATTTTTATGCTTTTTTAGAAAGTCATTCGGAAAGTTTAAGAAAAATTGCTTAGAAAGAAACTTGAGATAATAAGCCTCCTCTCCCAAAATATATATAAGTTCGTGGACCTATATGCAACAATTTATTTTACACCCATCATAAGAATAAAAAGGTTGACAAATTAAATTAGAAATTGGAAGCTTCATATTATTTCCTTATAATAATATAATACTATAATTGATGATGAGGTGTTGATTTGGTGTGAGTGAAAGCATGAAGGAAGGAGAAGACTATAGAAGAGGAGATTGACGCGTTCCCAAAATTCACCGTCCCTATTGGCCCGGCGCCTTTGGCTCGTGATGATAAGTGTAGTCTCTGTCAACGTTGTGGTGGGGCCTACATAGTGATGACTCAGTGGCAACCTTGACTTGGACTCGTAAGATAGGATGGTTTTATTCGGACCGAGAGAACCGGTTGACCCATGCCAATTGCTCCTATTGAACCGGATCCCCTGTTAGATTCATTTTTCATATATGTTTTCTTGTTATTTCGTTGTAATTGTAGCATCCAAGTATTAGTCTTCCCACGTTTTCTAATCGTTTCTGTTCTGCCTTTGACTTTCTTTCTGTTTTCTTCTTCCACCTCATTCTCTCCAACTTTCATAGATCTCATAAATAAATCATAGACCACATAATTTACAACTACATAGTAATAGTATATCCAACCATTTTTCTTTCTTTCTTTTTTAACGGAAAAAATTGTTTTCTGGCTTTGATCATTGTCTGTAATCCATAACATTTAACTTAGAAAAAAAGAAAGATAAAAAAAAAAAGCTTAGAAAAAAAGCAAAAAAGTTTATTGGATGAAACAAAACTGAAATTTTTCTACCTTGCCTCAAGTTGTTAAAGTAGATGATTAATTCCTAAAGAGATGTGGGTAAAAATTGTATCTCTAATATCACAAAATAAAAAATATGGTATCTCTAAAAGTGATACTTCTTGGCAAACTAATTAAATTAAAAAGGCAAATAATACTACACTTAAAAAATTAATTTTATTGCACCAAGAAGAAGTGTAATTAGTACAGTATATTCTATCAGTGTACACTGTTAATTAATAAGAAATCATGATATGGGTGACTTTTAAAATAGACAGAATAAGATTCGAACATTTTTAATAATGTATCATTTTGTTATTGGTTGATAACATAAAAAGTCTTTACGTAGACAATACATAACACTTAAATTATAAAAAACTCATTGTTCACCTACAGTTTTTTTTTTTAAAAAATTGGATTAATACAACATAACAAACAAAAATACATGATATCGTTAGCTCAATTAGTTTCTTTTGAGTTGCCCTCTGTTTCTCTTCTGAAATTCTAGACATGCCAATAATTCTAGAGAGTGTATTGTTAATATTTCTCATAACACAAATCAATGAGCGGTCAAATAGATGAGAGAGGTCAAAGAAGAGACAATTGCATAAGCTTAACTTCGAGATGCATCATGCATCCATGTATGAATGATATGAAGAAGGTTTATTAGAAAGTGACCTAATGCGGACCACATTCTTTGAAGCTCCGAGAGCAGGTCAAAAAAGCACTATATAAAATTTAATATAGAAGTTCTTAGCTGGCTCTATAACATCACCAGCACTATTATCATTATTCTATGATCTGTTTAACGGATCTGTTATCAATATTCTTCCAATTACTTATTGTTTTAAATAAACATCAGAGCATATATATGTAATTTTCCCACAGCAACGTTGGCTCGGTGCTATGACTGTGAGGCATAAATTATAGATGTTAGAATTAACGTGTTTAACAGTTTCACTTTGCTTACAGGCAAGATGGACCCATTTCAACCCATTTAGAAAAGATGCGCACAGATTGGTGGAAAGCAAATCGGCAAAAAGCGGAAAGTGGCTTATGTTACAAGAGAACTATTTGTCTGAGTGATCGAGTTTTGCATGGAAAGCGTAGGTTTTAGAAAAACGTGATTCAATTAATCAGTCGTTTTCCTTTTACTCCGTAGTCGTTACAGTTTAGAAGAAGGAACGGGGCCCCATCCCTCCCCCAACTCAACCACACACACACACCCTTTTTGCCACCTAGCGATCTCAATAGCTTATGTATTTAGCTTTTTCTGTATGTACATGGTAGTACTTTACACACATTTTACTGCAGTCTGCACAATTTTTTCGACATAATCATGCCTCTCCCTCTCTCTTTTTTTTTTTTTTTTTTTTTTTTTTTGGTAATAACCAATAATAAGCATAATAATGCTCTTTTAATTATTCTACAATTTTTCTCCGATATCTCTCTCTTGCATTAAAGACGATTTTTTTTTTATTACCATGACATAGGTGCGAAGTATCCACTGGTTTCGTCGATGACTAATCTCCACCGGGAACCTGACTGGCCACCTTTAGTGGGGTCTCCCCTTCCAACCACGGTTTTTCCATCCACAAGGCTCAAACTCAAAATCTTGCTTAAGGGATCCGAACCCAATTCCACTTAGACCAACGCAACGATGGTTTAAAGACGAATTTTTATGTGCATACCACTCACTCCATTTTAAAAGTAATTAAATCTTAACTCGTAGCTTCAAACCAAAAAAGAAAAAAGAAAAAAAAACTTAAGTAGTAGACGATTTTGGCTATCGTGTATAGATACTATAAAAGTTATATATATATATATATAGTATTACATTGAACTTCAATTTATTGATAAAATAATGTATTTCAAAATTAAAAAAAAAATAAAATTAAACCATCAATATTGTGGACATGAGCACAGTAAAATTATAGATGCAGTCTTGCCGAAGTAATAACACTTTCCCCCTCTATCTGCATGCCACCGTCACCGCACCTAGTCATCAGCTTTTTTTTTTTTTTTTTTTTTTTTAAAGCACGAGTCATCAGTTGATTACTATAAAACCTCTCCACAAAATAAAGCAATTTTTTTTAATAGATGGGACTAAAGCCCAAACAAAAGAAACAAATTAAGCAACCCTATAAAAAAGAACCCCGAACAAATCATCAAAATAAGCAAGAGACATGGGGCACCTGGTTAAAAGTATGAACGTCCCAACTAGCAACTAACATGATGACCATGCATTTGTTAGGAATCAGGATATCTGCAGTGCACACTACAAGAAATCAACCATTTAACATCCATAACTTAGTGTCGGCCTCGACTCCGACACTATGAGCGTTGGCTAAACCGAGGCTACCTCGACGCAACGATTTCAATGATAATTTCTTATACATTTTTATTAGAGTAAAGATCCAAAATAGTCCCTCAAATTTTTCAAGTAGGACAGTTTGGTCCCTGAAAAAAATAAAGGACAATTTGGTCTCCCAAATTTCAAAACTGGGAACAATTTGGTCCTTACGGAGGGACCAGAATGTCCTCCGTTATGAAATTTTGGGGACCAAATTGTCCCCCGTTTTGAAATTTGGGGGACCAAATTGTCCTTTATTATTTTCAGGGACCAAACTGTCCTACTTGAAAAATTTTAGGGACCACATTTTTATTATGAAGACCGACGTTAAAAGTTGAATTTCTTGCAGTGACAATTAGTCTCTCTGATTGTATGGGTCCATTTAACGCAAGCAAATTCACTAAGCATGGTCTTAATGTCATGCACAATTGGTATACATGGGTGCAGGAAGTCGCATCCTACATCAAGGAAATGGATCGCACGACTAGAATCAGCCTCAACTATTACCTTATCCATGTTTATGTCCTTGGCCAACCTAAAACCATACCAAATACCAATCAATCAGTGCGGCTTGCATGATGGTATAAGAACCCAAGTTACACGTGAAACCTGCTATGAAGGCTCTAGATTTTCGCAGTAGGCAAACCCACCACCATTTCGTACGAAGTCATCCGTGTTAAGCTTAAACCATCCAAAAGGAGGAGGGCGCCAAACAACTTTCAAGATTATGCTGCCTTCATGACGCTCAGTAACAACACCACCTAAGCCCAAAGCAACACTACATTATTCAGGAGACGTTTGTTTTAGGGTATGAAAAGTGAGGCAGGGAATACAACATTTCTCTATTTGTTTCAAGCTTTTGAAAATTATTCTCAGGTACATTCTATTGCCAGTAATAATATTTTGGTGGGAATCTAACATTCTCATATGAATAAAACTCAACCAACTCTAACTTTTCACTCCCACCTCTTTTTGCCATATTTATTTGAATTTTTTAAATTTTTTTATAGTTAAATTAAATAAATTTTAAAAACATTCCTAGGAATGCTAAATACTCACCAAACACATTAATAGGAATAACATTCCCATTCATAACATTCTCAGGAAAATCATTCTCGGGAATGTAATTTTATACCTTGAAATAAACACACTTTTAGAGTGCGTTTGTGATTGCTTATTTTGCAAAAAAAATCATTTTTTTAACTGAATAATCATTTTTTTTATAACTTTTAGTGTGTTTGTCTTTACTTTTGAAAATAATGAAAAACGAAAAAAATCATTTTCAGGGTTAAAATGAAAAACAACTTTTATTAACTTTTGGAAAAAAATCAGTTTTTATAATTAACTACTGTTTAAAAAAATAGTTTTTTTTATTATAAACAAACACAAATCCGCATCCGCTTTTCTTTAAAATCTCTAAAAATAATCACTAAATTATTTTGTATCAAAATCATTTATTTTTTAGTCTTAAACAAACGGGCTCTTAATAACATATATGCGGTTGGGTTCTCTCCATCCAATATTTATTTACACATTTATTTAATATGTTTGCTTGTTCAAACAAGTAATTAAAATTCAGAGCAAGAAATAGGAAATAAGAAGTCATTAATTTAGAAAACGGATTCTTTCCGTCCAATTTCTCTCCATTCTCTCTTTATGCTTAATTATTGTCTCCCATTAAGCGTCCAAGGGTTACAATTATGTTTAAACTTTTTAATGTTTCAAAGCCGAAATAAATTGTGATCCTTTAATACATAATATAAGGCTATGATTCCTGATGGAAAAAGAATGGAGAGGAATTCAATGGAAAGGATTCATATCCATTAATTAATTTGTTTCGATAAAAATAATATTTAAGAAATATACTAGAGCATTAGTTACAAACTTCTTTTATACTAGCAAAATTCACTAACTTAAAAAAATTATGAGGTCAACGTCTGGTGTGATTAAACATTTGCCGTCTAGTCATAATGGATAATATTTAACTAGACAACAAAAATGCAATGAAAATGAAGGCTTGTATATAGATTCAACGCAACTACATTTTTGTTAATTTTCAAACCGAGTTCTATAAAGATTCAACGCAACTTTTTATGACCACTTTTGGCTTGTTCTAATTTTATATTTATTTATTTTGGTCATTGGATGGTTTTTTCTAATTTGAAAGCTTAGGTTGCCACAACTCATGTTTTGGGTTGGAGTAGCATATATAGACCGGATTTACCTTTCCAAACTTTTACATTACGGCAAGATATATAAATGAACTGAACCCCATAAATTAATATGTTGTCAATTGCAACCTAACTGCAACTTGTGCCTCATCTTTTCCGCGTTGGTGTGCCTCTAATTTCATGAGATCGAGGTTCATAGACGCGTAACCAGACCCATGTGCTTTGGGGTATGTTTTTACTTTTGAAGGAAACTCTGGTTTGTGGGAGACGTAATTGGAAAATCTATCTTATTTTATAGCTTGATGGAAAATGATAAAGTTTCTTTGGCATATCTAGGAAGCACAAGCACTTAGGCCATCTCCAACGAATGAAAATAGGGATCTTCCGACCAGTGCTTGTTAAGCACTCAGGGTTGGAGCAAATTGTAGAACCGATGTTTATGAGAGAGATGTGCTTGTAGAAACATCGATCTTTAAGTTATTGTGTGGACCATTTGTACTTTTTTTTATATAAAAAAATATAGAATTAAGGATAATAAATAAATTATTGATGAAATATAAGGATGTGAAGTTATTGGTGGGACCCATTTAATAACTTTTTTGGAGTTTCTGAGTTGAAGAGTTGAGATGCTTAAGTTATAGAAAGTAAAAATGAGTGATATGTCAAGGTGGAACCCATTTAAGAACCCAAAAAGTAAAAACATAGGGTGCTGGGATGGATATGGCATTATTTATAGTTTAAAATTATAGTACTGGGATGGATATGGCATTATATATAGTTTAAATTTATAGTACAACAGAAACATCTGAGTTAAGACTATAGAACAAATTTTCCTTTAGAAAATTTACTAATGAAATGCAGTGGCGAGCTGCTAGCCGTATAAGTCTTTATTAAATATTAATTATATATTAATTATTTTTAATATATTAACTGAGTAATTCTTATACAAGCATTGTTTTTCTCTAAAAGGTTTTGTTTCAGAAGTGGACTAATTCAACTTCAATTGGAAAAACTTATCTAAGAGGTAAATCCAGCATCTATTTTTTTCATTCACAATACTTAAATTCGAAATCTTGTTTAAAGAGACTCAAACTCACCAAACTCCTTGTCACCAAAATCATCCATCGGCATTGGTTGTGTAGGTAGTTATGTTGTGTTCCATTTATTTGATTGAACTTGCTGTTGGTATGCAAAATAATCTGAGATTGGTCAGAGTGAATCTGTCAGCCAATGTACTATAGTCTTTTCCTGTGCTCCAATTTTCTCACATGATCCTTTTCTTCTCATCGAAGCCTTCAGAACCACAGTCCACACCATGGTAGTTGGCACTGGCAATGCGTTCACACCCAAATTTGCATTATACAAACTCATACTAGTTGCCAAATGTGCCAATGCCATCCATGACGTTGGGGCACCTTTCTTCTAAGTCCCTATTAACATATTCAAAATAATCAAATTTGACTGCAATTTTGTTTGCTAAGCTATAAATAAAGCCGTAATAACCGATTCTTTGCCATGTTAGGTGATATCAACTAGAGCCAGCTTAGCTCCGTGCAACAGACCCATCAAATCCATGTCTCACTTGCCCAGAGCGAACATGAACCTTTTAAGATATAAATTATAGGCTTAGGCTAAGTTGCACCACCCAAAATTTATACCACCCATTACACCACCCATATGACAAATTATGGGCCAATCAAATAGCCACATGGGTGGGTCAAATTTTCAAACCTTAACTAGTTGAAAAGTCAAATGTCCATGTGTTAAAATGATTGGTTCAACACTTGCCACATGGGTGGTATAATGGGTGATGTAAATTTTGGATGGTACACCATAGAATGAACCTAAATTATATAATACAATATGAAAGCAAAACATCATTGAAAAAGACAGCTCTGTTAATAGTGTGAACTATTAGTCAGCAATTAGCTTAATCAGACAACTCTATCGCTTGTGTCTAGAGTGAAAGGTGTGTGACTATGTCAACAACTCAACATAACATCAGTTAGTATTCTTGAACAAATATAAAATTTCAACCTTTGGGTTTTATAAGCTATCAACATTGAGATTTTGATTTTGATTTTTTATATCTCAACCGCAAGTTGATTTTGCATGAAAAAGATTATAGAAAATATGGATGGAATAAAAAATTTGGTGATTTGTTGAAATATGCAATAGAAATGTGCCCAGAACTAAATCATTTGAGCCTATTCCAATGTTACCAACATCTATCCAACACCCCCAGCATCTGTTCAATTGTCATTTAAACGAAACATGAAGGTTTTCGCATGCATAAAATTCAGAATTAAAAAAGACCAACAATAATAACAAAAAAGACAACCCAATGGACAAAAAAAATGAAAAATGACACCACTAGCCAAAGATCATATTTATTTAATTACAGGAAAACCACAACCATTTCAAAGTTATTCCCAAGTCAAATATCTCAAAGATGCATCCACTCATCAGGAAACAACCCAAGAGTAGCAAGCAGCATTCTTGGCTTACAGTTTGTGGGGCTAGTACAGTCCACGTTACATTACTACTTAAGATAGGATATAGCATTATAGCATATGTAAGCTGAATTCAGCTAGCAATAAATTACCTAGCTAGACAAGTGACGTGTCATCCATGACTGGAAGCGAGACCATGCCAGTTGTACTGCAGCTTCATCTTCATCATCTAGTCCCATGCTCTTCCTCCTCTTGATTCCTTCTGGAGACCTGTTCATGAAGGCATGTCCAATACCAGGATATATGTGTACCTCATGGGGAACTCCAGATGCCTTCAGCTTCTCCTCCAAGGCCTTGGCAGCCTGGGAGATCAAACAATGTCCAAACATGAATACATGATAATGTTGGAATTAAAGAATCTTGGCTTTAAAGTCTTAACATCAACAAGTGATCTCTCTCCCACAACCCCCCCCCCCCCAACCCCCCCTTCTCTTCCCTTTCCCATTCAAATAAATATTTTCAAGTCAGATGATGGAAATGTGGTAGAAATTAAATAATGGAAAGCACCTGAAGATGTACATTGGGTGACAAAGTACTCATGAAGGAGAACAAAAAGGTAACCTTTCAGAGACCAGAAAACCGAACACAGTTAAGGGATTAGTTATTGTCAAAGCAACAGAAATAAATTTTTATAGCATTTCACATCTTATGTGCATAGGAAACATAGGAATGATTGAAAGGTTAAAGTCTATTGAGGTTTTGTTTGATTGTTTCCGTAAATGATAAAATTCTAGGCTCACAAGGTGGCGAAATTCTGGTACGTAGATCTCATAGTTTTGCCCTTTAAAAGACACCTCATGTGGGTAGATTGGACTCAGCCATTGAAGCTTCAACACTTCCTCGACTTTACTTAGGATATAATTTGCTTGGTAAGGAAGGTGAATAAAAAGAATTAAGAAGAAGAATAATAGAGAGGGGAATGAAAATGATAAGGAAGAAAAGTTAATTGTGACTTGTTGAAGCTTGATAGAGAAGATGAATATGCATGATTAAAAACATTCTCTTTTCTTAATAATGTTGGTCTGAATTGAAGATAGAGTTTTCATCTTTTTCCTCTTTACTTTCTGACCGTGGTCCAAGACATCAATGATATTCTGTTAGATCCACGGGCATACAATGATATTCTGTTAGATCCACTGGTACAAGGAGGACAGAATGGGAAGTAATCATGCTAATGAGCTACAGTATAACAGAATGCTGATGTAGTAGTGAGAGGAAGAGGAAAGGAAGGTGATGTATTCAATTAGAGGATGGGAGTATATATGAGGGGAAGAAGAGAGGGAAATAGTCATTGAGTAAGGATTCAGGGCCTTTAGCCAGGGAAGAAGCAGACCCTTCTTAGGCTACCTGCAACTTTGAGGAACTATGGAGGTTTTCCTCTACCATAAGGAGTTCATCTACATATTTTCCTAAAGTAATCGAAGTTCCTATCATATTCACTTCTCATTTTCAGCCCTCCACCATTTTGTTTTCTACCTGATGCCATCCTCTTACTGTCAGATCAAGGGTCTCTCGAGAATACCAATTCTCACAAAGAGATACTAAATGCTCGTTTTGATAGGATTTAGAGGGTCCGAAATCTGTTTGCTGGCATCAAACACTCCTTGATAATTATGCAAACATGTTAAGCAAATGATTTTTAAGGAATCATGTTGGATGACTCAATGTGATTCTATGCTCCAACCACAGAAGCAAGTGTTGCTTCAGTAGTAGAAATCGAGTTTGGATGCATGATCTACACAAATACCCGTAAACATTCTGACATAATATCTAAACAAGTGGCGCCCAATAACTTTCCAAACATCTCCCTTCAATTAACCTTCAAAAGTGTTTTTACTCTATATTACCCAAACAAACTCAATTTAAAATCAGTTTTTCTTCAGTGTAAACCAAACAAGCACTAGGCTTCAGAAAGCATATAATGATTTCCACTTATTTTCAACCCTCCAACATTAGGCTTTCAACTAAGCACATTGTCAGTGTGAGATCAAGGGTCCCTCTGCATACCACAATACTCACACAAAAAAGAAGAAGCCTTTAGAAGGTAGGCAACAGCCCCCCCCCCCCCCCCCCCCCCCCACACACCCCAAACAAAACAAAAAAAAAAAGATAAAAAAAAAAAGTCATGTTCAATTGAAAAACTTGACAGCTAAAGTATGAATAAGTTGACCACTGGGACTTTCAGGGACAAAAATAACCAGCAATATATCTTGCAAATGTATTCTCATACCGTAACATCTGAAAAGCCAACAAAGTTATCCTTCTCTCCAAAGTGAGCCTGAATAGGAGCCTTGGCTTGAGCAGGGTCTGCAAGCCCGGAAGAAGGAACTCCATAGAAAGCTACAACAGCATCAACCTCTGGAACCAAGACAGAGCTTGCAATGGATAAAGCACCCCCCATACAAAATCCAGTTACACCAGCCTGTTACATTGAAAGCTAAATTCACAGTGCACAAAAAACAAACAGTACTGAGGTCTGAACAACAGGATTCGATGTTATGCATCACTTTTGGCACTTTAATTTAGTCAGATTCAGAATAGAATTAACAATTACTCTGGCTTTATACCCACAATAATTACCTTCAAACAAAAAACTTTTTCACTTTCAAATTATATTATTTAACAATCTGACATCTGTTAAGCTCATCAAGATTACAGACTATATGTGAAATGATACAAAAATGCCTGTATATTGATTCCCACCTAATAAGATGAATCCATTGTCATGACCATATAATATAAAATTTCTTCAAATGAAAAGTGAAAGGAAGATGGACCCGAAAGACAAAATGCCTTGACTAGTTGAGCATTTCTGACTCACTGGCACCGAAAAAAGTAAATACATATTGATCAAGTTTTGGAAAAAAATGGAAACCTTCTGCATCCAACAAGGAGGTATTATAAGTAACTATAAGTAGATTACAATTTTGAGCAATCTTTAAGGGCCTACCTTATCAACCATTCAGTGTCTCAAATCTTAAGTAAGACTCAAACTAACTCAGTTTAAATCCTAAGCTAAGGCTAGTTTATGTCTTTGTAGGTTGATATTCACCCGAAGAACCATTTGCAACTATGGATGATGATAGAAGCACAATGAACTCTTAAGACCCAGGTCAAAATATCAAAGTGTCCATATCAGCCAGGGTGTTGTAGATGACAGGAAATTTATAAAAGAGTAATGTTGAATACCACGAAACCTTTTTCCATGAAATGGTGCACAAATAAAAGTAAAGCAAACTGACCACTTGCTGTTGTATCAAGGGAGTGGTTTTTTAATTTAAAAATACATTAACTTTCTAATAGAAGTGCAATGCATTTAACTATTTGTGAATAGAAAATCATGAAAATTGATTCATGAAGAATAGCACTGCTCTTTTTTAAAATAAACCAATTTTCATCTTGACAACACAAGAACAGAGGCAAACCTTCTTCGAACCATTTGCTTTAAGCCAGTTAACCGAAGCACGGATGTCCTGCACAGCACCTTGCCAATCAAGACCATCAATCAAATGTTGTGCTTCTGCAACATCCAGACCAACCTTTCCTCGGTACAAACTGAGAAAAAAGTCAAAACCCATCAATAATCAAAATACAGCATATGACACCGTAATGCATAAAGAACCAAGACTCAGAAAATTCAGGCAGAACCGTTGTCTTACTCTGGAATGAGAGCTTTAAATCCAGGACCAAGTTGAGAAATCATCACAGCATGATTCTTAATTTCAAAATCCACACCCCACCACTCCTGAAGCACAACAATTCCAGGAGCATCTTCTTTCCCGACAACATATGCATCAAATGTCTAATCATTGAAAACAGAAATTGCATAATAGAAAATTAGAAATGAAGCTCCATTGCAGGTAGAAAACATGGCAAAGAGCATAAGAAAACTTCAGGTCCAACACCACGACAAGGACTGATATCTTATCAAAACAACTGTGGTCTAAAGTTCTAAACCACATTAAAGCTGAAATGCATAAAAAATTTCAGGCATGGTCCTAGATCACTAGCATAGTATGAACTAATCAGTTTTAGGCTCTAACTCTAATTCACATAGCAGTCTCCAGACAGTAAAAACACGCCACACCTGATATAAATTACTTACAAACAATGGTGAATGGGGGTGGCATTCATTTAGACAGGTTATATTGGTAAAGGGAAAAGGTCCAAGAAAACGTTTTATCATACACGACGCACAAAAAAAAAAAAAACTTTTTTCACTAGAGGCTCATAAAAACCCTCCAACTCCAAGTCAAAGAGCCATTACTAAAAATAATCCCAAATCAAAGGCAAAAAAGTCTAAAAAATCAGAAATTTTGCTTTGTAGAATATATATCAAAATTCATCAACCAAAACCATCAAAACAAATAATCCCCATGAAAAACTAAGCTCAATACAGAAACAAAAACAAATCAGTGCAATGCAATCAGAATCAGCAATGGCACAAAAAAGAAATTGTGGTGAAGAGGAAGACTCACAGTGTGATCCCTTTGAATCTGGATTTTTTTGAAAGGGGGTGAAGAAGCAGAGTCAGCCATAGAACGCACTGAGAAGCGAGAAGCAAAGGGTGAAATGGTCCCAAGATGAGACTTACGAGGAATTGTGGAGAAGAATCTAGATGATTTCAGAACACCCAACATTCCTCACTCACTAACTTCACTTTTGCACTTACACTGATATGCTTTGCTTATATGATATGCAACTATTTCAAGGAAAAACAAAGGGCGCCTTTTTTTTTTTTTTTTATAGCAAAAAACAAAGGTTGAACTATTGGGCACTGTTTGGTTTGCCAAATCCACTAACGTTTAGCGGATAGCACATAGCGGATGAAAAAGTAGCCTCATTTGGTAGTCGATTTTAAAATTAGCGTATAGCGTTTTTTCACTAGCGTATAGCGTTTTTCCCAGACGCTACTTGAAGTAGCGTTTGAGCTTATAGCGTATAGCGTTTCATTTTTTCTTTTATTTTTATCCCTACCATCTTAATTAAATTCCTCACCTATCTTTGATTATAAAATAAATACTAACATTTAACATAGTATATAAATAAGAATTAATTTTGCTATTTAAATTTATATTTAAGATAAAAAAAATGGAAAATATATTTTTATCTATAAAAATAAAACTTATATAAAAATCAAATCAATATGTAATTTTGTTTTTATTATTCCATTTTATTTATTAAAAATAATTAAAACTAAATTAATATTAAAATTAAAAATTAATGATTAAATTTTTTAAACGATAAATAATTTTTTTTGAATAAACCATAAATAATTTAGAATAAAATAGATTATTATAAGTGATAATTATTTTAAAATAAATAATATATATACATATAACTTAATAAAAAAATGCAAACATATCCTTTTATGTCATTTTACATTTATCAGCTAGTCCAACCGCGAGTTTTACCAAACACTTCAAATCCAATCTGTTAGCTAATCCGCTATCAGCTAGCTTATCCACCATCCACTATCCGCTAGTTTATCTGCTATCCGCTAACTTATCCGCTATCCGCTAGTTTTTACCAAACAGAGCCTAGGTAAAATATACTTGCCAATTATAATTAAATCCTTATAATTATTACATTTTTCAATGATAAATGTGAAATACCTAGGTTTTGAATAACATGTTATTTACATGAGTTTGTCACAATAATCCCAAATTATTTTAATAGTGATTTTTTTTTTTGTGTGTAAACAAAGGGCCCAAGGCCCTCAAAACACAAACAAACTAACTAGAAATTATATCGGGCGGTATAGGGCCCCTAGAAAAAACTAGATACTAGAGCTCCACACAAGGCACCTATTTACCTCCATAAAAGTATGACAAAAGGAGATTTGTCACTTACTCCTTAATCAGGCTTAAGATTCTATAAGATGGTGTAACAGCCTTATTATTGCCAACTGCTTCAATAAGAGCCATTGAATCCGACTCCGCAAAAGGTTTGTTAATCCCAAATTCCAAGATGTGACTTTCAAGTCAGTTATAAAATAGTTAAATATTTTAATGATGTGAAAATTCATAATTAATCAATCATATAATTTTTTTTATACCTAATAATATTTGCTTTATTCTAAAACAACCTTATTAAATGAGTTTAATTTGGATCCAAGATTATTATGATTTTTTTTTTATTACCATTCAATTACAAGTTATCAAATCACTATAGAGTTTAACGTTTTTAAATAGTTCTTATGTTAATAATTTATGATAATGTGAAGGTGTCAGCTAACTCAACTACTGTAGCACCACCTTTTTTTTTTTTTTTTTTTTTAAATTTTGACTTTTTAAAAAAAAAAATATTTCTAAAAAAAATCCATTCACCAGATAATGAACTGAATTCACCAGATATTTATACCGGATTCACCAGATATTTGCACATACTTAACCAAAAATTTTATTTCTCAAAAAAACCCATTCACCATATAATGAACTGAATTCACCAGATATTTGTACTTGATTCACCATATATTTGCACATACTTAACGAAAAAATTTATTTCTAAAAAAAAAGACATTCACCAGATAATGAACTGAATTCACCAGATATTTGTACCCGATTCACCGGATATTTGCACATACTAAACCAAAATTTTTATTTCTCAAAAAAACTCATTCACCAGATAATGAACTGAATTCACCATATATTTGTACCTGATTCACCAGATATTTGCACATACTTAACCAAAAAAATTATTTCTCAAAAAAACCCACTCACTAGATAATGAACTGAATTCACCTGATATTTGTACCTGATTCACCAGATATTTACACATACGTAACCAAAAAATTTATTTCTCAAAAAAACTCATTCACCAGATAATGAACTGAATTCACCAGATATTTACACATACTTAACCAAAAAAATTTATTTATAAAAAAAAACATTTAAAAAAAACTTTAAAAAAAAAAAAAAAAACTACAGTACCTCACAGTACAGCTACAGTGCTGCACAGTGCGACACTATACGTTGTCACCGTATCTGTGTCAAATTTTTGTGTCAAGTTATCATTATTCTAAAATAAACCCTGTAAACGGGCACAGAGTTGATGTATATTTTGTTAAAAAGTGTACATCTGAATTGAGTTGGTGGAACCTACATGGATACAATGAAGAACTCAAGAAATTACCTGTGCGGTTATTTTGTTCATATGCTAGAATGCGAAAAATGAAAGCAATCTGTCTTATGAATGAGACTATCATTTTTAATATGGTTATATCTAATATTCTAAAATAATACTGAATCATGTTTGGGATTATCAAAATAATCCCAAAATTCAAATTGGATAATATATGACACCTCATTCCAAAAAAAATTATATAATTATATACTAAAAAAGTATTTAAAGATTAATCTTATATTTTCTTGTTTATAACATAAAGATGACTTTTTAATTTGACAAATGAAATATAAAATATGAAAATTTATAAAAAGAAATATAATTCATATATATATATATATATATATATATATATATATATTTCAGTCTATTATATGTTTATTTTTCTCAAAGAAACAATTTTTTTAGCATACACCGGCAAGTAATGGATATAAATTATAAAAGGTGAATCTATTATTATTTTTTTAAAATTATTTAACTCAACAACTTCTAAATAAATATTTATTTTTAAATATTTTTAAAAATAATTGACATTTCAATATAAAATTTGGCACATAAATAAACATTGGCCAATTGTTAAATAAAATAATAAAAAAATGCTCAACCTAAGAATATTAAAGATTCTTATTTTGTAGTGCTTTACCTTACTTTACTAGGCGAAATCTAGGGTGGACAAGTGAGTTAGGTAACACCACCATGCACAAGCTACTTGTAACCGTCCGATTAAACACAAATTGATTATACGGCTAGGATGTCACTGGCGCAATCGGTCCTGCTAGGGTAAAAGAATAATTGCAGTTTGGCCCTTTGTAGCATAAGCTTTCGATGATGAGGGCCTGTGGTCAGAATGCCACATCGCAGTCGCAGCTGGGGCGGTTTCGATTCGACGGAGGTAGTAGTGGACGGGTTACACATCGCAGTCGCATGTGTGTTTGGATACGACAGAGGTAGAAGTGGATAGTGGTGGTGGCCGATGGGAGGAAGCGGCGATCGTCGCAAAGGAAGAAGAAGCGTTCCTGTTTTGGTTCGGAGTTGGAGACGACATTTTCATGGGTCATTGTTGCCTATGGATGGAGGTATTTACCGGTACCTTCCCGTTTTGTCCATTGTTGTTGTTGATTAGTAGAGATAATGAAGCATTTAACACATAATTTGTAATTTACGTGGTCTGTGGTTTGTATGGCAGGATTGTATAATTAAGTGAATTGTTAGCGTGAAGGGTGAAAAACAACACAGAGTGGGTAATATAGAGTGATGTAGGCTGTTTAGTGATTCAATAATAAATGTAGTGGATTTTTGCAGGGGAATGGGAAGATTGGGAGTGGGGAAGGATTTTATAGTAGACATTGGTACTGGATACTTAATATGGTGGTGTTGCTGTCGATCAACAACTAAGGTAGCCATGTGTATACATTCAGGGAATTTATAATAATGTAATTGAATATTTTTTTATATTTTGTGTTAATGTCATTGTTGGTGACAAGAAGGATAATTGGAAATAATGTATTTGAGTAGGCATAAAGCGGTTGTTAAAGTGGTTTATGAAATGGGTCTTTTTGGTGGAGTGCTGGATAGTTTGGTTGATTTAGCAAGGATAATGCAAATGTTGTGATGATGATGATGAGAAATGGTGTTGAATTGTGGATTGTCGATATCCTTAAATCATATTGAGAATATAGTTTGTTGTGTATTATAGTGGGTTTGTCTGCAGCGAGTTTGATGAAAATCGTCATTATTATTTATGTTAGTCCTATAAATTAGTAGGCTGGTAAATGTGGGTGGTAAACCTGCTGGTATGGTTGGTTGGTATTCGTCGTTTAATGCGTGGAGTTGTTTGATGAAAATGTGATTTGGTGGTGATCCTTTTATTTTAACCAAGCATTGTGGATGCAAGTTTTGAGTGAAGAGGTTTGTCAGTGCAGATGAAGCATTTCATTGATGACATGGTTGTTCAACAAAGGTTGTTGATTTGTTAAAGGGATGACATTGTTAGGTTATAAAGTGAAGACGTTAGCTTGTGTAAATTATAGTGTTTTGTGATTGTGAAATATTAATTGAAGCATAGGGAGTGAGGACAACAGATGATTGATGGTGTGTATCTGGTAGATGGACCTTGTGCATTTTAAATGAATCTTGCAGTCCTATATAATCACAAATTTATGGTATGAAATTTAATTTTCAAACTTTGCAGGGTGACCTTGTTGTCTTGTATCATGAAGGTGGTGGTATTGTCCACCACCCCTGTTAATCCATATAGGTTACGTTTTGTTGACTGGCAATATTAGAGGTGTGAAAATCACTGAGGATTGCCCAGACAGGCTCTTGGTAAGGTTGATTGCTGAATTAAGAATAAACAGTTGTGGACAATGTTGCACAGCATGCAACATTTAAGAATAAAGTTAGTACAGTAGAAATGCATGATTGGGATGTTTGTATTTTTGGTATTTTTTTTAGCTGAATTAAAAAATTGCGAAAAGAGAAAAAACTATAACTAGAATTGACCTTGCTAGTGAAATTTGGAAGTGGAGTAGTGTAGTAAGGCCATTGCGATGGAATATGTGCGGCTAAGCTTAAGGCTTAAGAAAGGCACTTGAAATGCAATCCATAGTGGACCCAGCTATATGCACTGGTTTTTTTTTTTTTTTTTGCTCCTTGCACCTTGCATAAATTGTTGTTTCACTTTCTTTCAAAAAATACCCTATGAGTGAAATATCCCCTCCTCACATCGTCGCTAAGCCGTTTCCTCCACACACTACGACCCTCGTCATTTTGTTGCGCAGCCTAGGTTCCGCCTCCACCCTTGAAGAGCTCTTCCTCTTTCGTCTACTCATTTGCACAGTTTGAAGCTCCTAGTCGGTCCTCAGTTGCGAAGTGTTCACCCTCCACCACTCATAGTTTTAGCTTTTACGGTTGAGTTTTCCGGAATTATCGGCATTTTGCTTTCCGAAGGAGGTAGAAGTTGATGACTTCCTCTAGCTGAAAGTCCGGAAATCCATTTATGGGAAACTTCCGGAATTGACTATGTAGACACTTCCGGAAATCACATTCCGAATGTACAACAACATTAGAAAAGTTAAATCATAAAATTTAACACATCCGGAATTTACTTTCCGGATGTATAATTGTAACAAATATGCAATTTATACATCCGGAAAGTAAAATCCGGATGTGTTAAATTTAAGACCTTAGGAAAACTGTTTCCGGATGGACAATTGTAACAAATATGCAATTTATGCATCCGGATTTTGAATTCCGGAGGTGTAAAAAATGTTCGGATTTCATTTTCCGGAAGCTTCCGGAAAGTAAATTTCCGGAAGTTATGTTGCATAAAAAACTTGCAAATTTAACACCTCCGGAAAACTGTTTCCGGATGTAAAATTGTAACAAATATGCAATTTATGCAGCCAGATTTTGAATTTCGGAGGTGTAAAAAGTATATGGATTTCATTTTTCGGAAGCTTTCCGGAAAGTAATTTCTGGAAGTTAGGTTGCATAAAAAAACTTGCAAAAGGTGAGTGAGTGAAAAGGGGGATTTTGGAAAAATAAAAATCAAATTGAAGTTGCAAGATGCAAATAGCAATTTGCAAAGTGTAAATAGCAGTGCCCATACATAGTTTATAGTACTCGTTGTGGAACGTTTTCTGTCATTGGGTCGTAGCAGTAAAATGGGGCAATGTAAATGAGACGGGACGATTGTAGTTTGTTTGGGACTGCGTATTCAAATTGGGCAAGTTGTTGGCCCACTGTCATAGACATTGTTGGGCAAGTAATATAGCAGTTTTCATAACTGATAAAATTGGCCCACTTTAGGATGCCATTTGAGTAGTTATTCGACTATTTATAATTGGCCTAGGACATGCAACTTACTGCGTATATGGATCCTAATCTAGTGGCCGAGGCCCACTTGACTTTAGGCTGAGTTGGCCAATTGTATATGAGGTATTTGTGGTAAACGAAAAAAATATAAAAATATATATGATGTGGGTACATAATAAAGATGAATAAATTTATATATATTTAAGTTTACATTGATTTGTCAATGTAAATATCTAATTATATAGTTTAATATTAAAATACATAAATTGGCCAATTTTTTAGTTGGGTAGCTAACATAATATTTGAACCGAGTATTAAAAACAATATGGGTTGGGTTAGTTCTGGTTCGGACAGGTGCGTGTCTTCATACAGAGAAAAGGTGTAGCATAGTAGTTGGTTTAGATTGGTGACAAAATCGGGGGGAAGTTATTTGCAACCCAAAAATGTGATTACAAGGTCGTGTTTGTGTTAATAAGAAGGTAAACTAAGAGCACCTCCAGCGGAGGTTCGTTAACTGAGTTCTTAAATTAAGAACCGATTCTTATTTTGGTTCACCGTTGGAGCATGTATACGTGGAGGAGAGATGCATCAACCGTTCCTTATTAGCATTAAAAAATTATTATCTCAGCAAAAAGTAACGCATGAGTAGAATACAAAAACTAGAGAAAACACTACAACAAATGAGCAAATTAACCAAATATTGATTGTGGATGGAATAAGAGTAAGAGGCGAAGGGGCCAGAGGAAGATGGAAGAAGCAGTGAGGGGCGGCGGCTTAGAAGAAGTGAGGGTTTCTGAAGATGGGAGTGAGGAGCAGCGGCTGAGAAGAAGAAACGAGGGTTTTTCATACTTTCTGAGAAGGGAGAGTTTGTTTTAATGGTTTTTTTTTTTTGACAGCATGTTTGTTTTAATGTTGCTAATAAAAAAAAAAGAGAAATCGGCAGACTTAATCATACTGCTTGGACATTGATACCTTTGTAGTAAATAACCGATCATTTGAAATAAAATCAACTTCAATAGTCGGGTTGATTTCAAGTATGCCTTGAAGGTATAGAGAAGCATGCGTAGTAATATACCGGCGGTTGCTATAACACAAGTGCAGGACATTGATACCTTCGTAGTAAATAAACAATAATTTGAAATAAAATCACCATGACTAGTCCCACGGGTCATTCGAGTATGCCTTTGGACGCACATTTATTAACTTTAACAAGTAAGTGACTGCTTGGGTTGAATGTCTGTCTGGTTTTCACATTAGTGGACAAGCTTTGGAGTGGATATGTTTTTATCAACTAATCCAGTTGTCCACTACTCGACTATTTACAAGTAGGTTAAAATAATGTTTTAGTCCCTATACGTGTCGCTTATTTTTAAATTAGTCCCTATACAAAAAATATTTTTATATTGGTCCCTACACGTGCAACCGTTACCAAATAGGTCCCTGACGTTTAACGACCGTTAATGACGATCATTAAGTTGGTTCCTACATGTGTCACTCAATTTTAAATTGGTCCATACACGTGTCACTCATTTTTAAATTGGTCCCTACATGTGTCATACATTTTTAAACAAATGCTGGTGCCCCCAATTGGTCCTTATATGTGTCACTCATTTTAAAATTGATCCCTATATGTGTCACTCATTTTTAAATTAGTCCCTACATGTTTCACTCATTTTTAACCAGGAAGATTCCTTCTCCCACCTCCTCCATCTTCTCTCTCCCTCTCTCAACTCTTCCCTTCCCCAAATTGCCCCAGATTGTTCCCTAGCAGCCGCATCCTTCCGATTGGCCCACACTGCCACCTACGGCGAGGTTTCACGGCTATTCGGGATCACTCCAGCCGAGGCATGCTGCACGTTCTTCGTGGTTTGCAAAGCCGTTACTGAAAAATTGGGGCATTTGTTCGAGCTTCGTATCGATTCTGAGAGGGTTGTTATGGAGAACACAACAGCCTGCAGGAAAGCTTGCTGGAATCTTCAACAGCACTGGATTACACTCACTCGGTTGGTTCATCATGGAATGATATTTGTTCCAATCGGATATGAAAGTTGGTTAAAATTCCAACTGAGTGACACATTTAGGGATCAATTTTAAAATGAGTGACACATATAAGGACCAATCGGGGACACCAGCATTTGTTTAAAAATAAGTGACACATGTAGGGACCAATTTAATTAGAGGTCCAATGTATTTCATTTTCCCATCCCATTGTGGGCTTAAAATTTCGGTCCTAGCTAAGTGCTTCTAGCCTAACTATATTATTTCAACCAATCGTCACCCTCATTGCATTATCATTTTTTCACACCAACATGCCACTCCATATAACAGCAGCTTATGCCAATCACCAAATGGAATTAGACTCAGCTGGTACGTTGGAATCCTTACACATTGATGGGTATGGGCCTATTACACCCCTCTAGGATATGCGAATAAACCTAATAAGAAAACCAAATTAATGGTACCTGCATCCGTACAATTCCCATAGCATCATCTTGGGCATATCACTAGGAGTGTCATACAACCACAGTTAAGTATTATCAGACAACCACCAATATATTACTGGTTCTTGCATCCGGACAATACCCATTGCATAATCTTGGGCATATATCACGGGGGTTATCATACAACCACACTAAAGTGCAGAGACTGCAACCAATATATTATATTGACTGTATATAGAACAGGTATAACCACATAAGAAAATGAAATGGACACTGTATTATGGGCCTTTTATAACAACATTATTCCCACCATTGGGCATTATTCAACGAGCCTAGCATAATAAAGTCTGGATTTCCACATTTAACGATATACTGCAGGCCACATACATGCCTAACAGCAGTATCCATTAAACTAGCACCTGTGACAGTAAATGAAATAAAAAGATCTTAATTGACCAATTACAACAACACATATTTCGTACTTATACCAAGCCAGATCATATTCTATAACCAAGATATGGGAGATACATGTCAATGACAATCAGCCAATTAAGTCTACATAACATTAATAAATTACTAACAGTATGTAAATATGAAACTTTAGTAATGTATATATAGACCTTACTAGTAATGTATATATAGACCTTACTAAGCAGTAACGTCTTCACCCAAATTCTGAGCTACATTGTCCTGTTCGCTCAACGAATTTGCAACAGCAGATCCAGCAGCTTCTTCATTAACTCGCCCTCCTGGACATGATCTTCTATTGTGCCCAATAGCTCCACAGGCACCACATTTCTGAGTTCTTTTGCCTCTTTGGCTACCACAGGTTCCACTGGCACCACAACCCTTGCTTCTCACAATAGGTGGATTATGTAAAATTTCAGGTTCAATGTCAGGCTCTATGTTTTCCTGTACTGCTTCAGCACTGTTCTTAAGCTTAAGCCTATTAAGCTCCCTGGTAACAAGCTCAAATACATATTTGTAGTCTTCGTCATCCCGTGATGCCAAGTCACATAACTGTTTGCTCACTTGCAGCAAACTCGCATATCTTGCAATCAAATATGAGTCCCAATAAAAAGAACCATCCTGATTATTACAACATAATGTAGCCTTTGCTGCCTTGGACCATCTATCCATCACCAAACACTTTGGCAACTCAGTAAAATCTAAATGCACCAATACGGTTACCATATGCTCACATGGCAATCCTATTGATTCCATCCTCATGCAAGAACATGTAAACCCAACCGGAGAAGGAATGTATGACACCTGCCAGGTTTTTCCCCCACCCTGATACTTTGACACCCAGTAAATTGCGTACATTGACATTTCTTGACAATCAATCACCCTACTCAATGACGCCTTCATGAGCACGCGACGAAACAGGGTAAAAATCTCCTTCGTGAACTGCTTCGACGCAGACTTCTCTAACTGTTTAAAACCAGTCTGGGTTACTACATCACCATATTCCGACTGAAAATCTGCTTCCACTTCCCTGAATCGAAAATAGGTTATGCACCTATGAAATTGTTGCACAAACTCTGTTAAATTAATCCTTGAATTAACAAACTTGCCTATATGACTGTGCAATGCCTCACAACGTGACGTCGTACGTATGCCTGCAAAAAAAATCCCCCTGATATGGGCAGTGGCCCACATATTTTTCCTCGCATAAAGCTCTCTCATCCAAGAATTGTCTTCCAAACCAAACTTCACAATCATTTCTGCCCATAGTACCTCAAATTTAGAAACGTCAAAATCACCCAATCACTTCTTCAACCACGGCATGAAATCGGCTATCCCAACGTTGCTTGTTGCATTGCGAAGCAAATGCCATGCACAAAGCCTGTGATGTGCCAGCGGAAACACTCTATTTATAGCATTTTTCATTGCAAGATCACCATCCGTAATTACTGAACAAGGTGCCTTACCATTCATTGCATGCAAAAATTGTTCCAACAACCAGACATATGTCTCTTCCGTCTCGTTCGACACAAGTGCAGTTGCAAATACTATAGTCTGGTTGTGGTGATTAACTCCAGAAAAAACAACCAGAGGACACAAGTACTTGTTCTTGCGATAAGTTGCATCAAATTGCAACACATCACCAAATATTTCATAGTTCATACGACTTTCCCCATCACACCAAAATAGATGTTGAAGCCTGCCTTCACCATCCACAGTGTGGACAACAAACATCATTGGATCCTTCAAAGCGAGCTCTTGCAAGAACTTCACAGCACCAGTGGCATCCGATTTTTGCTTTCTTCGTTGTCTTGCTATCTGATTGTAAATGTCCTTCTTCATAAACCCTATCTTATGGTAACCCCCTGCAGTATTCGCAAATGCACCATAAATCTGTGGCGGTCTTATCCCAACCTTTGTAGAATTTTCAATTTGCATAACATCCGCAGCAGACATCTTCCTATGCCCTGGTAGCATTGCACAATATATTTCATCCAGTAACTTGTGGTTGTGTTCATCAGTGAACAATGAAACATAAAACCTACCTGATTGACTATCAACATGAACCCGAAATTTCGCAACACATCCACACCTTGTGGAGTTTCTTTCTTCGCGTCTTCGCGTTTCTGCTGTCACTCCCCTATCTTCCCTGAATCCTTCTCGAGAACAAACAAATGTTTGTTGTAAGATTTCCCCTTTACAATCCCTCAATAACCTGCTCTTGCGAACAGAAAATCCATTCATCCTGCTGTACCAACTATAGAATAAGTGAGCCACTTTTAGATCTGCAAAATCATACCTACTAACATCATCAATTGCTATATCTTTCATGTTGATCTTCAAAATGTCCTCCATCCCATTAATGGATATGCCATCTACCATAAACGACTTAGCACCACCTTCACTACCTTCTCCAACACCATCACCCTCATCTCCATCTCCATCTTCAACATCAACTCCATCATCAAATTCATGCACTTCTTCATAAGACTCTCCGTCATCATCATAAAAGGCATCTTGTTCTTCATGTCCATGACCATCACCAAACCCATCACCATCACCATAATAAATGTCAACTCCCTGAAATTACATTACAATATACACTCATTTATAAACAACAAATCTAATACGACTTTCATGCAACTATAATGTTGGGTTAATCAACCTATATACGTACACTGTATTCTTCGCTTTCTTCGTTGCCATACATGACCACACGATCTTCCGTCCAAGGTTGTTACCTGTGTACACATACCAGAGACACACAAATTGCTTTAGTATTTTAAACTCTTAGTAAAACCAAATGTTAAAAACCTATGAATGTTCATTTACATAATGATGCAGGCCAATTTTGCATTCACACTTTCGTCAGCTCTGCATAATATATTCCCTGAACAGATTTAGAACCTACTCAAATGTGACCATGACCTTTGGGTGGTATAGTAACATGTGACCATCTCCATACTCAATGTTGCACAGGACCATTGACTCAATATTAAGGGGAGATCAACCCAAACAAAATTTACCTATACATATTAAATTTTCTCAAGTCAAAATTAACTAATATTCCCAATCTGGCTACAAGAAAATTGGGAAAGTAGCAATGAGTGGTTCTGTTCTGGAAAATGCTTAACCCTAGTTTAAACATAAGTTTAATTACACAAAATGCATGCAAGTAGGATTTAAAATATAAAAAAAAGATTACATGCAAAAGATGAAGGAAAAAAATGTAAAGAATACATCTTTTAGTGGACAACTTCGGCATTATTACAACTGACAGACACATGCTTTGCCTTTTTCTAAGTATAAAAAACTTGCTTATGAGCCACCGTTTCCTATACCACAACTTCATTTATTGCTTTGATAATAATTTCTAAGGTAATAAAAGAGAGCTTAGTTCATCAATTTAGTGCAGGGGCATTTTTCAATTGCCTGAGACAAATCCAAGAGCATCTTCAAAGCAAATCACAAATCAATAATAATAAAAACGTAACGGTAATTGTTTTGCAAAATCAAGGCACCAAACATCTTTTAAAAGGGAGAACCAAATGCATGGTACTCAATTTTAATATTATCACATTTCTAAAGAACAACCAAGCATAGTGTCATATTTCTCATTCTAATAATGCAGAATCCTAAGCATCCATCAAAGTAGCAACTGGCCAGCGCATATAAGGGAAAACATAATAAAGCTCATACAGACATTTTATCATACACTCTACCTACATATAAAAAGGCATGGACGCTCAAGACACCAATGCATAGATCCCAAGCTTAAAGACCAACATTACAAAGGCTTAAAATGCACTACAAATCAGACTATATGTATTCCATAGCAAAATATAACATACCTGTGAATTTCTAACACATAGCGACTCTCGTCTAAAGAGGTGCCTCAAATACACAATCTACAATAATCCTCCTTTCTGATGGCCGCTGGGTGAAATCAACTTCGTCGTGATTCTTTCAGGCCCGATAGTTGACAAAGGCAGGGAATTTCTGCTACCACGCCCTCAATCAAACGGGGTTCCCTGCTCTGAAACGGTTACAGCAAAGTGAGGCGTCGACGACTAGGGTTTCGGCTAGCAAACTCTTGTAAGGATTTCCCAGCCTTGGTAGTGCCTCGTCGAAGGCCCTTTATGAAAATAGTCAAGGGGCTTTTTTGCAAAGTAGAACAAAAGGACTTAACCGGCAGACTTGCTATAACCAGTCATTTAAACTTGTGCACCATGGTGTTACCCATGTAACTTGTGCACTGGAGAATTCGCCTACTAGTTTACTATGCTTTTATGCGGAGAAAGAGGTTTAGTCCAGGAACTGCACCCACTATCTAACGAACCAGACTGACCCCTAGAATCAAAGACCAGGCTGGAGTTGTTATATTTTCAGGCATTGAGAACTTAGTAAGGAAGACAACAAAAAATAAAAAGAAAGAAAACATGTTAAAAAAAGATAGGGCCAACAATACTTTGGCAATATGTCCTTACTGGACATCCGCGGGTGACCCATCTTAAAATTTGAGTGGTTAAAGTAATACTTTGGTCCTTATACATGACACGAATTCTCGATTTGGTCCCTTATTAAAATGGTCCCTATATGTACAAAAAGTCTCCATTTAGTCCCTGCTATACAAAATGTTAGGAACTGATTTAATAATTTTTTTATCGTATAGGGACCAAACGGGTAATGTATAGGGACCAAATGGAGACTTTTTGTACGTATAGGGATCATTTTAATTATTTTTTATGCATAGGGACCAAATCGAGAATTCGTGTCACGTATAGGGACCAAAGTATTACTTTAACCAATTTGGGTTTGGGTCTAACTCGACCCCAAAAACTAGCTTGTAGGGTGAGGATTGTCCCTTACTTATAAATACTCTTCAGGCCATATCACTGTCCAACGTGGGATTCTTCCACCAATATGTCTTAGCATTGTTGTTGTTTCTTCTAATTATTGGTTCGTCAGTGGAGCCAAGAATCGCACATTTGAAAAATAAGGTGAACATCTTGGAACAGTATTATCTTTAGTCTTTACAGAGTCTTTGCCTAAAACCACATCTAAAAACCCAAAGACCATTCAATACCCAAGACTGTCAATGATAAACCTTAAATCCAGCGGCAAAACTACATGGACCCCCCTTCGAAAAGCAAAAGGCAGTGGCAGCTGAAATTTGAAAAGGTCCCAGACGAAAAAAGAGCCCAAAAACAACGCATGAGTCATGAGCTATATCACTCCTATAGCAAGCCCCAAGGACGGATAACAGAGAGCCATTTAGGAGCATTATGATAACACCAGCTCAGGTTGATGCAAAACCCACTACCTTTGCCAGCTTTACGAGAACATCCTCGTTTGTACCACTCAAGTTACATCAACATCTCTGTCAGAAAAAGAATATACGGTTACCATATCACCCAATTCTCATTCTGATTCCAAGAACAACTATATAAGACATCCCACTCTCATTCAAGTCTTGAAACAACATAGCCACAGATTTGAGAGTAAAACAACATGCATGTGAGTCCAAAAAGCAAACCACCCACAGCCTCACAAAGAGACATGCAACTCCTGCCAATCCTTGTATCCAATCTGTAAACCAAAGAAGAAAATAAAAGATTTCTAATATCTCACACAACTTGAGATAGAAAGTAGAAACCCAATGAAATTTCACATTAAATATATTGCAAATTATTTGAAAAATTTAAATATTATCATAATTTTCAAGACTATTCATTCAATGAAAATTTAAGCAGCGATTATGAAATACTACCTCCGATCCACAATATAAGAAACAATACCCTAAAACACATAAACCAAGGAAATGTATTGAAATGAGTTAAATGTAATTAATACTCATATAAATTTCCAAAAACACCCCTTATAATTTTAATTAATATTTTGATGACTTATAATTAATGACACTAATTAATAAGTGCAATATTGGAAATTAACATTTAATATGTGTGAAAATTGATGCATGTTTATTATATTTTGAACAAAAAAGGGGACTCATTTGTTTTTTATATTGTGGACCGGAGGTAGTACTTTATAATTAAAATTGTAAATAACCATATAGAAAAGGGAGCATGGTAGGAAAAACACGCAAGAACAAAAAAAAAATATAACAATACCGAATATATTATAGGGTATAAAATTTAGGCATGTCTAAGCTCTCTCTCTTTTTTTTGTAATGAAAATTCAGGGTGAGAGGATCGAGCCCCAGTCCAAGGCAGAGAAAACCTTCTAAGCTTGTTTGATACGGAGTGATTTGGAGAAAAATAAGTTATTTTTAAAAAATAATCATTTATAAGGATTTTAAATGAGTTTGTTTCAGCTTTTGAAAATACTGAGAATCTGAAGGAAAAAAATAATTAATGTGAAAATAATCTGAAGTTATTATGAATAACTTCCGATTAAAATGGAGAGCGAATGTTTGCAAAAAAACAGAACCATTTTTTGGACCAAACTAACCTTATAAAATTTTACAAATTACAATGTCCTTATAATTTATACCTTGAAAATGACTTTTTTTATGTCCTCTATTACATTTGTAACAAAAAAAAAAAAAAAAAAAACATTTCTATATGGTTCTATCCAAACAAGTTAAAAATCATTTTCCTATAAAAAAATGATTTTTATGATGTGAAACAAACACAAATTAACTTATGTTTTATTTTAAAAATCTTTAAAAATAACCTTTTAAATTAGCTTAGTAGCAGAACAATAAAGTGTTCGAAGTACTCACAATACAATTTAAAGCTTCCTTAATTTAGGTGAAAACTCAGTATTTCCTCAACTTCTAAGGGATTCTTTTTTATCAGCATCTATATTTTGGAAGTAATTATTCAAAAGTAAAAAACGAGGGCTGAGAAATAAAGAGAAAACAAAATGACGGATCTCCTTATGTAGGATTTTATTTCAAACCAATAAGCGAAATGGGTATTCCTTTACGAGGGTGTATCTTCAAATGCCTCTCTAGAGATATAGGCTGTCATTGATTTTGCATGGCAGACTCCTTTTTGTCAATGTATGTTCTGCATGTTCGTGAAGTCCAGATCATAATGAGAAGTAAATATTAGTGGGTGGTTGAACAAATGTGCATAATTGTCAAGCAGGCTTCAAATCTTCATAAATGTATTGCCAAATATGAATTAAATGAGATAAAATCAAACATATGTGCATCACTATTCACTAAGCACATTTTGTAATTTTTTGATGTAAAAGTCAAGATACCTTAAAGTTTTCTTACGAACAAGCATGAATGGACTTTGTTGATATACATACAATAGATAGGAAACATTACATGCATATAATTAAAGTAAAGACTTTTTCAAAAGCATCTTCTAGCTAGAAACATGTTAAACTTTAAGTTCTCTCATTTTTAAAAGCAAACCAAGCCTAGCTAGCTCTATTTATGTGCATGAATTCAAACTTGCCATACGTGGTTGCAACTTAGGGATTTTAAATTTAATACTCGTTATATCATATTAACTCGTCCAAATATGAAGTTAATTTCGACAATTTCAACTTTTATAAATTAAACTTATATTTTGTTGGTCGAGTTCGATTTATGCTATAAGTAGTCCCAACCGGCTTGGTGTCAAAAAGTTTCTTTGAAACTTGTATTTTTTTTTTTTTTTTACAATTAAATATATGTAATAAGAGTTCGATGCTTTGGGGGGAGGGACATAAGATTTGGAATGATAAGGAGGTTGTGTGTTCAACTCCCCCTACTAACATAACAAATACTAACAATCTAATATTTGCCTATAAAAAAAAAAAGTCTGAATTTTTTTTTTTTTTGGGTCATTGACCAGGAGTATATCTCGCCGGAAACGATGATTAATCTCTTGCAGGGGAATGAATGGCACCTGAAGGCAGGAAATCCCCTCCTAGCGAAAATTCGCTCTATACGCAAGAGCTGTGATTCGAATCCCAACCACTTGGTTAAGGGTCACAAGTCCACCACCACTTGTAAAGAGTTTGAAATATATTTATATTAATATTATTTGTTTTGAGATATATAATGTAAAATATTCTTTAATTTTAATTTTCTACCTGTTTAATTTTATGATTTACAATATTTAAATTTATACATTAATTGTGTCAACATATCGGTTTTCAATCCAATTATTTATCAAGTCATGATCGGACCAAGGTTTAAGTCCAGACAAATAACTCGATGAAAATATCGGACTGAATTCAAATCAAATTCTAAATCTGTCTCGATCCATCAGATGCATAATATCCCTAATGCAACTATAATGGGCTTTCTTATCTATATTACCTTTAAGTGTAAATGTAATTGTTGAAAACTTCAACAAAAAAAATTGTAAATTTTTATTTAAAAAATACTAAATATATCACTATTTCTTCTATTAAATATACCACTTTAACACTACCTCTTAGTAAATACTCACTTTTTTTCCTGAAAAAAAAAAACTCACTTTTTTATTGATTAACAATTGAACGATATAATAAATACTTAAATCTAATTACAACACGGTGTAGAAATTGGAGCCCAAAAACATATATGATGAGAGTATATATAATTGGAGAATGCTAACAAGTACCCTTAGACATTGTTTAAGAAACCAATAAAGGAAAATTTGTATGAGAAATAATATATTTAGCATTTTGAAAAGTATAACAGTTAATTTTTTAATACAAATTTTCCTTTTATAGGTTCCTTAACCAATGTCTCTCGTAACTAAGCAAAATTAAGGTTACTATTTAAAAAAACTGATACTAGTACTATCAAATTACGTAATGACAAAGAGTTCAGTTTGATTGGAAATTGGAATGAAGCAATCATCCCTCTCCTAGACTTCTCATCAAATACGTAATTCTCATAAGAGAATGCTAACAAGTGCCCTAAGGACACTCATTAAAAAACTATGAAAAGAAAGTTTATATGAGGAAATGATGTATACTTAAAAAAGTGAAATACTTAATTTTTCAATAAAAATTTTTCTTTTAATTGAAAGACACTCGTTAGCATGACCCTTCTCCATAAACCATGTCTTGTCTTTCTCGAATTCTCGGATTCCGCATGTGGCATGGTTCCAAAGACTACCAATTCTCTTACTTGAAAGGTCATGAATAGGCTCACCACTCATTTCTCTGTTATAAATAAGGCTTCAAACTAACACCTTTGCATAACAATCATAAAATCATATCCACACAGTGTTTTCTTATCATCTCAGCTCAGTCAATAATGTCCCACCAAAACTCTCTCCCCCTCTATGAAAAATGTTGGTACAAACACAATTATAAAAGGGTAACGGATAGCTTGATTTTAATCCTCTTCATATTGCTTCTTTATTACCGCGTTATCTCTGTCAACGACTACTCTTTCACTTGGTTCGTTGCCTTGATATGCGAATCATGGTTCACCTTCTCTTGGATTTTCATCTTCACAAGTCAATGGAATCCTGCAGTAATCAAAACGTACCCAGATCTTATGTTGCAGAGGTATTTGATTAATTAAGTAATTATTAACTCCCTAGTCCCTACACTCAACAATATATTAATGCGCACACACATATAGTGTACTACTATTGCTATACTGTATTTATAAATTATTATGCATAGTTTTTGTTGCTCATTAGTGCACATGAGTTATAATCATTATCATTTTTTTTATAGGCTCTATGTTAGTTTTTTTTTCTCCTTTACCAGAATTTGAATCAGAGACCTTTAACTCTTAGCTCAAATCAGTTGAGTTACCCCTACCCCTTATAATCATTATGATATATAATATAACTGAGTTCTCTCAGCAGGGTGCAAGAGCTTCCACCAGTAGACTTGTTTGTGACAACAGCTGACCCTGTGCTTGAACCACCCATCATCACAGTGAACACTGTTCTGTCTCTGTTGGCTCTTGACTACCCAGCTCACAAGCTAGCATGTTATGTTTCTGATGATGGGTGTTCCCCTCTCACCTTCTACGCTCTTCAGGAAGCTTCAAAGTTTGCCAAGTTCTGGATACCTTTTTGTAAGAAGTACCATGTGCAAGTTAGAGCTCCATTCAGATACTTCAGCGACGAGACTGAGGCCAGCAAGTACGAAGACTCAACACCAGAATTCAAAGAAGAATGGTTACGGATGAAAGTAAGTGTTAGATATAGAAATCATTCTATATATGTGATTTTTTTTCACTACACTTTTTATACTTTTTTTTACACATATTTTATAGCATTTGATCAAAAAGACTTTTGCATTAAAAACAACAGAATAGATAATAGATGGGTGTGAATGAAATGTAAAAAATGTGTGATAAAAAAATTGATAAGACTGCAAAACGGTTTTGTCTGGTTGTGTGTTGGCAGGATATGTATGATCATCTTAGCCGCAAAATAGAAGAGGCATCCCGAAAATCAATTCCATGCCAACTTGACGAAGAAGAATATGCAGTTTTCTCAAACACAGACACCAAGAACCATCCAGCCATAATACGGGTAACTCGGTTATATTCACGTGACTTGCTGGATTATGATCAAAGAATTGCTATGCCTTTTATGTTCATGTGCAACGTGTTGTCTCATAATTATTTTTTTGGGAAATCACAATTTTTTATTTTTCTATGGGTCAAATGCATGCATCATATTCCAATAGAATCTTTCCATTCTTGATTTCCTAATCAATACCCTTAGGACATTAGTTAGAATTTGTCTTAAATGAAGAATTGTTTTACTTTTATGTGTCAATGAAAAAAAACAGAAAAACAAAATATTTTTATTAGACATTGATGCACATTTTTGTTACGCTAATTATCTTAAATATTCATATGCTTATGTTATTACATGTTAAAAATGAAAAAAATTTCACACAACGGAATTTTATGGATATCAATAGTATATGTTTTTAGTATTTTTTTTTTTTAGTATCAACCAATCATAAATTATTACATTATCAAAAATAATTTATTCTTACTATTACTACCTCAAAAGTCACATATTTATAAGCAAAAATCATTAAAACGAGTATAGGGGGTTCGATTCAGAGCCCGTTTGTTTAAGATTAAAAAATAATTGATTTTGTTACAAAATAATTTAGTGATTATTTTTAGAGATTTTTAAAAAAAGCAGAAGCAGATTTGTGTTTGTCTACAATCATAAAAATCAATTTTTTTTAAAAGTAGTTAGTTATAAAAACTGATTTTTTTCCAGAAGCAACTCAAAGCTGCTTTTCATTTTACTTCAAAAAATGATTTTTTTTCTGCTTCTGATTATTTTCAGAAGCAAAAACAAACACACTAAAAACATAAAAAAAAATCATTTTATGGTTAAAAAAATGATTTTTTTAACAAAATAAGCAATAACAAACGGGCTCTCCCATGCATCACAATAATTTCATACGTTTTACATTGTTATTCAACTAACAACATTGTTTTATGCAATCTATAGGACTATATTAGTCCTATCAAAGAACAAAATAAAAGACTCTAAATTTAATAGAAAACAAATCCTATAAATATTAAAAGTCACGTATAAGATGATTTGCAATTAGTTGATATAGTAAAAACTTTGCACTCGCGTTATATTAAAAATAAACTATGTGTGTAGTGTGTTACTATTGATCAATTATAAGAATATCTTTAGGAAGCCAGTGTGACACTTCATTTTGATTATCAGACATTTTAAAGCCCGTTTGTTATTGCTTATTTTGTTAAGAAAATCAATTTTTTAACCATAAAATGATTTTTTTTATGTTTTTAGTGTGTTTGTTTTTGCTTCTGAGAAGCAGAAAAAAAAATCATTTTTGGGGTTAAAATGAAAAGCAGTTTTGAGTTGCTTCTGGAAAAAAAATCAGTTTTTATAACTAACTACTTTAAAAAAAAATAATTTTTATGATTGTAAACAAACACAAATCTGCTTCTGCTTCTGTTTTTTTTTTAAAATCTCTAAAAATAATCACTAAATTATTTTGTAACAAAATTAATTGTTTTTTAATCTTAAACAAACGGGTTCTTAATGTGAACGGCCAGTACACCGACTCACTTTTTCTCTTATTTCCTATAAATGTAACGATTGTAAAGGCACTATTTACATAGTTAAAAATAATTACTGAAACGTATGAATTAATTTAGAAAAATAAGAACTTGAGTGGATGTTGAGTTTTGTAAGTGGCATCAGTCTTATTTTTATATTCAAGCTAGCAAGTGCTACCTTATTCGTCAAGAATAATAAATTAAAGAAAACATTTTTTTGATAAGCAAAAAAGAAAACACATTTGACATAACACATTGTTTACATTGTGAATTTGTAAAGGTTATATGGGAGAATAAGGAAAAGCTTTCAGATGGGTTGCCACATTTGATTTACATATCTAGAGAGAAGAGGGCAAAGCACCCACATCATTTCAAAGCCGGTGCTATGAATGTGCTGGTAAGATATTGTCTACTTTAATTTCTTGGCATATCTAAAATGTGATTATCTCACCTTATCAAACTTCAAGCATCATTTCAATATTATTCTGTAACTCCTCCTTTGCTTCATATATTCAATTGTAATTCAGACAAGAGTCTCCGGGTTGATGACCAATGCCCCCTTCATGCTGAACGTGGATTGTGACATGTTTGTAAACAATCCAAAGATTGTTCAGCATGCAATGTGCATTTTGCTCGATTCCATTGGAGAAAAAGAAGTTGCATTTGTTCAGTTTCCCCAACAATTCTATGCTGTACTGAAGGATGATCCTTTCGGAAATCAGATGGTGCTTATGTTTAAAGTGAGTGTAACTAAATACTCTAAATTTATCTGCAGAAGGAAAATTTAAATTAATGTGCTGCCACAAGATCCTAAACTTTTAATTTTCCCTTTTGAAGTACATTATGGCTGGAATAGCAGGACTCCAAGGACCTATCTACGGTGGAACAAACTGCTTCCATAGAAGAAAAGTTATTTATGGCCTTTCTCCTGATAACTTAGAAAAGGGTACTTGTTAACATTATATATATTATCATTGATTTCAATATTTCAAGATACAATTTTATGGACTACTTTTAATTATATTCCTACGAATCTAAGAATTGTTAATTTCTTTCTATTGTTTGTCTTAGTCCTTCTAGCTAATTTTGCAGGAAACAACATATCAGAGAAGGAGTTAAATAAAAAATTTGGGGCTTCAGAGGAGCTTGTGAAATCAGCTGCTTTTGCTTTGGAAGGGAGAACTTATTCTCACAATATTAATGTTTCAGAAGCTCTTCAGGCAGCAAGTCAAGTTGCTAGTTGTGGATTTGAATATGGCACTGGCTGGGGCGATCAGGTAAAAACATATTATTTAGTATAGTGAAAATTTTAGAACATCAATTTCAATAAAATCTTTTAATCAATAAGACCAATATATTAATCAAGATTAGAACATAAAAGTCATCTAATTTTTTTAAGTGATCACATGACCACTAACTAATTTCTAATGCTGACAATCCATATATAGTTTAGTGGCACAAGATTGTTACTTCCACCTGTCACAATAAAACATTGCTTTCATTAGATACATCCTCTATATATATAATATGCATTAAAACTCAGCCGAAACTTTGATAACTCTTCAATTTTGCCAAGTAGTCTCTTTTTTTTTTCCAACGGTCATTTGTGATTTTCTTTATATAAAACTGGTGCTTAAAATTTTAAATATAGAAAATTTAGCCACTCAAATTGAGAGGGAAAAAAATTAAAAAAGGTATGATATCATCTTTTTTAAGCTGAAAGACGATAAGTACTGAAATTAAAAGGTGCTGAGATTGTTTTGGAATTTCAGGTGGGTTGGATATATGGATCAATAGTAGAGGATGTCCTCACTGGGCTTACAATACATGTAAAAGGTTGGAGATCCGAAATGTGTACACCACACCCAATTGCATTCACAGGCTGTGCTCCAGTGGGCCTACCATCTTCAATGACCCAATTTAAGAGATGGGCCACAGGAATGATTGAGATCTTCTTTAGTAAGCATTCTCCTATTTTTGGCACCCTATTCGGTAAGCTTTGGTTCAGGCAGTTTTTGGCATATATGTGGATCACCGATTTGTGCATGCGATCTATCCCTGAAATATGCTATGCCTGCCTGCTTGCATATTGCATCATTACCAACTCCAAATTCTTGCCTCAGGTAAGCATTAAAAGAAAAGACAACTATCATTTATCTTCTATGAATATGCTACATCGATTATATATTATATGACATTGTAAAAAAGTGAATTGCAAGTCGGTCAGGTTTAATGGTAATACACAATCACCAATCATGCCTTTGTCACCTTATGATATATCATTGATTAATGATTTATACTGACAATATATCAAAATTAATCTTGTACTTTTAGGGAGAACAGTACAGGATAATATAGGACAAGTAGTTGAGTCCCAGCACAACTTTTTGTGTTATATGATGTTTGTTAGTCGATGCACAACACAAGCAATCTTGTACTGTATGTTATTTGGTAAGCATACGTACTGGACAGAACAACATAAAATTTACTAAAATGTCCTTTTTATCATATAATGTTTGATGTTTGATTTGCATTATAAAAAGACACACATCACAAGATTTTAAATTATTATTTTTAATTAAATTTTTATCATACGATACTCTTATTTAATAATTAAAATTTTGGATATATTTTTAAATATTATTTTATTTTTATCATTTAAAAAATAATTTTAGTTTATAATAGTCCCTACTCAGTACTCACTGCTCACTACCGCATCCACCATCCAGCATCCTATGGCAATATACAATAGTCAAATTTGAAAGCAGCCTTGGCACATAGTGGAGCACACCAGCTATAAAAGCACGTAGGGGTTTCGTGGAGAGTGGAAGATACATGAGTAGGTGAAAGAGAGAATGAGTAGGTGAAAGAGAGAATGTGAAGGATAATTTTGTTATTTTATTTTTATTGTACTTGGGACAACTTTTTGTTCCTTGGTTGAGTGAGTAACAAAAATTTTCACTTTTGTCCCGTCCCTTGTCTATCTTCTTGTGCTGTCCCATATGTATTTTTGAAATCAAACATAGAACAAGTTGTCTTGTTTTATGCTGTCCCTTGAATTATAGCAAATCAAATGGACCTAGTGGTACAGATTTTATTCTACATCCAATAATATATTATTACGTAATTAAAATATTTGACTTTTATAATAAATATTTTAAAAATCATAAATATGATACTATATAATTGGTAAATGGTATAAAAACTTTATAAAATAATGGAAGTCTTATTTAATACACAATCAAGTCTTATTGTAGGACCAAATTGTGTAATTAAACTATTGAATTTATTGGGGAAAGACTAAAATAACCAATATCGTCTCATTTGAGGTCAACTCTATACTTTTTTTTAGCTTTATGTTTAGTATTTATTATTTATTATATCTAACAAATATATATAGGTTAACTCTCCTTTTTTTTTTTTTTTGTCATTCCAAATCCAGGAACTGGGTCTATGGATTCTTGTAACTCTTTGCGCAACTCACATGGTATATACTCTATCAGAGTACTTGGTATCAGGGCTGTCAATCCGAGCATGGTGGAACAACCAAAGGATGGGAAGAATAAAAAGCATGAATGCTGGTATTTCTGGATTTTTGAGCGTTGTATTTAAGCTGTTGAGGATATCTGACACTGTCTTTGACATAACAAGGAAAGATGAAAACCCCTCTGGGAATGGCAGTGTGGATGAGTCAGATGCTGGAAGGTTCACCTTCGATGAGTCCCCAGTATTTATCCCAGGCACTACCATCTTGCTGGTGCAGTTGGCAGCAGTGGCTATCAAATTGTTGGGGTTGCAGCCAGCAGCAACAAGTAAGAGTGGGAATTATGGGTGTGGGCTAGGTGAGATGTTGTGTAGTGCTTATTTGATAATGTGTTTCTGGCCATTTTTGAGAGGGATGTTTGAAAGGGGAAAATATGGGATTCCATTATCCACAATATGCAAATCAGCAGCTCTGGCGTTTCTCTTTGTGCATCTATGTAGAAAGAGCATTACGGGTTGATCATTGATGTGCTTTTGAAACTAGAAATAAGAAAAGGCTTGATTATATTATTATTATTATTTGTTACCAGTTGAGCATGAATAAGAGACAGATGTTTATTTATTTATTTTGATTAAAATTTTAAAAAAATCGTCTTTCTTAAATTCTAGGGTGCGGTTTATATACTTGTTGGACAACTCACTTAACACTGATTTATTTTAAGATGGAAGCTAACATGGTATCAAAGTCAAGGGTCCGCCTCCATCATTTATGGCATGTTATCACAATATTTCCGTGTATTGTCCGTTCTGGCAGACATCTTTGGAGGAAGTGTTGGAAGTCTTACAACACCTACATCGAATCCTGGGATGCGGTTTATATTCCTATGGGATAACTTTACTTAATACTAATTGATTTTATGATAAAATCTAACGACAATAAAACGCACTCGTGCTTTTTCGGGCTATACAACTCGTGCTTTATAAAGTATTCCCTCCGATCCTTATTATAAGAGACAAATGATTACTTTTTTTTGGTCCAAAATATAAGAGAATGCATGTATTTTGACAAATATTAAATGTTCATTTCCAATTTTACCCTTATTTATAACGGGGTTTATATTTACGAGACAGTGTAACTTTAAATACAAGTAGGTTTGTTCATTAATTATTGAAGGGTTAAATTTGTAAATTTATATGAATATTAATTACAAATAGCTTATTTCAATACATTTTCTTGGTCTGTGTGTTTTGGGGTTTTGCCTCTTATATATAGGACCAGAGGGAGTATCTGTTTTTTGTTTCCCAATTAATGATTGTTTTAATAAATTTTTTAAGAAAGTTGTCCTTGTTTTCTTTTTCTTTTTTGGGTATATAGTTGTCCTTGTTTTCTGTTAATGACTTTAGTAGCATAATTAGTAAATTATGTTAATAGTCCAATGTTGATGAATTATGCCCGTGAATTGGAAGTATATCTTGATTTTATGATGAGACAGTCGCCTAATTAACTTTAACCTTTAATAATATTGTAAATAAAAATCCATAATAAAAAAAATATAGGTAATTGTTTACAAAAAAAAATATATATATATATATAATTGTGTGTTTTTTCCTATCATCGATGATGCATAAAATAGTTGAAAAAAGATTTTCCAAAATGAATGAATTCATTTGTAAAGTGAGTCTATATTTAAAATACTCCCTCCGATCCTTATTATAAGAAATAAATGAGTATTTTTTTTTTATCCAAAATATAAAAAACATGTATCAATTTTGACATATACTAAATGTTGATTTCCAATTTTATCCTTATTTATAATATGATTCATATTTACGAGATATTATCAACTTTCCATACAAGTGAGTTTGTTCATTAATTAGAAGGGGTATCTTTGTAAACTTATATGAATATTAATTACAATTAGCTTATTTCAATGCATTTTCTTGGTCTGTACGTTTTAGGGTTTTATTTCTTATAATAAGGACCGGAGGAAGTATTAAATAAGCAAGTAAGTTTTTTTTATTTATTATTATCTAAAGTGTACTGGATCTTAATTCAATAAATATAAAAATGAATGTTTTCACTAGTTCATTTTGGAGATAAACCCACTTTAAAATAGTTTTATAAAAATTAATTATGAGGGAGAAATCAACTCAAATACGCTTTAGACATCATCAGTAGCATCATCATTGTGACAAAAATTCTTTTTTTAATAATCGATAATAAAATTCTAGTACTTTTTTTTGTTATTAGCTCTCATGTAGGATCAAGTATTTAAGCATAGATCTCTTTCATTTGTATTTGTTATCGTACACATCAATTATGAAAATCTCCAGATCAATTATTATCCTCCCTTCTTCGCGAATCTACTTTGATTTATAAGATGTAAAATAAATGTTTATCAGTCTAATTATATTATTATTCAATCATGACACGTTTTAACACTCATAATAATTATACAAAAAAATTACATAATTGATTATGTATGATTAATTAATAATATTAAAAAAATATTAAAGTATTAAGATTAAATTCTAATTTATTTTTGAGAGAGACAAACTTATTGTATTTGATTCTGGATAATATCAACAGTACAATGAGGAGCAACATGATAATAGATGGTAGGACCAGAGCCTAAATAAAAATAGCCTTTTGTTTTTTACAGAATAAAATATCATCCTTAACAAACTCTAATTATTATGAGAAATATTTTTCGAACATCTAAATATGGGTCAATATATGGTGTTTTTTTTATTTTTATTTTTTTTAAATATACTTTGAAATATACTATACAAAGAAGATAAAAAATAAGTGAGAAATAGAAATAAGCATATATGATATCACATATATATCTCTAAAATTTATTATTTAAATAACATTACTTTGTTATTATATGTTGCAAAGAATATTGTCGAGCTTGAAATCTATCATCTTACGGTCATGTTTGATCTTAAAAACAGAGTTGTGTCATTTGAACACAAAATTTAGATATAATATATGATATCATATATTTTTGTTTCTATCTGTCACTTGCTTTTATCATCTTTATATACATACATTTCAAGAATACCACTAAAAAGTAAAGAGGATACCTTATGGTGTCAATGTGTTGAACCAACCTTTATGTAAAAACAACCCTTTACTTTTTACTATATAAAAAAAAAGCCCATCGATAAATCATGGTTTAAAATCTGAAATAGAAATCAAATTTAAAAAGAAAAAGAGATCAGAAATCACAGCTTTTGGACGTACAAACCCGAATCGCCTGATATGTGTTGATGTAGATATAGATATCTATAGTTGCACATATTGTAACAGAATCCATAAATCAGATTTAAAACCACAAATCACGGACTCAAGAGAAGAGGAATCATAAGCAACCAACCACTTGACACTGCCGACTGCTACATAGACACAACCTTGACCACCTTCATTTGTTTCTGTCTCTCTCTCTCTAGATTGGAAGGAGTTTGTTGAGTTGAGAGAGACATGACAGGAGGAGGGGTTGTGTTGTTGAGGGTGGGTTTGGGTGTGGTGGCTCTGTGCATAGCAGGATACATAGTGGGTCCCCCTCTCTACTGGCATTTCATGGAAGCATCCTCTTCTTCCTGTGCCCCCTGCATCTGTGATTGCTCCTCCCAACCCATCCTTTCCATTCCTCAAGGTACTTCCTTTCTACTTTCCTCAATTACCCATCTCGATATTTCCTCAAAGTTTTGATCTTTTCTTAACTGGGTCATCGTATCCACGGTTTGGATCACAACAGAGAAACTTTTGAGATCTGGGTTCGGTTCTATATGGGATTATTTTTTTTAATTATAAAAAAATGGAGATTAATTCAGTCATTGAAATTGAAGTTTGACTCCTTCTATAGGCACACGCAATTTAGTCCTTGACTTTCTAATTCATATTTTGTTACTTTGTTTCTTTACAACATTATTATTGCTAGGGTTTTTAGGTTTTTCCTGTGAGGCTTCGGTAGACCAGTGCTTGAATTTTGAAATGATTGTCAAAGCTTTTAATTTGATGTATGGTGAAGACATTCTTTAATTAATTGCCAATTGTTCATCTAACTAAATGCTGTTAAAATTTATAGCCATATTAATCTGCAGATTTACTGCCAAATTGATGAGGTAGAGCTACCCCCACATAACCTATTTATAGTCTCAGCTTAAACAAATATGAAACTGAGCACCATAACCTTGGAACAATGTTGTTTCCTTTGGTTATTGCTAATACATCGGCAAATAATAACCACATAATTGATAATGATAACTTCAGTTTTTGCATTATAGCAGCAATTCTAGATCCGATAGAATTTTTTTGGTTTTATCATAATTTGATGCTCCCTTCATCTAAATGAAAATCGAGCATGTACTTATTTCAGTTTCTTTCTGTGTTTCTGCAGGGCTGAGCAATGCTTCGTTTGGAGGTTAGTTTCTATATCCTAGATGAACTACTAGATGAGTAACCCATTTTGTTACTGTTGTAACTTTTTCCATGCAACACAAATGTGCATGGCGGTAGGAGTTTAAGTAACATTGTTAATTCACTTTAAGCAGTAAGATAACTTGTTATTTCTCCCTACATTGCATCAACTTTTAGGATCACAAATCTCATGTGCCTTCTGTTTAATTTATGCGGAATAAAAAAGACATTGCCGAAACATAGAATTTCCCCTTCTAATGTAGCTTTTTTGTTTTATGTCAATAATCCAGTACTCATGTGATCGTGCTAAACAAATTTTTTACTTATCTAGTGTTGCAAAAATGTTGCTCCGAGAGGCAACAACAAATAATCTATTTTGTTTAAATAAAGGTATTAAACTAATAAGAATGTTCTATATCTTTGGTATGTTTTACTAAACTTGCTTGGATTACATGTTGCTTCAGGGTTCAGGTGTGCTGTAACCCACTTCATACATGAATAAGAAATTTGGATGTTGAATTGTACTGAATAAACCTTGGATTGGAATTTACCCACCTAGCAGGAAAAGGCTTTTTTGTTGTTGTACTAGATAAGCATCTGCTAGAAAATGAGATGAAAGCACAAGAACAGAAAATTTCTTTCCCCTGCAGCTGCATTGTCACAAAACATAATGTTCTTATTGGGGATTTTCAGATTCAACTTCCTTCACCAACTGTTTTTTCTTTTGTTGATTGGAATTGTTCTTCAGATTGTGCAAAGCCCGATCCAGAGGTGAGTGGAGACACTGAAAAGAACTTTGCAGAGCTATTGTCAGAAGAACTAAAGCTACGGGAAAATGAAGCTTTGGAAAATCAGCGACGTGCTGATATGGCTCTGCTTGAGGCAAAGAAGATTGCATCTCAGTATCAGAAAGAAGCAGACAAGTGTAATTCTGGGATGGAAACATGCGAGGAGGCCAGAGAGAAATCTGAATTGGCATTAGCGGCTCAGAAGAAGCTGACTGCATTGTGGGAATTGAGAGCTCGTCAGAAAGGATGGAAGGAAGGGGTTGCCAATGTACAGACTGCTTAGAAACATAGCATGGAGTGGTTGTTGGATCATAGTTTTCAAGCAAGTCATTTTAAATGCTGGTAATAGCAAATCATTATATGTGTTCATGAAAGGTCAAGTGTAAAAAACAAATGCTGTTGTATTTCCACATGTACGACTGTTGAAAGCTAGTAATCATTAAATCTTGTGATTATATTTTACATGAGAAAATATTTTTCAACTGGCTAGTTTTTGAAGGTTCAGGTTTGAACCTAGGGTCAGATTGTTGCTTCTGTTTTACTTATTTAATTTGATGTTAATTGACTGTGATAGGAGAGACACTCGCGGAAACATTAACTAAATTAAATTTCATTGTTTACGATAGTGGCATTCCGAAGACATGATAAAGGGGAAAAAAAAAAAAAAAAACTGATTAAGCAAAATGGGTCTTCACGGAGGTGGGTGTTCCAAAATATGAAAGCTAAGGGGCAAACTATGAGAGTTATAAAAGTCCCTCAATGATAGTTATTATGAAAGTCAAATATTTTTAATTTGACAATTTATGATTACTTATCAATATTTATTTTATTTTATTTTTTTGGAAAATATGGATCAAATTGTGATATAAACTTTTAGAAGAAAAAGAAAGTAATGGAAAATATGGATCAAATTGTGATATATTGTTGGTGTAAAAAAAATACATTGTCATTCAATCATGTACCACATCATTAAATATATTTAATTCTCATAATAATTATCTAAAAAGACATGCATATAGTAATGTGTGAATAGTTGGTTGTGTAAAAAAATTTACACAACATTACATTGAAATAAACTCAAAATATACGGTTAGTTTAGGCATATATTGAAGACTGAACTGATGTTTAGTTAACTTACTTGATCCTTTATGTAGTACATCTTTATATAGGACTAATGAAAAGAGAGATTTTCAAGTTCACAAACTACTTTCTCAGTCAATTTGATAGAATGAACAAGAGTCATAATGTACATGATTATAGGTCAACAATTTATTGACGAGATTTAAACCACCATAACCGAATTGATATTTGACGCCTTCATCCTCAAGACTGACAAGAGACCTGTTAGTTGTTACACACTTCAATGCTTCTTGGACTAAAATCCCATCTGAAAATTAAAACAAATTATAAATAAGCGCGTGAATATATCAAGGCAAAGATATCACTGATAATTGAGTTACATTTGTAATTTTGAATTCAAGTTTTATGTCAGGTGTACTTTATAGATTTTTTTTCTTTTGCCAAAACCTATTCTTTTTATTTTATTATTTATATATTTACTCGTTTATATAGAATGCCACTGATACGAAATATAGTTAGTTAGATTAGTTAAAGTGTTGGTCAGTGAATATGTTATATTAATACGCCAATGAGCCAATATAATTGAGAATAAAATCATTTATACTAACAATGCCCATCAATTTAATGTTGTTGAATGATGTTGTTGGGGTTGTTTTACCCCGATCTGTAGGTTGTTAGTTTAAACTCTCATTTGGGCCTACGTCCCTTCTTGTAAAAATAAAAAATAAAAAATTTCATTATTTTATATATATATATATATATATATATATATATATATTTTGCAATTGTTGGTATTTAACAATTTAATGAGTTTAATTGCTACACACGGACATTGTAAGGTTTTTTACACTGTCAACCAATCCCCAATTATGATATGGATGACTTTAAGGTAGTTAAGATAAGAGTCAAAACAACTTGCTAACATAACAATTTATGATTGGATGTATGTGTAAAAAGGCTTTACATTGTCGGTGTATGATAATTAAACTCCAATTTAATTACTTTATCGTTCTAATTAGTAGCTTATTAAACAAATCAGCATGTAAAATAAGTATTTGATTTTAGATGAATAAATTGTTAGTAAAGTTATTATAACAGAGTAGCCGTGCATTCCCACAGGTGCTATACTAGTTTATTATCTAGCAACCTACACTGACAGTAACTATTAACCCTAAATGATTAAGGAAGTTTTTGTCACAGGGACAGTTCAAATTCAAAATAATAACTAGATCTGTGTGCCAAACAAGTATCAGTATCAAATACTTCTGGATAATCCTAACTATATTATATAAATTTTCTTTATAATTTTTATACCAACATAAATGAAAATATCACAATAATTAGATAAATGGCAGTATTTAATAATGTTTATTAGATGACTCGTGTTAACTTTCAAACATTATTTTCTTTATATAAAATTTTTATTTATGTTAATTTTATACTAATTTTATCATAGCCATGCCTTGATCCTATAATTTTTAAAATTTATTATATCATGTGTCTGTCATAATGATGAGGTTATGACTACAAACTAAAGTAGGGGGAGAAAAAGCATCAGGGAAAGCAATATCTACCAACGAAATGCACATCCATCAATCCCAAATTGACAACAGTACATAAAGAAATCGTGAAGAGCACTTACCAAACCATTTTCTAATTCCTGAACTGAAGAATAATTGAAGCATCTAAACTGTTCCGCTTATAGCATCACCAACATGTGGAAGGCATATGGCAAGATCATCCAAGTTGGAGCAGCTTTGAATGCTCAATCCTTTCTCATTTGCCAAATGCAATAGGCATATGAAGCACAAATGAGGAGAGATGTCACTAATAGTTGCAGCAGCATTACACTCGCCAGGAAAATTGGCCAAAATATTCCTGAAAGATACCGTTCCTTTTTGACCCTTTAGAATGAAGAAAGGGTCAAAAACAAATCAATCCAAGAATTAGAACTTACAATTCAGCCACAAAGAGAAAAAGAATTTACATTGATTATCCACTAAGACATAAACAGTGTGACAACAATATACAGCAATAGCAATGCAACTGAATCCTAAAGAAGAAAGTTAAATAACACAGTATGTCATGAAGAAAACCAATTGTAGCGAGCATTTCATTTTAGTGGGGGAAACCCAATAGGGAAGATAACTTTTAAGTTTATAACTAGACAACAAACATGTTGTACTAGGCAGTCTTTTTAAGAAATGGAGTAGAAATCTCTGTATACCTGAACAGGCAGTTTAGCAGATTCTTGAACATGGTCCCAAAGAGTAATTTTCAGTGCCTGAACATCAACTTGTTTGGAAGTTTTGTCGTACTGGACTTTAATTTTATTGACCTGCGTTATTTGGAAATTAGTATATACTTTTGTTCTAACTGCGATAATTTCATCTGAAACTTTTTGACAAGGATATATGTATCGACGAAAGCAGCTATCCTTTCATAAGAGTTTATAATACCTAGAATAGTTGGCATATCAAGAGCAAGTACATAAATTGTTCCATAAAAATTCATAAACCAACCTGACGAGGCTGACTAATAAGAGTGCCAGAGTCCTCCATGTCACTATGAACATCACCTTCATAGTCACCAGACTCACCACCACAAACACTTCCGTTATCCCAGGAAGGGAATGGTTCATAGTCATTGGGTTGTTCTCTAGATCCACCTGCAAATACACTGGAATTTTAAAATACAATCTAGCGACAGCTGAAAACATTCTAGAATGTTCTCCATATTGACAAGCAGAAACAATTAGATAATACTGAAAAATGGAATTACTAGAATCACAATAGCACAACATTTTACCTGAGAACCTTTTCGCCCTCCTCCCAAGACACTGCAGAAAGAATAGAAATCATGTGATATAAATAAATACTACTCAGAAAAAGAACTTTGAAACTATCTAGATACTACCTTCACATTAGGCAGAAGAAATAACTTGATAAGATCCTCTGGCTGATAGTGGCAGTCCTCTGGAAGTTTTGTATTGCAAGGCAGTCTGCTTTCAGGGAGCAGTAACGATTTGGGATTCTTGGGAGGAGAAAATATATCTAAACTTTTTTTCTCAAGAGAATTTGTGAAGTTTAAATCAACTTCAGCCTGTCTCTTACTCCGGGGCTGCCTAGTTTTTAGGGTTGACCCATCTTCAGAAGCAGGATGAACCTCTGAGACTACAAAACAGATTCTAAAATAATTACAATACTGAATCCTTCAAAACATAAAAGCATTACAACTTTACAATCCCTAACCGGCCTCCAAACCGCACCTTTAGATTTTTGATACTTCCAATGATCAGGGCCTGCCCATGCATTATGTTTTGAACTAAAACCCAGACTCAAAAATAAATAACCATCAACATTTTCAAATCTGTCGTCCATATCAGGATCTTGGGAAGGAAATAGCTCATTTTCCTACAAGATTTGAAAGTTATTGGAACAAGTTCATCATCCCAGTAATTATTAAATATCAATAGTATATTCTTAAAATCTCAGCCAAGATGATATGTTTGTATGGTTAAAACATAAAACCTGAGGGTAACTAGGAAAACTTGGATCTGCATCATTAGAGCCCAGATCAGCAACAACTGTTTGGTTATCATGATCATCACTCCAGGTGGTGCAGTTCTCATATTCTTCTCTGTCAGCTTCAATTTCACAATCAAAAGCTACATCAAGCTCTTCAACTGAATTCTGGTGATGAAATTCAAAACCCGTGAGCCTTTGATTATTTTCATCGAATTGATTGACTATAGTCCTGAGAGTTGGAGAAATTTCATCCTTCATACTCATGTTCACTACCATCTGCTCAACACAATCTATAAAGAAAATTAAGTCACCATCATCCAAAATGAAGGTTTCTATTTGTAAATGTAATAACAGTTTCACCCAATATTTCAAAAAGCAACACACCTCTCATAAAAGAAAGATCAATTGCATCTGAAACATCATGTTGATTTTGTGTTGTCATGCACTTTGCAGGCACTTCTTGTGAATCAAAAAGTACCCTACAACCACCATATACACCAAGATTATTCATTAAAAGACCCTTGGCTCCGCCTTCATCAAATTGTGCTGTTGTCTGGCGGTAGAGGGGATCCACAGCAAATGCAGCTGAAAAAATATATACATTTTAAGCACATTGATTCCACACCTCAAACAATAAGGGAAATAGAAAAGATTTTGAGATCACCATCAAACTTCTTTACATTAAGAACCTCAAAAGATGATTCCAGTGTTGACAAAGGTGACAACTGCATGAACAAACAAATGTTAGAACTGAGCAAAAAGTTTAATTAACCAATCAAGTCCAGAGTTCCAAAGAGTATTGACCTTTTTGTTCGTGTCTTTCTTGCTTTCTTCTTGTCCACTTTCAATATTATCACCCTCCAAAGTAGTGTCTGACATTACAACTTAGAATTAGAACTAACAAAGAATAAAATATTGTAAAATCAAAACTAAAGTCTAAATGTACAACATTCTGAAGCCATTCAGACTTCGGGCTCTCATAAGATACCGAGCATTAATTAGAATTAGATCACTTGTTATACAATAAGGGAAAAAAGGGCAATTATCATAGCAATAGCATACACACACAAAACAACAAACAAGGAAGCTCACTACCAAAGCAAAAAATAAAAAATAACAAAAAAGAATAGAATATATACTAGGCTTGAAAGAGGGTTATATTATAACCTTGTTCAGCTTCTTGGCCTGCTCTATTCATCCCACCAAGGACTTTATATGCCTCAGAATGTACTGAATCCACCCTTAGTGAATAAATTTTGACTCCAGCCTCAAGGGTGCAGCTTGCCTGCCGAAATAAAATCTTAATGAATATCTAAACAACATAACTTCGCTTTCAATGCCATGGCTGTCAGATTAGTAGAGTCACCCACGTAAAGTTCATTGTGCAATCCATAAAAAAAAAAAAAAAAAAAAAGGTAATTCTGAAGAATTTAGTGGTAGGGTGTGCTAATTGACATGTGCCATTGCATATGTGGATTTGGAATTATTTCAGATGCCATCACCAATGCAAGAAAACTCTATATAACAAGCATCTTATGAATGATTAAACAGTGACCTCAAGGGAATTGCTATTGTAGCCTGATGGGTATGGTACTCAGGTGAAGCACTTAATTTTACATTTGCCAGCAGAAGCATGACATTTTTCGCAATTATCACAACTATGGAAACCAAATCATGCACGAATTAAGCACAAAAAGTACCTTTTGAAAATTAGTCTCGGCATCATCTTCTTCTTCAGCCTTAATAATATCAGTGAGGTGGTCAATCAAATTCAACTCCCAAGTGTTTTTCTGATTGATTTTCTGCACCAAAACAAAAAATAAATGTTACCAAAAAAAAAAAATGAAAAAATCAACATGATTGGAGTGGCGTGAAAGTTGAAAAAATAAAGGTTTACATTTTCGCTAGCAAGCTTGATGCAGTTTTGGAACAAATCGAGAATCTGCTGCTTGTTGAGGCAGGGATCGGAATTGGAATCTAGAGATTGGGAGTGGAAATTGAGGGCGGCATTGTTGCGGCGGATGGCGGCGGCGCGTGCAGCGCGTGCCTGGGCGCGTTCGAGCTGGTCGTCGTTGGAGCCCAAGAAGAAAGGGCTGGTAGGGGATTGGATGCGAGCAGCTACGGGGAGTCTCTGTTTCTGAGCACCCATCGTGGGGTTAGGGCTTAGGGTTTCCGCCATGGAAGAAGAACAAGAAGTTGAGAAGATTGGGTTCAGTGGTTGGGATTGGAGAGAATCAGAGAGAAATGAGAATGGCGTGGTTTCCCTCCATTTTGGAATTTGAATTGAATCGGTAGTTTTCTTTTCTCAGAACATGGATTGGATCGAAAAGCCAAACAACAATTATTCATGTGTCTCAAAGTGAATCGGGACCGTTGCTTTTTTAATTAATTAATTAATGTACGGCCCGTAATATCCTTATATAAAATAATTTGGTTAAAGTAATGTTTTGGTCCCTATACGTGACACTGGTTTTCAATTTGGTCCCTATACGTAAAAAGTTATCAATTTGGTCCCTATACGTGACACTGGTTTTCAATTTGGTCCTCACCGCTAATTGGTCCCAATATAAGAGGACCAAATTACAAATTATTGTCACATATAGGGACCAATTCAACAAAAAAAAATTGAAATCGGTCCCTACGTGTGACAATTATTTTCAATTTGATCCCTACATGTGATAATAATTTGCAATTTGGTCACTCTTATATAGGGACCAATTAGCGGTGAGGACCAAATTGAAAACCAGTGTCACGTATAGGGACTAAATTGATAATCAGTGTCACGTATAGGGACCAAATTGAAAATCAGTGTCACGTATAGGGACTAAATTGATAACTTTTTACGTATAGGGACCAAATTGAAAATCAATGTCACGTATAGGGACCAAATTGATAACTTTTTACGTATAGGGACCAAATTGAAAATCAGTATCACGTATAGGGACCAAAACATTACTTTAACCAAATAATTTTAAGGAATGAAAAATAAATGGATTAAAGTTGTATACATTGTTGATATCTACTTAAAATTTTGATATTTGTGTTTTTATTTTAAAAACTAAGAGAGAAATAATAATAATACAGATTTGTCAAAATATTATTGAATGTCAGTGTAAAAATGCATAGAAATTAAATTCAAAATAAATTGTTTATTTAATATATCAAGAATTTATATACTTCTGATTTTTTTAAAAAAAAAATTTATATACTTCTTATGAAAAAAAAGAATTTATATACTTATTTTTTTAATAAAAATTATCTTTTTCATTATTAAATATAAAATAAAATAAATAAAATAATATAGTTAAATTTATTTAAAATTTAATTTTAAATAATAAATAATAAACCTGCCTCTATTTTATGAAAAGTATTTTTATTTTAACCAATGAAATTTTTTTTGACAAAATAACCAATGAAAATTATAATCTTAGTTTTTATGAAAAATATAATCTTAGTTGTATACAATTAGAAATTAGAAATTTAATTTAAAAGAAATAAGAACATGATAAATTTGAAAGAGAATGCCATTTGGAATAAAAAAATTATATGAAAATATTGAGAAAAAATATTAATAAAATATGCAACAAAGATTAAGAAATTCTATATATCAACCTTTTAGATAATTTTTTCAAATATTAATAAAATAAAATGTTAAAACAAAATTCCAAACGACAAAGTTGCCTATTACATGATAAATTCAAAGAGACAACTTCTTTTAAATATATAATAGAAAAAGATAATAAATAAATTTGTTGCATAGGATGTACATGAGTTGAGTACCTCTTGTACTCATTTCATTCATATATATATACACATTTGTTTATCAGGAAAAAAAGAGAGAGAGAGAGAGAGAGAGAGAGAGAAAGATTTGTTGCATAGGATGTTTAGAAGAAATTATATTTTTAATATGTATAAAAAATTATTTATTTTCAAGTATATATATATTTACTAAAACACACATATTTATATACACACACACACAAAATACATACAGGCATATATAGTGAAAATAATTTATATTTTAAGAATGAAAACAATATAGGTTGATCATATACACATTCATAAATAGTCAAAATTAAAAGTTACATAGTGTTTACTTAAAAAAAATCACATGCATTCATCTTTTGATCTTCATCATTCAAATAAAACTTAACAGTCAAGATTGATTATTTTCACAATCTTCAAACTGTTCATAGACAACACGAAGGCTCCTCTCAATTTCACAATGGACAGACCTTAGCTATACCAAATTATGTTCAATAACCAATTAAGCTATAGTTTAACACTTAAACGGACAGTCAATGTGTACAAGAGAAGCTGGAATGTCCAAAAATCAGGAAGCAGGATCTTTCAGCACACAGGTAAACCCTCAAACCACTTCACTCTTTACAAGCTTGCGACAGCAGTAGAGTTTTATGCCCTTTCCAAGATGATCTCACATTGGTGGCAAGGTAGAAGAATTAGTATCAGACACATGACATGGCATCCTAATAGGGGTTCCTCAACAAAAACGCTACAATGCATCCTAATAAGCCACCGGCAACAACCTGCACAAAAACAAAATAGTAGTCACTGACACCTGAATATCATTGATTAAGATAGATATATATATTTAAGAGATTGCATAGAACCCCAAACTTCTCCCAATCTCCCTTATCAGAAAAATTAACAGTTCTATAATCCAATTAGCATGCCCTAATGTAACAGTAACACATGCTGATGGGTACTAATGGACCCAAGATGCATAGTAACTATGTCATATGAGGGAAGGGATCCTCTCCAGTTTTCCGCAGTTCTTAGATCCTCACCCTTAACCAACCTCTTCCTCTTTTTTCGTCATTCAAAACCCACCCACCCTTTTATTTTCCAAGGGTCAGGATCCCACCGCAGGAGATCCGTTCCCGTCATAGGAATTATGTTAGCAATTGGACCTGAAGACTGGAGTGATTAGTGAAAACGCCAACAAGATCAACAAAGCTCATGCAAATACTCATTGAAAATTTGAAATTAATGGAATGCGTCAAACAATAACTATCACTCCTTGACCAACTTTTTTCCATCATTCAACACCCGATATATTAGTCTTGCTAGCAACATGCATGATTTACCGTTAGAAAGAGACCAAATCCAACTAATTGGTTGAATTCAAGAAAACAAATAGCCGAATACCCCTTCATATAGCATGTAGAATAATGAAGCATACGATAAATTTTTAATAATGAGATATGATTGATAAGCTTCAACCTCCAAGTGGTTTGAACTTCAGGACTTATGGAAACTGGACAGCAATACACAATTAGGAATTATAAAGGGGAATTACTCTAATAACTGCATCGACGAGTAAAAGAGGGAAGGAATGCTTGGAGCCTTGGAAAATCATTGAGTTGGATTCATTTTTAACTAGAAAGTGAAAATAGATGGACTAGGTACAAAATGTAAATTGGGAAGTTCCAATCCCAGGACGATCTTGCAGCATAAATCTTCATGCCGAGGTTCACTTGCAAATTAATCATAGTAGTAAAGGAAGGGATAACTTTATGGATTTAACTGTAATACATTGTCGGTGTAAAAGTTGTCTTTTACATTGACAACCAATCATCCATTAGACCATTATCACATCTTTAAAAATGTTTGACTCTTATAATAACTACCTTAAAAGTCATATATGAGGTAATAGATGATTGATTGACAAGGTAAAAAAATTTGCATTGACCGTGTATCAAAATTAACCTCTAACTTTATCACTCCCTTTTTGTTATTTTGATGCGCGACAATCCACAATAATAATTTCCGTTCAGGCAGTTACTCATATAGATTGTAAGTTGCATAATGGCAAGTTAAATGCCTCACAAATCCCAACAGATAAGTAATCCTGAGCTACTTTGTCATTGATACTTGAAGACCTAAGGAAAGCAATCCTGGAAAGGAAGCATGTTAAAACAATAAGTGCAGCCAAAAGCACAATGCACCTGAAGTGGAGTATGACCAAGTGAATCACGCAGAGGTCTGCCACTGGACAAAGGATGCTCTGGAGGTAGCTCACACACAATTTGATTCAGCACCTGCAATGGATGTTGGCATTACGTGACAGAAAGTAACATGTGACATATATATTCATTATAAAAGGTGTCCCCAAACAAGAACAAAAAATTAAGGGTAAATAGTAAAGCAAGACAACAGCATTACCATCAAGTAAGAGAACTTACTTCTGCTTGCCGACCTGCATGAAGTCTAACTCCTGAGGCATCATACATGACCTATATATGTTTGACAAAAGTTAATCATCCCACTCCATTGAAGTAAAAACATAGATATTATTCTTTGGATGGAAAAAAAGAAAAAAGAAATATTATTAGAGAATAGATGAAAATGCAATGCAACTAGTTTGAGGATAAGATATCCTCCAAAACACGCAGGGGGGATCCAAATCCAACAAAAGCATGTAAAGACTCAAGATTGTAGCAAGGCAGCCCAATCTGTCCGCATGTTAGTGAGAACAATCCCCTAAAAAAATCATGAGCTAAACAACAAAAAGAATCTATAAACATATAATCCTATCCCATAAAAAAGCGAAAACACATATAAATTCAATTCAACCCTTAAGTAGAAGAACAATACCAGCAAAGACACTTTTCCAACATCTACATGAATAACATAATAACCAGACAATAATACAAAGAGAAGGAATAATGATTATTAGTCAAATATTCATTAATAAGTCAAAAATAATAATCAGCATCCTATAGCAGCTTCAAATATGCAGTGCTTTACATGACACAAAAGGATTAACTATTAACACAACAACCCAAAACTTTCTTAGACTGCAACCTATTTATGTAAAAGTGTATCAAGCAACAGAAGAACAACTTGAATGAGACATATTCCAGCCATATCAAAACCAAAAAATGAATGAATATAAATGTGTCTCTGTATGCATATGTGTGTGTCTGTGTGTATACAAGAACAGAACATGAACAGGGAATAGGGAAGTATGATTGATTAATCACAAACGATATACTTACAATACATGACAAGATGACAGCAATAGCAAAAGCAGGTGACCCTGTTCCTTCTTGAAGACCTATTGCCAATGCTAAAGCTGACACTGTTGCAGAATGTGATGAAGGCATTCCTCCAGAATCAAGCATCCTTTTAGAATCCCATTTCTTTTCCTTATACCTGAGCATCTAGGAGAAAAATTTTGGACAAATTGAGCTCATATTTCGAATCTACATCAGACTTAGGTATGTACTGCTAAATTGCTCAAGTTTAAAGATCAAACTGCAATATTGGGTACTTAAAACGACCAAAAGATTGACTGCACTCATGGAACTCGTGAGTCCAAGATGTAAGACATGTGCCTATACTTCTTGTACCAAATAGGGTGTTTGGTTTTTTTTTCCCCCTTTCACATTTGTAGTTGATATCTTTTTATTAATAATTATGAAATGTCACTTTGTTTACAACATTTTGTGGAGGAAATTGTAAAAACAAGAAAATGTTGTTTTCAATATTTCACTCACAAAATTTTGAAATGTAATCATGAAACAGAATGAAAACAATATCTCATTTTTATAATTATTTAGTAAAAACATATCAACTGAAGATGAAAACAGAGCTCAGCTAACCACCCTCTTTAAGATTTTCAAAGTTTGCCTCACATTAGAAACAAGTAACAGCTTAAATTACTAGACCTTCAGTATTTTTCCGCTAAAAATCAGAAGCCAACAAAATAAATTCCCTACTAAAGAAAGTACCTAAATCCACAAAACTAGAAAAAAGGACTGAGAGATAGAGAATCCACAATCTCCCTCAAACAAAAATAAAATAAATACTACGAGGGCTTAACAATGTCACTTTTTTGTAATGATTACCCATTATTATTTGGATTATATTAATTTTCTCCAAATTTTCGCCCGAAAAAAATGCAAAACAACTTGAAGCATCTCTATGATCATAGGAAGATTGCATTGCCCCGAAAGATTCCAAATTTAGTGTAGCTTCTAACGACATCACATAACAATCTAGGACATAAAATTCGAAGCAGGGACAGACGCTTCAAACCTACAAAACCTAAATTCCACTAAATTTTGACATCAAATATTAATATCTAAACCTAAATTGGTTTGAATCGGTCTAGCAATGCAGAAGTGCAGTCCTTGTTAATAACGCTTTGATCTGATAATTGATGAAAACAAAATGAAATTTTGATGAGAGAATAATACATTGAACTCCAATGAGAGAAATGGGCATGTAAGGAATGGATTGAAAAGTAAGAAGAGGAGTGAGTTGAGGACGCACCAGGTGGTGAAGATCTTGAGAAACTGGGCGATGGCGAAGGCAAGGAAGGCGGAGATAAGAGGAGTGTTGGATGGAAGGTAAAAGGAAGCAGATGATGATGGCTTTGCTGTCACATCCGCCATTCTCATAACCTTGTCCATGTCACTGCAAAGCACAGCAAAACCCAACTCGTTACTCCTTAGTACTCCCTTTTTCCTTTTCACCCACTTCCTTTCCTCCCTTCTTCCTATCTTTTTTCTCTCTTCACCAAAACCCTCCACTGGCATTGGTTATTGCGTGCCAATAAGGCCACTGACTTTGACCAATAATATTTGACATATAATGTACTACCTCCGAAATTAATTAGAAGTATTAATAACTAATTCCATATTTATTAAATAAGTTAGTTAATTTAATTTAATTATCTTGATTTATTTATAAAAAAAATGAGTTATAATTACTAAGCTATCATTTAATTGTCTCGAGAATATGCAATGCTCTTGGAAAAGTAAAATGATAATTGGTTTGATTGGTTAATTTTCTTGGTTTTTGGAATACTCACATTAAATAGAGTTAAGTTGGTTAGATTTTGCTTATATTTGAGTCCAAAAAATATAGGTATTTTTTTGCTTATAATTGAGTCCAGAAGGAGTAATATTTTACTCCCTTTATTTATATTATTTATTATTTATTATGTTAATTTGATATCAATTTAATTTATACTCAAGAGCGCTTTGATGAGATGACACAGATCTCTGCCGGCTTAACCAGAGGTCTCGAGAGTTCGATTCCTGACCCTGTGAATGTAGCAGCGTTAAAATTGCTGCCCCTATGATTGTAACACCCCGATTTTCACTGTTCTTCAATATCAGTAAATATTCATATATATATATATATATATATATATATATATTTGTTTATATTTTATTTGAGATTTAGAAAATGACTTTGGAGAAACTAAGGTCATTTCCCTGTTATACTTATTTTTATAAGGTTACGGGGAAGTTTTGGGTTGAAAGTTCAGACGAAACCCGGTCTGCGTTTTCACTGACAGTAAGATTTTAGTGTGTAGAAACCCTAATTTTGACTCGTGAACGAAACCATTAGGTTTTATATTTCGCCCCGAACGATTTTCCACATTTTGGAAAATTTCGTGAGCAATGAAATAATATTATTTTATTCGGCGTAATCTTTTAGAAAAACGCGTAAAAATCTAAGACGGGTAAACTATTGAGTCGAATATGGAGCTAAGGTATTAGGGGAGTTTGATGTAGCAGAGGGACAAGGAGATCGGCCTCAAATTTTAGAAATCGGAAATTTTCAAGTGAAATGACCAAAATACCCCTAAACTTAACCTAACCGACATAGAGTTAAATTTTAACCATGGTTAAGGAATCAATGTTAGTATACTTGGCCAAGAATCAGCCACACCCTCTCTTGATTATGAGCCACATGTTTGTTAATCATAGTTACCAATTAACCCTAGTTAAGTTACTAATTAGCCGTAGTTAAGTTATTATATTATTTTCTAACTTAACCTATGTTAAATTAACTCAACCATAGTTCTTTTATCACATTAAACCACACAAAATCTGCTCCTAACTCCCTCATTTTCGTGCAGTCCACACTTAGCCATTTCTAACTTCATCTTCTTCATCACTTTCTCTCATTTTCTCTTAAGAACTCAAAGAACACACATGGATGTTCATACTCGCCGAAATTACACTGAAATTCTAACCCTTTTCTGTTATGAAACTCGAAACACTTTCTACATGAAAGTTGTTCCTCTTTCTCTCTTCTTTCCAACGAGCTAAAGATCATCAAAAACAGATAAGTATAGTAGGAGATATGCCCAAAATATCGAAACAGCTCAAAATCCTCATAACTATGCGAGAACAGAAGAAATAAGGCTCTTTAAGCCCTGTTCTGCTTTGAATCAAACAAAACCTTCAACATCAAAGTTTTTCCTCTCTTTCTTATCTTTCCAAAAAGCCAAAGTTTGTAATTTTTGGATGATCATATCGTGAGATACACTCACAAAACCACCACATCCTCAAAGCTGTCTCAAAAGCTTTCATTTGGAACCAAGCTTGTATTGATCAATTTCTTCATTTATTCAATCTTCAAGAGATAAAACCTCATCTCCTTGATCATCTAAGCTTTCTTCTTCATTGATTTCACTTGTTTCATGCCATGATCATCATGTTTTCATTTTTAGATCTAGATCTTCAAAAATTCCTAGAAAATCATAGAAAAATCATTTTAATGTGAGATCAATTTCTATGATCTCCATATGACTTCTATTTTCATTATCCAAGAGCTTGAAAAATTTATAGATCCTTAGCTATCTCTTCTTGACTTGGCCGAAACTATGTTCAAGTAGGCTAGGATGATTTTCTTCAATCTTTAACTTGATTTCTTGTTGGTTGTTCATGGCTAGGTTTTGTGGATTCAAAACCTTGTGATTTAGGTGAACAACATCCTTCTCCTACTTGAGTTTCAAGTGATCTACAAGAGGTAAGGGGGAAGATTACTACTATCCTACCTTAATGTAGATATGTGTGTGGTTTAAAGTAATTGTATGTTGTCTTGTAAATCCTAAGTGTTAGGATTATGTATTATTGATTTATATGTGTGTGATCCTCTTGGAGGATTTGATTTGATGTTTGATTGTCGTATGATATGTCATATGGTTGTTTTGATTCCAATGACCTTAAGTTGGAATCAAGATTGTTGCTTGCTTGACTTATTAAGAAAAATGCCTAATATATTTATTTAAGGCCATTCGGCCATAACTGATTAATGGGGTTTCAAGTTGAGTTAATTTGTTTGAATAATTTTTATAAGGATTGAATGAATATATAAGAATATAGAAATTGGTTTGGATTGATTTGGATGTGTATATTGAAAGATATGATTTTATGAGTCCTTAGGGACTAAAATGCAATTTCTGAGAATTTCAGTGGCTACACTGAAATTTATATTCTTGTGTGTTAAGATTGTAGTTCTTGATGAGACAGACAAAACCATAGAGATTGGTTTGGTGTTAATTGGATTGATACATAAAAAGTTATAAGCTTTTTTGTGAAAAAAGGACCTTTTTGCAATTATTGAAGAATGTTTGGGGCAGAAAAGTGATTTCTGAAAAATTTGAGGGCAAATGAAAAATATTTCTAAAGAAGTTGGTTTGGTGTGATTTGGAGTTATAAATAAAAAGTTATAAGGTTTTAAGTGAATAAGGATCTTTTTGCAATTAATGAAAGTTTAGGAGTTAAATTGCAAATTCGAAAATATATTTAACTGGACACTGAGAGACTGTTTTTCATACCTATAAAACTGTTCTAAAACTCCAAAATGAGTTTTGGACTATTAAAGTGTAAAATCGTTGAAAAAGGATTTACGCGATTTACAAAATAAACAACGTTCAGTCAAATTCTAAGGAATTTTGTATAAAGGGAAATTTTGATGGAAATTAGAATTTAAAAAATTTCATAAAAGTAATAGAACCTAGGAGAGTAATACATTTGAGGTGAAGAACCATATTTTCAAAAGTTTGGCTTTTTAAGCCTAAATTCAGTAAAAAGCGGCGAACCGTCGTTAAACGTTTTTAAGGATTTTTGAGAAAATGCTTTGGAGAAATTGATACCTAAGTATCTTTGAGGGGAATTATTCTTGAAAATGGATTTGATTTTATCTAAAGGTTTTAGTTTTAAACCAAAAGGATTTTTGTCTTCAAAGACGAGATTTTACTGTAAAATGTAAAAACCTAAGTCAAGAATAACTTAGTGAAAAATACGAACATAATGATTTATGACGTGAGGTGGAACACGACCTTATGTCATAAAGTATGGATAATTCATTATCCATATTCCATAAAATTTAATAGACTTAGAATGATTTGTTTTCTTGGAAGCCAAAGAAAAAGGCTCAATTAGAAAAGTGCAGAGAAATAAATAATCGGACTTGTGCTCCAATCTCATAATGCGTTAGGACTTCTAATCAAGTGTTTTAAGATATCTTTACACAAAGATGAAAGGTTACTTGAGAACTTCCGCTCGATGTGAGAACATCTAGCATCTGAGAAAGCACGTTGAAAGAATTCCGATGGAATCCAGATGTCATCTGATGGATAGACAAGAATCACGCATTTTCCGGCAATTTTGCGTAAACACATAGTGAAACTATGTTCTGTAAGGCCGTTGTGCCTAGGAGATGGAGCTAACACTTTAATGCGGGTGTGAGTTCCGTAGTGGCGAATCCTGCTTATTCATAGGGGGTGTCGGGGTATGAAATACTCACATAGGCCCAGTTGGTAGCTCCTCTGTGGCGTGGTGATCTTGCAATGCACCGACATACTCGACTAGACACTACGTGTTTTCTGGTAGTGTAGGATGTTCCCGAAAAAGCATATGACGTGCACGCCCTCTTCTATTGACGCATTCTTTATTACCCAAGGCTGGTAGACTCCGGAACAATCCTCCGAACCACTCTCTCCGACTGTTCGTAAAACCATGGTATAGGAATTCAGAGGTCATTCCTCAAGTCTTAGATGTCTTCTATCTAGGAAAACGCGGTGCTGTGGTCATGTTTCTGTGAAACGTTATTGTTTTGTTATGAGTGTAGATATGATTGATAATTGTTAATTGTACGTACCTGAGAGTCGTACCATTGTATGTCTGTCTTATGTGTAAGATAAATGGAAATCTCACTCCTTATTTTTATATTGCCTATGTCGGGTGGCTATGTGCCTTCTGTATTCTTTTGAGAAGATTGAGACGTCAAGATGTCACTTGGTTGACGCATCGTACATATTGGGGTTCGAGCTTGCGGATGCTATGGTGGAATTTCTAGTGGACGTCTTTTCATACTGTCGATGGTTCGTAGACCATGTTTTTTCTCTTGGAAGAGGAAAGGGTTTGGTTCGAGAGTTACTGTTGTAGTAACTCCAGTAGTGTCTTTTGTGACGACGTTGGTAGTGGACTCAAATAGAGTTTCCACTAGATCTCGTCAGTTTGGTTTGTCCTTCTCACGGTGTACGAGAAATGACTGTCTTTTCTATTTTAGTTTGACCAGCTGGGTATGTTTGGGAGTTAATGTTAACGCTTATGGAGCTGCGACTCCAAGTATATTATATTTTAGGAACTGCGTCTCCACATCTTTATGTTGAGTCTGTACATTCTATGATTTGTTTATGAGTCGGGTTTGGTATTATGTAAATGATTTTCGAACTCATAACCCTAACTGGATAATGGAATATTTTATTGTCCATTCATTTAAAACAAAGTAGTTATATTTACGACTTACGGAAAAGGAAAAAAAATTACCCCATTCTTTTATAGCCAAATTTAATTAACCTATTTTCGGCCTTAAAATGTCACTTACGATGTAGTGCCCAAGGAGGGTGTTACAATGATCCTGCCCGACTCGATGGATTACTCTTCGCAGTTACACGCGAAAGATATATTGGGAAACAAAAAATATGCATGATCAATGTGTGAAGATTTTTTATACAGTCAATAGATCATAAATTATGAAATCATTGAAAATATTTAACTCTTATCATAATTACCTTAAAAGTCGCACATAAAGTGATTTGTGACTGATTTACTACAAAACTTTAAATGTATGAAAAATAAGAGGAGTGATATATGGACAACTGATCACTCAACAAAGTATGGACACCGTATTTCTCTCTTTAACTTTTGTTTCTAGTTAAATTAAAATGAAGAAAAAAATAATAAAATAGAAATGATTCTTACCGGGCATACGGTGTTGGTGTCAAATGTGGCTGTACAAATAACATTTGCCGAAAATTAAACTCGTTTCATATATAATTATCAAGTCTCTGTAAGGGTGTTTCTAAATTTTAACAAAATAAGATAAATAAATAAAATAAAATGCATGACTTATCTATTGAGCAAGCATTTATGATTTATTTGGAGGGGAAAAAAAACTTATAGGAACAATGTGAAAAGAAAAAAATTTGTATGAGACAAATCAACCTATTTTACCAAAAAAATAATCAATAAAATTATACAATAAACTAAATAAATATATCATATTTTAAACACACAATAATGGCTAGGAGCCTGTTTGATTTGGAAGCAAATGGAAAAAACGTTTCCTAATACACTTTTCATCTCAAAAGCTGATTAAAAATGTAGGTAACAGTTTTTTTCACCGTTTGCTTACAAAACAAGCCAAGATTGTCTGTAAACATTTCACCATATTGAGTGACTAACTAGTAACTAATGTTAGGTAGGAAGTAAGTATGGTCCTACGACCCGAATCCGCAGGCATCCACCCGAACTCGGCACAATTTTGATGGGAAAAACCCTCTTTGACAGAGGACGAAAAAACTCGCCTTGCCCCATCCTCGAACTCGATCTGTTGTTTACTTAATTATAATAATATCCTTATATATTTATGTAGGGTATTGTATTTATTTTGATTGAAAGGTTTCGTTCTATATAAAAGAGTACCTTTTTTATTTTGAAAAATACACAACATTAAATTGTGCTTTTATTATGGTATTTTGATGCTATTAATGTTATTTGAAACATAACAAAGTGCTTCTAAAACATTAGTTTCTTTTTAATTTGTAGCTGAAAGAAATCTAAGTTCCAGTAGTTTATTGTTTTAATTGTGTGGATATTTTATTTGTTTATTTTTTGGATGTACAATTTTTGAGTTGTTAATTTGAATTAAAGCAAAATAATTTTTAAATTTTGTTACTTGTTGACGGGGCTAGGGACTCGCAGGTAGGGATGGGAATTTGTACCCTACCCATTGGGTACCCGCAAAAAATTACACATGATGGGTAGGGTAATTACCCGCACAGTGGGTAAGGGTCCGGGTATAGGTAATTACCCTCAAATTTTAATGGGTATGGGTGCGGGTACGGGTACTATGGTACCCACCCCGCCTCGCACCCGCACATATGTATATGTATATATAATTAATTAATTAATTATTTATATTACTAATATATATAATTTTAAGTCTAATACAAACTTTAAAATCAAAATTAATCTAAAGATTCTTAACTTTCTAAACCTAGTTACATTTATAGTTCATTTTTCGCTGTTTTTATTTATTTAAAATGTTTTATGGGTATGTTTAAAAGACCTTTGAATCATTTTTTAATTGTTATAACGTTTCTTTTGTTATTTATTGTTTTTTCACAGTTAAAGTGCGGGTAACTGGAGCGGATGCGGGTACTTAGGTACCTAGAGGGTATGGGCAAGGTACTAAAGTTTCTACCCATGCGTACGGATGACAATTTGTACCCTACCCATTGGGTACCAGCAAAAATTATCTACGATGGGTAGGCTAATTACCCACATAATGGGTAATGGTCTAGGTACAGGTAATTACACGCAAATTTGAACGGGTATGGGTGCTGGTACGGGTATTATTGTACTCACCCCGCCCCGCACCCGCACATATGTATATGTATATATAATTATTTATTTATTTATATTACTAATATGTATAATTTTAACTATAATACAATATTTAAAACCAAAATTAATATAAAGATTCTTAACTTTCTAAACCTAATTGCATCTATAATTCCTTTTTGGATATTTTATTTATTTAAATATTCTGAATATGAGTAGATTTAAAAGACCTTTGAATAGTTTTTTAATTGTTATAACGTTTTTTTATTATTTATTGCTTTTTCACAGTTAAAGTGTGGGTAACAGGGCGGGTATGGGTACTTAGGTACCCAGAGAGTACGGGTAAGGGTACTAAAGTTGCTACCCACGCGTGTTCGGGTCCGGGTAATTTTTTCAAACGCGGGTATGGGAGGGTGCTGTGACACCCTTCTACCCCGCACGTTATAAGGCATTTAATATAAAAACAATTAAAATAAAAGCATGCATTTTACTAAATAATCAAAACATTTGTCCATGGGTAGAAAAGTCCCACATGAATGAGTTCACAAACACGGGAATAAACCAAGTTTAAAACTAATAAACGAATAAAACAATAACAAACGTCCCAAACCGATGTCACAACAGAGCTGGTATAACCGTTCCGTACATCACGGAAAAACAACTGAAACTAGCTAACTAACAGAAAGAAAGGCCCTAACTATGAGTGGTGGGTCCTCAGAGTCACTCCTCTCCGGGTTGCTCGTCATCCTCTGCAAGTTGCCAATAAGGCCAAACAAACAAACAGAAGGAAAAACAGGGAGTAAGAATCATGTAAACATATATTATATAGCAAGGAGATAGAAAGCAAGGTAAACAACTAAGCATGGCAACATCATAGGCATACATCAACATATATATCCATACACAACATCACATCAACCAAGTATGCTATAGGGTGCAATGCAACTCTATTCCACTACTCCAACTATGCATGTGGATCCAAACTAACTCAGGATGAACAACTTCGGAGTTACATATCCGTATTGGCCATAGAAGCACCAACACCGGCAGTTCACCAAACCTTGGATGAACCCCATGGATAGCCAACGCATCAAACCGTGGATGCCTCGTCATAGGGGGCCGCGGTCACCAAACCATCGGGTGACCTACAATGGATGGCCAGATCACCGTACTCTCGGGCGATCTCCCCTGTGTCGAACCTCCCCCCATCAACAACTCCAATGCTCTATGTAAATAGCACAACAACAAACAATCTCAACCACCTCCTTGCTCGGGCCATGAAGCTCCCAAGATTTTCAACATCAACATCAACGTGACCTTAGACCCAAACCGCGGGGTCAAGGCTCCCTTGGCCAATAAGCACCAAGGTTCAACTCAACATGCTTGGATCAATAAGCACCCAAGACTTTAACATCAACAACACCTTAGACCCAAACCGTATGGTCAAGGGCCCCTTGGCCAATAAGAACCAAGGTACAACTTATCAACGTGCGGTAATCCGCCGGATACCGACTTAGCATCTTATTATCTTAATCATCTTTATTAATTATAAACCGAGTTATCTAATCCATAACATTGATTATTTGTATCATTTATCATCATTGGGGAAATGGGGTTTGAAACCCCTTAAAGTCCTTTAATTATGTTTCTGTCCAAGATGGGTGAGCACGGTCGTGCTTAAACCCCAGCACGGGCGTGCTTAACACATGAAGGGTGTGCTGCCGCTTAAGTGGAGCACGGTCGTGCTTCCTATTCGGCACGGTCGTGCTCAGCTGCACGGTCGTGCTCCTCTGCTGTACGACCGTCCTTAATGTGAGGCCATTTCCAGAATTCAAACTGGGAGCACGCCAGCACGGCGGTGCTCAATGCACGACAATACTGGTCTGGGCAGAAACTAACACCTAAGTTGTAACCAATTTTTAAGATCTTTTATCCATTAAACTTATCGCGTTTTTAAACCTATTTTACCAGTTAAAATCTTAACTTTGAAACTTAAGACAGCAACATCATCACCTCAACCAATCATCCAACATCATCATGCCAAAAATATCAATCATGGAATCATGTTCATATTAACCACAACAACATAAACATAAGGGACATATTATGAACATAGGCATGTAAAACAACATGTTAACAGTCAAGAGATGTTATCATAGCGAATCAAACCAACATATTATTCATACAATTATCCATACAAACTGGGGTCATGGGAACCCCTTTACCTTACACTACCCTCGACTGCCTATGGTTACACTACCCTTCTCCTCGTACCTGGATTGAAGGTTGCTCTACGCTCAAACGATCAAACCGATCACGTCCCCACGAGCGGCTCAATCTGATTCCAAGCCTTGGTTAAATAGAAACACAAATCATTAGTTTCCGATTCAAAACCATGAAAAGGAAATCACAAGGGAAAGAAAGCCTATATATGAAGCACAGACGAAAGAACAGTCCCTGAAGGTCTCCAATACTCAACGAACTGATTGAGTTGGATGAACAAAAGGGAAAGAAACTGCTCTGGCCGCACTAGGGTAGTGGCAGCCACCAAAGGTAGGGTTTTTCACGTAAACCCTCAGTCTCTGTGCAAAAATATATATAGTCTGAACTTGAGCACGGTCGTGCTTCCCCTTGAGCACGGTCCTGCTGGACTCAGCGTTAGCTAGAAGCGGTCCGCACATTGAGCACGGGCGTGCTCACTGTTGAGCACGGGCGTGCTCACTGTTGAGCACGGGCGTGCTCACTGTTGAGCACGGGCGTGCTCACTGTTGAGCACGGGCGTGCTCACTGTTGAGCACGGACGTGCTCAACTTAAACTTGGCATTGCGCTTCAGACTTTACGCATAGGTGTGTTGGCTAATGAGCACGGGCATGCTTATGTATCAGAAAGGGACTTTTAAGCCAAAAATCTCACTAAGCCCTTAGCCAACCATTCTAGCTTAACACAATTAGCTTAAACAACCAAACGAGCTTTATAAAAGCACTTACGAAAAAGCAGGGTGTTACAGGTACTATAGTACCCTACCCAGACCCTACCCATTGCCATCCTTACCAATGCTGGTATGAGTCCGGGTACGGGTAAATATTTTAAATACGGGTATAAGGACATGTATTGTAGTACCCTACCCGGACCCTACCAATTGTCATCCCTACTCGCAGGGAAACCCGACCCCCACCGAAGGCAAGGATGAGACCTATTTTTCAATCCCGAATAGAAGCGGGACAGAGTTGGGGAAGGCAAAATCCGCTCCCGCTCCGCCTGCCCCGTGGCCATCCCTATTAGGAAGTACAAAATTAAAAGTCTAAACCCCAATTTTGGTTCTTTATCTTTATTTTAGTTTTCATTTTGGTCCCTTATATTTTTTTTTTTTGGGTTTTGGTCCCTTATCTTTCAATCGTTAACCTATTTTGGTCCCCTATCTTTCAACCGTTAGCCTATTTTGGTCCCTGCCGTCAATCCGTCCGTCGCGGTTAGTCGCCGGAACCGCCATTGTCACTGGAATCTGAGTTTTAGAGAGAGAAAATCATTTTTCTCTTTCTTTCTTCCTCCTTCTTCCTTCTTCCTTCTTCCTCCCCTTCCTTCTTCCTCGTTCCTCTCCATTCTTTCCGTTTTGGTCCCTTCTTTCCTCGTCGTTGTCACTGTTTCGATTGGTAAGAAGCCGCTGGGGCGGCGCGATTGTCGGGGAGCTCGAGCGGTGGTGGCAGTTTAGGGAGGTGGTGGTGGAGGAAGAAGGAAAAAGAAGGAAAAAAGAAGAACAGAGAGAGAAAAACAAGACTCTCTCTTTCTAAAACGCAGATTCTGGCGGTTTTCTGTGACTGACAGCGGATATCTAATGCTGTCAGTGGAAAACTGACGGAAAGGACCAAAATGAAAATTAATAAAAAAATAAGGAACAAAAATATCAAAAAAAAAGATAAGAAACCAAAATAAAAACCAAAATAAAAATAAGTAACCAGAATAGGGATTTAGCTAAATTAAAAACATGGCAAGGGCAAGAGAGTGGTTTTACTATTGGGGGAAAAAACGCATATTTGACTCTTGTGAGTTTGGGTTCTCATGTTTCCGAGTCCATTCTTTTTTCTTCTTCAGGTTTGGCAGGCGGCACCTCCAAATTAGACTCTTCCTTTGTTCTCCTCTTTTTCTTGATTCCCCTCTTTTCCCAATTTATCAGACACCCCTCACCTCAATTTTCCCAAAAAAACATATAACTAGAATCTTCCTTAACCTCTCCAAATTTCTCCCAATTAAAAAAACCCCACTTTCCCTCCCATTATTGACAACCCCTTTCCTCTGTTCAAGTTTTGATTTTGATCTGGTGGGGTTGCTTCAAATTCCATTGGGTATCGAGAATGTTTAACGGTATGATGGATCCTGAGATGTTCAGAATCGCTCAGGAACAGATGAGTCGCATGTCACCCGCCGAGTTGGCTCGGATCCAACAACAGGTCTTCCTTCTTCTCCTTTCTTATGCTTTCTGCAATTGCATATATCGATTCGTAGCATTGTGTTTCAGTCACCGACTCAAAATGAACGCAATTTGTTCTGAATTCGACGCTTTCAGTGACCCTTTTTGGAGAAGAAAAAAAAAAGACAAAAGGGGAATTTTTCATTGCCTTGATTAATGAAATAGAACAAGCAGCTGAATTCGTCCTCCGGGGAGGGGGGTTGTCGTGGTTCTTTTATATTTGAAGCGCATGAGATTGAAAGTCTAGAACTTTTTATAATTTTAATTTAGTTATGTTAAGCTCTTCATTAGTGGGTGTGTTTTGTTGAGGCTTAGATTTGAATGTTTGAGAGAATACATATTGGATTTTGAAACTGATCAGGTCAGGATCCATTAAATATTTTTTTTTTTTGTAGAATGTAAATTTAACAAATCCAACAGTTGAATTATGTATCTGCGCGCACGCATGTGGTTTAGTACTAATTTTTGGTTTTGTACAATGTTTTTGTGGAATTGCAGATGATGTCTAATCCAGATCTCATGAGGATGGCCTCAGAAAGCATGAAGAACATGAGTGCTGAAGATTTTAAACTTGCTGCTGAACAGTTAAAGCATACGCGTCCAGAAGAAATGGCTGAGATTGGTGAGAAGATGGCTAATGCAGCACCAGATGAAATAGCAGCTATGCGTGCCCGTGTTGATGCCCAGATCAAATATCAGTTAAATGCAGCTGAGATGTTGAAGAAGCAGGTGAGTAGTATGGCAAGAAACTTCAACCATCAGTGTCTTTGTGAAAAATGAATCATGGGCCACAGACAATTTTTCCTTGTATTGAGGAAATATGTGTGGCATGAGATGAATCCAAGTTGAAAGACAAAATAGAAAACCTGGATTAACTTTCATTATTCTTATGCTACGACCTGTTTGTAGTTCGAAAAAGTCATTAAGAACTACACACTAATTCTTCCTGATGAATACATATCATGACCATGTGTTAGTCCTTAAAGACCAAATAGTCTGGTGAAAAACTGAATTGTGACACCCTGCCGAAAATCCTATGCTTCAAGAAAGATCCATAAACGGAATAACAATTGAATAATACTCTAGTGCCCTATAATTGTCTGATCAAAGAATCCACTTGCTGTCATTGCTTAATAAGACGTGAAATGTAACTCTGTGTACTATGCTGATCACGATTTCTCAGTTTCTGTAAAATCAGTTGGTGTCTTGTCTACCACGTGCCTTTGTGGACTAATATTAAATTTTGCAGGGAAATGAACTTCATAATCAGGGAAAGTTCAATGACGCTTTGCAGAAGTATCTGCTTGTAAGTGATCTTTTTCTGGCTGCTTAACTGTCTTACCGACACCTTTTTGTCCTTTTTACCCCTTTTTTAGACTTTTATGAAATTCGTCAGCTTTTTTGGTCTATTAATTTGTTTTCGTTTTTTATATTCTAGGCTAAGGAAAACATTAAAGAAATTCCACCTTTTCAAAGTAGAAAGCTTCTTTTGGCCTGCTCACTCAACTTGATGTCATGTTACTTGAAGACAAGGCAGTATGATGAATGCATAAAAGAAGGTTCTGAGGTATTCGTAATTCCTTTTCTTTTACCATTGCAAAGTATGACACTATAAATTTAATTACCAACTGCAATATTTAAGTAGTAGTATTGTGGGGAAATTTATCAACCAAGAATATTAGAAAGAAAATTACATTGTAATGGCAATATGTAATAAAATAATTGTTTTGTGCAGTTGTGCTGCTTATGTAACATGACAAAAATTGTCTCAGATTATAATTTTCTATTATTTCAAGCTCTTTGTTTGAAATTAGTTGTTTCATCCCGGCAATGCATTAATGTGCTATAACTACTGTAGGTTTTGGTATATGATGTGAAGAATCTTAAGGCTCTTTATCGAAGAGGTCAAGCATATAAGGAACTAGGCCTACTAAATGTGAGCTTCCAGTGACTCAATTAACATTTTGACATTTAGGTTGCGATTATGTTTTTATTATATAATATATCATATTTACTGTCATTCCTGATTTTTTCAGGACGCCGCTACTGATTTGAGCAAGGCACTTGAAGCGTCCCCTGATGATGACACAATTGCAGAGCTTTTACAGTGTGATCTTGCTCCCTTCCACATACATGCACCTATCTTAGGAACATAATTATTTATTCATCTACATATTTCATATATGATATACATCCTGCTATTTTTATATTTATGACTCTTGTGATCGATGAGTTTCTAATTATAGGTGATTTTTCATCAAATTCTACTATAAATCGTAAAACAATGGACTTTATGCTAAATTAATTAAGCATGTCTGATGTTTTCCCATTTTGTTTTTTTTCTAGTTGGATCTTGTCATCTTGTGTAACCTATATAAAGGAATTGATAATCGGAAGTAAGCTGATGTTCAAATGTTTATTTCAGGGACACCAAGGAAATGTTGGTCAAGGAAGGTGGTGAGCGTGCACCTCGAAGTATGTATTCCCACTAATTTTCCCCTCTTTTATTTCACCACATCCCCGAGCTATACAGTTCTAATGGTTGTCAATTTACCCTTTTTGTATCACTCATGTAGGACTAGTAATTGAAGAAATAACTGAAGAAGTCGAGAATGTGCCTTCTGAAAACAACAACAGAAGCTCTTCTTTGAAACCAACAGTGGTTCAGCCAAAAAAATCAGGTGACTCTTCCAAGAGTAGCAGTACAGTGAACAATGGAAATCCAAAAACATATGCAGAGAGTTTAGATACTTTGAAGAAAGATCCAGAAGCTGTCAGGTACGTTAGCATTTTTGTAAAAGGTGCTAAGCACATTATGTTTCTTTATTTTTAATTTGATCATTTGTCTATAAAATAGATTTACATTCTTATTTTCTATTCTATAGATCATTCCAAAACTTCATTTCAAATGCCGATCCTGCCACTCTGGCTTCTTTGAATAGTGGACAATCCAAAGATGTGTCTCCAGATATGATTAGAAATGCTTCAAATATGATTGGCAAGATGTCACCTGAGGAACTTCAAAAAATGGTTGACATGGCTGCTTCATTTCAAGGAGACAACCCATTTGCCAGAGGTTCCCCTGATTCTCCTTTCAACCCTGGATCAATTCCTCCCAATGTGACACCTGATATGTTTAAAACAGCGAGTGATATGATAAGTAAAATGTCACCAGATGACCTTCAGAAGATGCTTGAAATGGCATCCTCATTTAAAGGGAAAGAATCTATTCCATCATCTGCAGCTGTAGACAAGGATGAAAGAAATGTTTCTCAGTCTTTCCCATCCTCAAGTACTAATGGAACTAATGCTTTTGGTTTTGGAGAATCAAGTTCGTCTCAGAATGTGTTTTCAAATATGAGAAATGCTTCTCAGCCAAACTTCCCTTCCTCAAGCACTGATCTACAAGAACAGATGAGAAACCAGATGAAAGATCCAGCTATGCGGCAGGTATGTTCATATTATTTGTCAAGGAGACTAAATGATCACTAGCCTTATTTATTTCACTTCACATACCTGGCTGGAATAAATGCAATCAAGTATCCTCTTCTATTTCTTATGTTAGTTATCAATGAGGAATTTTTTAATTAAGTATACCCTTAAATTATGTACTTGTATATCTTTTTGGTTGTCACTTCGGTTGTCTGAGATTTACTTCTCTGATCTCTCCTGGTCAAATTTGTCTTTTCTTTTGTCAAGTAATACAAATTGTATTTCTTGATACATTCTTGAGTTCAGTATTTATATGTGTAGTTTCTTCTCTTAACTTTTTAGTTTATGTTGTTTTGGCAGATGTTCACATCAATGATTAAAAATATGAGCCCAGAAATGATGGCAAAAATGGGTGAACAGTTTGGTGTCAAGCTTTCAAAAGAAGATGCAGAAAAAGCTCAGCAAGCCATGTCATCCTTTTCACCAGAGAGCTTGGATAAAATGGTATCTTCTTCTCCAAAGTTTAAAGTAGATTTTTTTTTTTTTTTTTTGTATTTCACTATTCCTCAATGAAACTTTGCACCTAAGATGAGTATGATAAAATGGAGGTATGGCAATACTAGGAAAGATAAAATGCAAGAGAGAGAGACGAGTAAGAATTATGTAAAGAATATTTGAGCTTGTAAAAGATTAGGATGCAAGTTAATTCCATTGGTATTCTGTTCATTTGAAATAACATAGTAGATAAGCTTAGGATGGCTTTCTATGTTTTGTAGCTTCACTGGTTTAGTGCTTGTTTTTAAGAGTTTCCAATTGGAATATTTGATGTTGGGTCGTTTATAGTACTAAGATGAACCTTTGCACTTTATCTTTCCAGATGCTTTGGGCGGATAGGCTTCAAAGAGGAGTTGAAGGTGTAAAAAAGACAAAGAACTGGCTGCTAGGGAAACGTGGCATGGTCTTGGCAATATGCATGCTTGTTTTGGCTGTTATTCTTCACCGGTTGGGCTTCATTGGTAGCTAGAGTAATGATCTTACATTATATTAATATGAGATAATATTCTTCAAGGGTTCAATTTCAAACTGAGGCATAACCTTCTTGTGTGGTGAGATAATTGCATGTCTTGTCTCAGCCTAGGAGCAATGAAGAGAGGATGGGAATTGGGAAATACGTTTGGTTATCTGGAAAAGAGATAAATGTTTTTTTGGGAAGGCAAATAGGGGCAGCGGTAGAGCTGTCTAAACGAGCTGGCCCGGCCCATTTGGGCTGGGTTGGGCGGGGCCAAAATCAAGTCGGGATGCTAATTTCCTAGCCTAGCCAAGCCCTATGCGGGCTGCGGGCCAAACGGGCCAGCCCATGGGCCGATAACTTTTTTAAAAAAATAATTTTTATTGTTTTTAAAAATCATTTTTTTAACTAGAAAATTTCATTCATATAGTTATGAAATAACATTTAACATGTCATTCACCAAAAATCGACTTGGTTATAATAAATCTCTATATGTACCATGATTATATTAAATCTCCATCGTCATAAAAAAACATACATTTAAGTTTAACCACAAGTCATAACACGAAAAGTATAGGAGATGTATCAAACAATTCTTATTTAATATTATGTGCTCTAGGAGCAAGAGAAATGCCTTGCTCTGTATAATTAAACGTGTGTCGGAGTATTGTGGATTACTAAGTTCCATGGATATACGTATGAGTACTGCTACGGGGTATGTCAAAATTTCTAAAGGTATGGTAGGATATATTTTATAGAAATATACAAACATAAACAATAAAGTAACTACATCATAAGATGAATACAATTTTCATAATCTAACCTCAAGGTTCAACAAAACTCCATAAATTATTTCATATAAAGAAAGCACGTGATTTGCAGGTGTAAAGTAGTAATTTGTTTCATTTAATAGCAAATAAAAAAACTTAGCAACAAAATTTGGTCTATTGCACGAACTAATGACTTTTACTTGAGTGATATTGGGTACCTACAAACATTGGTACTTATGTGTACCCAATAACTAGTACCAGCAATGGATACGTATACAACACATCTTTAGCAACCATTTTGAAGTGCCCATGCATATTAGGTGGACCATTAGTGTCTCCTACAGTCCTATCTTTTTTTTTTGACTTTTTGTTAATCTTCGGTCCATGGGTTGGCTCGGCCCGTGATGGGCTAACCCAAGTGGGCTAGTGCATTTTCGGGCTGGGCCAAATTTTGTCTGGGCCACTATTTTATTAACCCAGCTCATCGTTTTTGTCGGGCCAAACGGGCCAGCCCATCGGGCCGGATCCATTTTGACAGCTCTAGGCAGGGGTAAGGTATTTGGTGGGTACAGTTGACATGTTTATTAAGCATTTTTGCTATAATTTAGTTGATTTATTGCAACTTTTTGATGCTGCTAGTGGCACTGACAGAATGACAATGCTGAAATGGAATATCATCTCATCAGATATCAGATATGTCCATAATGGAGGACGTGATTGGGACTCTCTTTGTCTTATTAATAGCTTCTGAGTTGTTTAGCATTTAGCAACTGGGAGGGACCCTGCCATTCTACAAATCGATATCTTTGATTATGTCATATTCCTAATTATCATCCTAATGCTTGAAACAGTCAGCACCTCTTTACGGAATATGCTTAACAAACACGTTATTTATATGATTTGCACAATTTGATTATATTTAGTTTTATTATTACTTACTCATGTGGCGCTACTGCCTACTGATTTAAGGATTTAATTTTAACTCATCGTGAATGTAATTTGCTATTATCTAATAGGTTGTAGTTTACCTATTATTTATGGTGGACAGATTATGAATTTACATATTTTTTTATTATAAAAAATACATATAAAAATTTTAATTTTAAAAGTTTAGAATAGTTATGGCTAGTATTTACTCAACAACTACACGTGGCATGTTGAAATAGCTGTACTTAATTGTGGGTATTAAGTACATAATATTACTCAAAGCAATTTTCTATTAAAATCAATTCGAAGGTATATTTACTGAGGTAGACATTGTTGCCTGGTTGGTGTAAAACTGATATAACAAAAAACTTGGCCAGTTTTTCCTGTTCTTAAACTGTTATACAAGTACACAGGAATTAGTTGCCATAACACTGCGTCAATAGCTTTTTTTTTTTTTAAAAAAAAACTTATTACTATGTCAATTAAATTATTAGAGGCAAGTTTTATATGAATAATATTATTTACTTGCAATTTTTTAAAAAAATTATGTAATATAATATAATTTTTTTAAAACAAAATTCACATGAACATATTTGTTGTCTCATGCCCCGGTTATAAAGTGTCTGTTGGACTTGCAAGTTGAGTCTGTGGTTATGGTTTCGGTCATTTCCCGTTAATGATGGACTATGATTCAAGATCCTGGGTTCATATGTGGCAGCTGCGTTCGCTTATCAGATACCTAGCTCCATGCTTCTTGTTCTTAGATAACCAACCTCATCCTTGCCTTTGACTTAACTTGAGTTGACTCGGTTATAGTCATCATAGATAATAGCATTACGTATTCACGTAGTAACCTGTTTCCATTTTATTATTTATAGTTGAAAAAAGAGAGATGCTATATAAACCTTGGATGCTTTGACAGAACCCTTGTAGAGCATGTTTGGTTTTATGTTGGGCTGTTGGCCCACCAAACTGACATTCCAATGGCACATATGTAATAAAATTATCATTAAATGTCAAAGGAGATTTTATTTATTTTTTAATACGTGGTGAACTGTATGTTTCAAACTGTTGAGAAAATATTGACATCCATGGCAGGTTACGTACTTAATTGAGTGTAATATTTGCCCTTAGAATGAACTATCTGTTAAGGAAAAAAAAATAGGTTAATTGTTTTTGTCCCTACAAAGTGGCTGACTTTTGATTTTTGTCTTTTTAATTACTTTTTGTTGATTTTGGTCCTGTAAGTTTAAAACTATTGGTTTTAGTTCCTATCGTTAGTGGCTCACCGTTAAGTGCTAACGTGCTTAACGGATACCACGTCAACACTACCAAGTTAACCTAAATAATGTTATTTAAATCCACATAGGTATTGTTTATTTTATCTAATTTTTTAAAATATTAGCATTAATAATAATAATAATAATAATAATAATAATAATTATTATTATTATTATTATTATTATTATGTAGCATCCTATGTGACTTTAGATAATAATATTTAGGCTGATATGACAGTGTTGAAGTGGCGCTCTGTCAATCATGTCAGCACTCGATGGTGAGTTATTTATGACAAGGACTAAAATCAATAGTTTAAAACTTACAGGAACCAAAACCAACAAAAATAATTGTAGAGACTAAAATCAAAACACGCCCATTTTGTAGGAACAAAAAAGTGAAAAACTTTATTACCAAAAAGATAAGATCTATTTATTTTGTTTTCAGTTTCCTATTTTCATAAATAATTATAAAATTGTTACATTGTTTTCATTATGTTTCTTGTTTTAAAAAATTTGTACGTACAAGAAACATTGAAAACAATTTTTTTTTATTTTCATTATTCCTGTACAAATCTTAAAAAACATGAAACAAAATAAAAATAAAGTGATAATTTTATAATTATTTCTAAAAATATGAAATAAAAATAGGAAACTGAAAATAAAGGAAATAAAGTATCAATTTATTTTCTTTTCTGCCTTATTAGGTGACAACAAAGATGACAAGATATCCCATTTATAGAAAAATCATGAAGGGAAATTATACTGACACGTGTTTTTTTTTTTCGATCTACTTCGAGAAGTATCCCACCACCAACCTGAGACAAGGACTAATCTTTCCCGGGAGTTTGTTCAGTACCTTGATGGGTGGCATCCCTCCCAGTTGAAGTTTTTTTTTCATACCCAAGGCTCGAATTTATCTACCCCATCGTCCATTCATAAATAATCTTATGTGTGATTTTTAAGATAATTATGAAAAAATATATATAATATTTTAAATGATGTGATAATTTATTGTTGTGCGACAATGTAAAAGAAAAATGATAAATGCTATCAACATACTCTTTAAAACATACACTTTTATAATAAGGTGTACAGTTTCGAGTCATCGCAAAATAATCTAAGGACTCTTACGTCCTAATTTCAGATGATCAATCGATGCGAGCTTTTTCTAGAACGTTAATCTGAGTGCAGTGAGGGGGTAAATAACTAAATACATATAACATATCTATACGAGCTTTAATCCAAAAAAAATACATACTTTCTTTACATGGAAAACAAATTCAGAGTGTAACATAACAGCCTTATCCGAGTACGTTAATCCCTACAAAAATTTCCAGCGTAAATAACGTGTCCGTTGCTATTCTCTCTCGCTGACGTATAAATATACGCAACAAACACTGCATCCATCCAAAACAACCGGTCGTTTTATCTGCCTTTTTCTCTAACCCTATCCTTCTCAGATCAATTTCCATAACAACCATTTCCAATTCCAAATATTCCTCTCTTTTCTTATTCTCTAACAAATCACTCAAAAACCTTTAATTATGAATCATCATTATCATCGTCACCTCCTTTAGTTAATTTCTTCTCTTGTCAGAATTCATTCATTCAATCTACAATGTCTCGCCAGGCAATCGTCCCTGCGCAGCCCCGGCGCCGCGTCGGAGAGATGGCTGGAGTCACGGCGGCGGAGTGCGCCGCCGTGTGCTGTTGCTTCCCTTGCGCGGTGGTGCATTTCGTGGTGCTGGCAGTGTACACGGTGCCCAAGGGGCTGTTGAAAAAGGCGGTGCACAAGAGGATCTCGAAACGACGGCGTTTGTTGAAGGAAAACACCGACAAGAACAACGAGAACGACGTCGTGCTGTTGCAGCAGCATCAGCAGAGGGCCGAAGAAACCGATAGTGTGGTGACGCTGGAGGAGCATATGGCGAAGGAGCCGACGGAGGCCGTTGCGCTTGAGAATGAGATGTGGGCCCGGTTCTCGGGAACCGGGTTCTGGAGGAGTGACTCTCAGCGCCAACCGTAACTGCAAACAAACCGGGTGAAGGAATATACGATATTATTGGATCGTGTATTTTGTACATAGTAAAATAGGATCATGTATGTGTTCGTGCGATTGGAAAAAAGGCAAATGAGATAACGATGTTTGTGGTTGTGGATGCTGGACATGGATGGATCTTATAGCTTCTTCTGTTTGGATTTGCAGCAAAGTTTTGGAAATGTACACACCAACATTCTCTTCCACGTTTTCTTGTTTCTCTATAATAAGATAAGAAGTTATGGCATGAGTTTTCTGCAATTTCACCAACGGTTAATAAAAAATAATAACATGGATAATAACTGTTCGTTTTGTGAACACATTTCTGAGTTTTTATTTGTTATTATCTGTTTGTATGTAAGATGAATTAACATGGATCTCATCAAATGCCGTCTTTCCATATTTTCCGTTATTATCATAAAACAGGGATTAAAGAGACAATGGTACCAGTTAGGGAAAAGAATAACTACAAAATAATGCTTTAAAAGGCATCGAATTATACAAAACTTAATTGGAAGTTTCCAAGAGTAGCACTGCCACTTGGGAACGGCTAAGTGGAAATTAAGAAGCTCCACAATTCGTGTGTAGTTGTTGATGTGTTGGCATCCATGTTGAGTTCCATGCTATGGATATTTGTGGTTAAGTGAGTGTGATAGTTTACCAAGTCATTCAAAATTAAGGGGCTAAACTTATGGTGACAATAGCTTGACGATTGATAGTTTGTTTCATCTCTTTAATTTGTAGTATAACTTTATTATTATATTTATATTTTATCAAACTCCCATTTTGTAGCTGAGCGCAACAGAGTTATTTATGTGAGAAACATTTTACAACGTGTTTGAAAAGTCAGTTTTCCATCCCAAAAGCACGTCTAATTGGAAGCTACTAGCTTCCATGTGCGAAACACGAGTCAACCATGAATACAAACACTTAATCCAATTTGCCATGATGCTGATGAATGGCTCAGAATATTATTAAGATTTTCCTCTTTGGACTGTTGGGGATGGAATTAAAAGTTTCATGTTGGACGCACCCAGACCGTCAACTATGATCAAGGATTATGGTTTTAACCACCATCTGTTTCCTCCTGTATCCTCCTACTCCCACAAAGCACTGAATTAGAAAGGATATAGGATCCTTTTGTACAAATGAAAGATAACGTTAGTGACTTAAACTGCCGTGTCAAGTCAATAGCCATAAGGCCATAAACGTGTGATAAAAGGAGAAAAAGCGTTTTGGATATAAAAGGATATATGGGTGCTGTTTGGTTTGCCAAATCCGCTAGCGTTTAACGGATAGCGTATAGCGGATGGGAAAGTAGCCCCGTTTGGTAGTCATTTTTAAAATTAGTGTATAGCGTTTTTTCACTCGTGTATAGCGTTTTTCCCAGACGCTACTTGAAGTAGCGTTTGAGCTTATAGCGTATAGCGTTTCATTTTTTTCTTCCATTTTTATCCCTACCATCTTAATTAAATTCCTCACTTATCCTTGATTATAAAATAAAATACTAATCATTTAACATATTATATAAATAAGAATTAATTTTGCTATTTAGATTTATATTTAAGATAAAAAAGTGGAAAATATATTTTTATCTATAAAAAATAAAACTTTTAATAAAAATCAAATCAATATATAATTTTATTTTTATTATTCCATTTTATTTATTAAAAATAATTAAAACTAAATTAATATTTAAATTTAAAATTAATGATTAAATTTTTTAAAAGATAAATAAATTTTGTTTGACATGATAAACGATAAATAATTTAGAATAAAATAAATTATTATAAGTGATAATTATTTTAAAATAAATAATATAAATAATATATATACATATAATTTACATAAAAAAAATACCAAACATATCCTTTTATATCATTTTATATTTATCAGCTAGTCCAACCACTAGTTTTACCAAACACTTCAAATCCAATCCGCTAGTTAATCCGTTATCCACTATCAGCTAACTTATCCACTATCCGCTAACTTATCCGCTATCGTTATCCGCTAGTTTTTATCAAACAGAGCCATGATTGCTATTGTGGCCAGCGAACAAACAGTTATGGGTAATAAACTTGTATTGAACCTTTTTTTTTTTTGTGTAGTGCATGTCAAACAAGCACTTATTGACCCAGTCAGGTTTTCTTTGACTTTGTGCAGTTTTGGAATACTATTAGGCTGGATGTCACTCCATAGCTTCCTCCATTCAAGACTCCAAGTTCAACTGTCTATACCCTGCTTCAAGCACAGTTCCCAGTTCCACTTTAACTAACAATTTATCTTGGCAAATAACTACCCAAGAAATTGCGTTTCTATGTTTTGCTGTACTAAGTTATTAGTTTTTGCATTATGCTCCTGGCTCAATACAGCTGAAACTACTCAAACTAGAGTTCTTTATTGATAACAGACAGGTTTCTCCTATGTAATTTCCTTGCTAAAGGAACTCACCATTGCAAAAACCAAGGTGTGCTAGAACTATTAGTAGGTGGGTAATTATATTTTATTACCAAACTGACTATTGCATACTTATAATAACTAGAAAAGTAAAATAATTTTAAAGCCTGCTTTAAATTGAATGCTTTCATAAGAGCCAAATAGCAGCATATATTAGCTTGCAAGATATATGTTTTACTATTGCATATATTAGCTTGCAAGCCATACTTAATGTGTGTTTGGGAAAGCTGAAAAAAAAAGTATACTTATAATCTGTTTTTATATAATCGGTTATTCTGATAATTGATTATAATCAGAATCTGTTTTTGTTTGGGTATGTTTGCTGAAAAACGATTTTAAGATAATCTATTTGGTTTGGGTGGTATAAAAAAAAGCATTTTTACATAATAAATTACGAAAATGGATAAGAAGTTGTTTGTTTATCTTAATAATATTTATGTTTTTTAAATTTTAAAACTTGTTAAATTATTTAAATTTTTAACAAAAATAATATAAATAAATAATTAATATTAATTAAAAGATTAATATTTTATGGTAACTGACGCCATCACCCGAGGATTCCTTGCCTTATCAAATTGCTTGTGATAAGTTAAGTCGCTGGGGTGGGGGCATTAAAGGAAAGTAAGAAATTGTCCGTGAATAACCGGAAAGACTTTCATCAAACCGTCCAACCTCTCATATGGTTATGTAACACCCGGGTGCCGACGAGGGCGGGGAGTGGTCGCCGGTGCAAGAAGGCACGGACAAGGAGCGGCTCCTGGCAGGCTTCTAGGCGGAGGGACACATGAATGAACCGATTACACACCCGAATGAGAGGGATCCTAAGACTGTGTAGGTATGGGACTATACAGTTGAGGAAGGCTTATATGAATTGATTGGTACTACCTATACTAACAAGATGCATCTTCTTTTCGGTAGCCCATCACTTAAGAACTCCACAGTTAAGCGTGCTTGACTTGGAGCAATTATGGGATGGGTGACCTCCTGGGAAGTTTTCCCGGGAAGCGTGTGAGTGAGGACAAAGCACGCTGAAAAGACCCGTGTTAGTCTGTGGGGACAGTCGTCAATCCATAGAGCAGCCAGGGATGTTACAAATGGTATCAGAGCGGCACCTCTCCCAGTACGGTGTGGTTCGGGGACGAACCAAGCGGAAGCTGGTGGGCATTTAACACCCGGGTGCCGACGAGGGCGGGCAGTGGTCGCCGGTGCAAGAAGGCACGGATAAGGAGCGGCTCCTGGCAGGCTTCTAAGCGGAGGGACACATGAATGAACCGATTACACACCCGAGTGAGAGGGATCCTGAGACTGTGTAGGTATGGGACTATACAGTTGAGGAAGGCTTATATGAATTGATTGGTACTACCTATACTAACAAGATGCATCTTCTTTTCGGTAGCCCATCACTTAAGAACTCCGCGGTTAAGCGTGCTTGACTTGGAGCAATTATGGGATGGGTGACCTCCTGGGAAGTTTTCCCAGGAAGCGTGTGAGTGAGGACAAAGCACGCTGAAAAGACCCGTGTTGGTCTGTGGGGACAGTCGTCAATCCATAGAGCAGCCAGGGATGTTAAAAATGGTATCAGAGCGGCACCTCTCCCAGTACGGTGTGGTTCGGGGACGAACCAAGCGGAAGCTGGTGGGCATGTAACACCCGGGTGCCGACGAGGGCGGGGAGTGGTCGCCGGTGCAAGAAGGCACGGATAAGGAGCGGCTCCTGGCAGGCTTCTAGGCGGAGGGACACATGAATGAACCGATTACACACCCGAATGAGAGGGATCCTGAGACTGTGTAGGTATGGGACTATACAGTTGAGGAAGGCTTATATGAATTGATTGGTACTACCTATACTAACAAGATGCATCTTCTTTTCGGTAGCCCATCACTTAAGAACTCCGCGGTTAAGCGTGCTTGACTTGGAGCAATTATGGGATGGGTGACCTCCTGGGAAGTTTTCCCGGGAAGCGTGTGAGTGAGGACAAAGCACGCTGAAAAGACCTGTGTTGGTCTGTGGGGACAGTCGTCAATCCATAGAGCAGTCAGGGATGTTACACCATCGCCCGAGGATTCCTTGCCTTATCAAATTGCTTGTGATAAGTTAAGTCGTTGGGGTGGGGGGCATTAAAGGAAAGTAAGAAATTGTCCGTGAATAATCGGAAAGACTTTCATCAAACCGTCCAACCTCTCATATGTTTATAAAACAGCTTAAACTTGGTTACAAAACCTTTTTAAAAAAAATAAGCAATGTACCCAAACAAAACAAATTATTTCCAAAACCACTTTTTACCCCCAAAACAGCTGAAATCCAATAATTTCATCTTCTCCAAACATACTCGTTAACACTGCTTTTGGATAATTTATACTTATGTGCAGAATGTTATTTTTTTACCCCTTTAGTTTTTTATTAGTCATCACCACTCGCCACAGGAAAGGGTGAAAACAAAGGAGTAAAAGCTAATAAGAAGAACATGCAAGTAGCAGCAGCGTTTGAAGCCCTCATACTTTATCAGAATGCTTGTGTATGAATTGTTTGATGATCAACATCAACTTGTTTGATGGTTCTGAGTTGGGACAAATAGTGAAGAAACCATGTTGCTGTCCTTCAAATTCTACATACTCAACATTTTTACCCCAGTTCTTAAGCCTCCTTGCATAATCATCTGCCCTGTCTTTAAGCAAATCACTTCCTCCAACCACAACTAGAATAGGGTCAAGATCAATTGTTTCAAGGCTCTTGCTAAATGGCCCAAATGGATTCACGAGAGGGTGATCAGTATTGTCCCCAACCGGTATCGAAAGCCTCCAAAACCTGTTCAATCGGCCAGAACACAGAGATCTTTCACTAGTTACCAACAAACAATAACAGAACGGAAGTGATTTATGCTCATCCACCTCAGTTTGATTTATTTTTCTTGTTCCATATTTCCTGTATTTATTATTAATAATTGCAAGAATGTCAAATTATTTTTATTATAACTTCGTTTTTTCTTTATGAAAATTTATTCATGAAAAGAAAAAATTAGGACAAGATAAAAAAATATATAGCAATTTTTACAACGGTTAATGAAAACAAGAAAATGAGTTCCATATTTCTACGGGTCTGCCAATCAATTTATATATCTTATTAATTAATAATTAAATGAGCTTAATAATTATGACATTTTTAATAATAGATTGATTTCTGACTGATCGACACTTTTAGGGCATATTTGCTTTGTTTTCAGTTTCCTGTTTTTAAAAATAATTATAAAATTATCATCTTGTTTTTATTCTGTTTCTTGTTTTTAGAAATTTGTACGGAAACACTGAAAACAAAAAAAGATGTTTTTGTTTTTAATGTTTCATGTACAAATTTCTGAAAAACAGGAAACAGAATGAAAACAAGATGACAATTTTATAATTATTTATGAAAATATGAAATGAAAACAGGAAAATGAAAACAAAACAAATAAGCCCTTCCATTGTTGATATATAACAAGTGTCTTGCTAACGAGGGGTTTCATAAGAGTATCCACAATAGAAGAATCATATTTGGGTTCTTATCTATCATATAGTGGGCCCAAAGAATATAAGAACCCAACCTCCGTTTTACCTCAATGGAAGAACTCATTTTGGGTTCTTGAATGGGTCCCACATGTGATCCTACTTGCAATTTTTGGTTGGAAATTGTGACAAAAAATGTTGTTTGACAAGAACGGTTCTTATAAAAGAATAAGAACCGTTCTACACCATGGCAGCCACCTCATTTGACTCCAATGGAAGTTCTTATAAGAACAAGTTCTTATACTTAAGAACTACCTTAAGAACAACCATCGGAGTTGGTCTTAAGAGCATTGTTTAAGGAATTCAAACAAAGTAGTTATTTATTGAAAAACAAAGTACTCCCTTCGGATTTAATTATAAGCAAAAATAATTAATTAGTTAGTTAATTTAGTTTGATTGTCTTGATTTATGTAAAAAAAAAAGTTATAATTACTAATATACCCTTTAATTGCCTCAGGAGTGTGCAATGCTCTGAAAAAATAAAAGGAGAATTGGTTGGATTGGTTAATTTTTTTGATTTTTGAAATACTAACATTAAATAAAGTTGAATTGGTTTGATTTTACTTACAAAAAATGCCAAGAGCATACTCTGTATCACACTCATTTTCAACACACTCTCTATTATTGAATGGATCTCAAGTGAGACCTACCAAAACACATGACCCCCACATGAATTCCACCCAATAATAGAGGGCCTATTAAGATAAGTGTGATACTAGCATTGCCCAAACTTACTATTTTATATTTCTTAAACAATGTTATTGTCATTAAGACACTTGTTAACTTTTTTTTTTTTGGTAAAGGGAAGGAAATAAAGACAAAACACTTGTTTACATTTGCCATATAATAACAATTAAATCCTAATTAGTTTAAAAAAAACAATTAAATCCTAATTAAATATCAAATTTTGGCAAGTGAAAATAACCCTTTTTTTTTTTTTTTGCTAAGAAGTGTAAATAACCAAATTGACAACAAATGACAGAAGATCAAATATACAATTTTACAAACCTGTCAATAAGTTCTAAATTGAGAAAAGCATCTTTCGGTCCTTCAGCTTCTGACTTGGTTCGGATGGTTCCCCCGAAGAAAGGCGCCAAGAGAACATAACCCCTGACCCGAACCGGAGATAACTCGGGCGACCCGGTCCCAAGCCGGACAGCCAAATCGTGAGCTATGTTTCCACCGGCCGAATCACCCGAAATGAAAACGCGGCTAAAATCAGCCACCTCATTCAGCCAGGGATCCGGCTGGTGGCGAACAGCCTCAGCTTGAAGCCACTTGACAGCCATGAACCCATCCTCAATTGCGGCCGGCAGCCGATTCTCCGGAGCGAGCCGATAATCGGGGGAGACGATTACGGCTCGAAGCTCCGAAGCGAGACGGAAGCAGTAGTTCTGACAGTTTGGCCACGTGCGCGAGCCGATGCAGAAACCGCCGCCGTGGATGTAGTAGAAAATTGGAAGCTTCGAGCCGGGTGATGAACCGGCTGGCTTGTAGAGCCGAAGGTGAAGATCGTGGTCAGGGTCGAAAACGACGTCTTTCCACAAAACGGTGCCGTCGTCGTGGACGGGAACGTTGAAGCTTGGAACTGAGGAGCGTACTATGGAACCGTCGCTATAGATATGAAGAACGCCACGGCACTCGTCAACCACGGTGGGATTGGAATCCAAAGTGTTCGACATTTTCTCGCAAACGGAGTTTGATGGAACTGTGAGTGAAGGAAAGTTGGGATTATAAAGGGAAGAAGAGTTGGTGATTAGGTATCAATTTGTTGTTAACTATTATTATTATATATGTATTAAATTGTGATTAATGAGTTGATTGTTCGTTATAAATGCATTTATTAATTAAATAATCCGTTAACCATATTAGCAAATTTATTTGTGTTGAAAAATAAGGTGAAAATATAGGAATTGTGTGATGGCGTTTTGTGGTGGCGAATTTTGTTTTTCAGAGCGTCTTTGCTATGCAAGACAAAAACATGACAAGTGCAGGTGCGTCATCGTGGATCAGTATAAGCTGGTTTTGGCTCTTAGTTGTGACATTTTCTAGTTGGACACATTCATATGCAAAAAAGATGTAGTAATAGAACCAGTGGCAATTTTGCACCAAGTAACCAGCGTTTAATGGACAGTGAAGGTTACAGTCTTTTGACTTTTGAGAGACAACAATACAAAAGCATGCTGCGGCGCAGGATCTAGTTCAAATTAAGCATATAGATGGAATTGCATCAACTACGAGTTTTGTACAAATGAAAGATAACGTTAGTGACTTAAAAGGCCGTGTGAAGTCAATAGCCATAAGGCCATAAACGTGTGATAAAAGGAGAAAAAGCGTTTTGGATATAAAAGGATATATGATTGCTATTGTGGCCAGCGGACAAACAGTTATGGGTAATAAACTTGTATTGAACCTTTTTTGTTTTTCTTGTTTTTTAATCAGCATGCCTGGTTGTGAAAAAGGAAATTAACATGACTATTCTTTTAAGCTTGTGAATATGCCTTCTGTTCGTGTGAAATGCATGAGAAAGTATAAAATTTAAGTATAGTGCATGTCAAACAAGCACTTATTGACCGAGTCAGGTTTTCTTTGTGCAGTTTTGGAATACTATTAGGCTGGATGTCACTCCATAGCTTACTCCATTCAAGACTCCAAGTTCAACTGTCTATACCCTGCTTCAAGCACAGTTCCCAGTTCCACTTCAACGAAAAATTTATCTTGGCAAATAACTACCCAAGAAATTGCGTTTCTATGTTTTGCTGTACTAAGTTATTAGTATGCTTGCAACATTCTTCTGACTCAATACAGCTGAAACTACTCAAATCTAGAGTTCCTTTTATTGATAATATCCTTTATTGATGATAGATAGGTTTCTCCTATGTAATTTCATTGCTACAGAAACTCACCATTGCAAAAACCAAAGTGTGCTAGAACTATTAGTTAGGTGGAGTCATTTTATTAGCTTGCAAGAGATAAGTTTTATTATTGCAGTTTAACCCTGCTTTTGGATAATTTATACTTGATGCGTAGAATGTTATTTTTTTACCCCTTTAGTTTTTTATTAGTTATCACCACTCGCCACAGGAAAGGGTGAAAACAAGGGAGTAAAAGCTAATAAAAAGAACATGCAAGTAGCAGCAGCGTTTGAAGCCCTCATACTTTATCAGAATGCTTGTGTATGAATTGTTTGATGATCAACATCAACTTGTTTGATGGTTCTGAGTTGGGACAAATAGTGAAGAAACTATGTTGCTGTCCTTCAAATTCTACATACTCAACATTTTTACCCCAATTCTTAAGCCTCCTTGCATAATCCTCTACCCTGTCTTTAAGCAAATCAGTTCCTCCAACCACTATTAGAATAGGGTCAAGATCAATTGTTTCAAGGCTCTTGCTAAATGGCCCAAATGGATTCACAAGAGGGTGATCAGCAGTGTCCCCAACCGGTATTGCAAGCCTCCAATACCTGTTCAATCAGCCAAAACACAGAATTTTCAATAGTTAGCAACAAAGCAAAAATGTCAAGTTGTCTTTATTGTATTTTTTATTTTTTTTTAAGATTTGAACATGAAATAAAAACGGAACATGAAACAAAATAAAAAAAAAAGTGGCAATTTTTACAATAGTTAATGAAAACAAGAAATCTTTCCTGTTATTTCTACTAATATGCCAATCAATTTATATATCTTTTTAAGTAATAATTAAATCTATACATTCGAGGGGGGAGCCACGAAATTCATATAAGGGGGCCAAAATTAAATATGCATAATATGAAATAACAAATAAAAAAATTAACTAACATATAAAAATAAATTTGATGTATAATTAACAACTTCATATAATATAAATTAGGAAAATGCAGGCACTCGTTAAGGAACCAAGAAAAGAAAGTTTACATTGGAAATTGATGTATTCAAAATTTGAGTAAGTGAAATACTTGGTTTTCCAATGAAATGTTGCTTTTCTTGATTCCTTACAGAGTGCCCTAAGGACACTCGTTAGCATGACCCTATAAATTAGGCAAATGCTAACAAGTGCCCTAAGGACATTATTTAAGAAATCAAATAAAGTAAATTTTTATGGGAAGTTATATATTCAATACATTGGAAAGATATATGTTTAGTTTTTTAATGAATAATTATCTTGTTTGGAATCTTTAAATAATGTTTTTAGGGCACTCGTTAGCAAGACCTTATAAATTATTCAAACTATATCAAATAACTTATCAACCTAAATTTTTCTTTTAAAAACAATGTTGTAAAATAAAGATATATATATATAATATATATATATATTAGTGTTGGAAGTTGCATCCCAATTATGTATAAATAAACTAATGAACGCAAAGCATCACATAAGGACAATACGAGCTACAGAAATAGTTATATGTAAAACATGTAAAACATATATATATATATATATATATATATATATATATATATATATATATATATATATATATATATATGGAAATGTGGGGAGGCCATGGCCTGTATAGGCATCCCCTCTGCATGTAAGAAGAGGGGTGCTATCGACACACTTTTTTACTATTAATAACGTTTTTTTATACATGTTATCAAATTTTAGCAGTGTAAATAACAAAATTGATAACAACTAACTGGAGATAAAATATCCAATTTACAAACCTGTAGATAGATTCTAAATTGAGAAAAGCATCTTTTGGTCCTTCAACTTCCGACCTGGTTAGGATCGTTCCCCCCAAGAAAGGTGCCAATAGAACATAACCCATAACCCGAACCGGAGCCAACTTGGGTGACCCGGCCCCAAGCCGAACCGCCAAATTATGAGCTATGTTTCCACCAACCGAGTCGCCCGAGATGAAAACGCGGCTAAAATCAGCCACGTCACTCAGCCAAGGATCCGGTTGGTGGCTAACAGCTTGGGCTTGAAGCCACTTAACAGCCATGAACCCATCCTCAATTGCCGCCGGGAGGCGGTTCTCCGGAGCGAGCCGGTAATCGGGCGAGACGATTACGGCTCGAAGCTCCGAAGCGAGCCGGAAGCAGTAGTTCTGAAAGTTGGGCCACGTGCGCGAGCCGATGCAGAAGCCTCCGCCGTGGATGTAGTAGAAGATTGGAAGCTTGGAGCCGGGTGATGAATCGGCTGGCTTATAGAGCCGAAGGTGAAGATCGTGGTCAGGGTCGAAAACGACGTCTTTCCATAAAACGGTGCCGTCGTCGTGGACGGGAACGTTGAAGCATGGAGTTGAGGAGCGTACTATGGAACCGTCGCTATACACATGAAGGACGCCACGGCACTCGTCCACCACAGTGGAATCCAAAGTGTTCGACATTTTCTCGAAAACGGAGTTTGATGGAACTTTGAGTGAAGGAAAGTTGGGATTATAAAGAGAAGAAGAGTTGGTGATTAGGTAATCAGGTATAAATTTGACGTTAATTATTATATATATTGAATTGTGATTAATGAGTTGATTGTTCGTTATAAATGCATCTATTTATTAAGTACTCCCTCCTGTCCTTATTATAAGAGGCAAATGATTACTTTTTTTTGGTTCAAAATATAAGAGACATGCATATATTTTGACAAATATTAAATATTCATTTCCAATTTTACCATTATTTATAATAGGGTTTATATTTACGAGGCAGTGTAACTTTCAATACAAGTAAGCTTGTTCATTAATTATTGAAGGGTTAAATTTGTAAATTTATATGAATATTAATTACAAATAGCTTATTTCAATATATTTTCTTGGTCTGTATGTTTTAGAGTTTTGCCTCTTATATATAGGACAAAAGGGAGTAATTCGTTAACCATATATCTGATATGTAGCAAATTCACAAGTGTTGAAAAAAAAAGTGACAAAATAGGAATTGTGTGATGGCGTTTTGTGGTGGCGAATTTTGCTTTTGAGACTGTTTGCTATGCAAGACAAAAGATGACAGGTGCAGGTGCGTCATCGTCGATCAGTATAAGCTGGTTTTGGTTGCCCTTAGTTGTGGCATTTTCTAGTTGGACAGAATCATATGCAAAAAGCAAGACTTCTGTGTTTGGACTTTGGATACGGGTCGGCCTCAAACTATAATCCTTGTGAGATTTATTTGTTATTAAAATACTTTATTCTAAATTTGGGGCTATATTTATGTTTTATTCCATTAGTGTGCTTCATTCGTTTGGAATTTTGTGAATTGGGTTTCCATTATTCTCAAATTGCTGCTTTCTAGATGGAAGAGAGAAGGAGTATTTGACTTCACCTGCTGCTTTTATGGAAGGTGGAATCCAGGATAATGCTTGTGATGACACCTGCAGATTGCAGCATATGTCTTGAAGCCTTCTCTGGTAATGATCCTTCCTCGGAGTGGGAACTTTGTGTAAGTTAATTTGTGTTCCAGGACATGGAAGTGTGTCCGGTGTTCAACCCTTTTTTGAACAAGCTCTTCTCACCATTCCTCCAGGTCACGAGTTTCATCTTCATTGCATTCTGGAATGGTGTGTTAGGGCTAATAAGCCTTCCTCTTTTAGATATTTGAGTCAATCTTGGATTGTAGAGGAGTGTTCGGTACGCTATTGGTGATTAATATCTATGACCTTATAGCTGCTGAAATGTTTCTTGGAGATCATACTGGTTTCCTACCTATGGTTTTCTATTTTCTGATATGCTTCAGTGGCATGGAAAGAATGTCTACTTGATAAAACTATTTACAAGCATGTTCTTGTTGTGACTTTGAAGTAAAACAGGACTTGTATGAAAGGAACCTAAAGAAAGCTATAAAGCCTAATTTAAAATATGAATTAATTGTTCAAAAGGGATTAGTCTTCGGTTATTAGTTGGGGGATACCCTTGGTGCACCCAAAAAAAAAAAAGAATTAAACTTTGAAAATTTGAAATGCCAAAGTATTTTAAGAAATCTGTTCCTATACATTACCTATTTGCCAATAAGATTAAAGTTGATCTATCTTTTGGCTATTCCTGTCACTAATTGTTTTTTAAAGTATTTGGACTGTCTTTCTGATACATGTGGGATTGTAAGGCTCAATTGGTATTTGGTCTTCTTAGTTCTTATTCTTTGAATGCTCTGGACTACCTTCCATGACTTCCAAACTTACTGCATTTTGTTACTTGTATGATAAGGTGATTAAATTGAAAGTTTATTTTCTTATGAGCCAGATGTTACAGTACGAATATATGAACTGTCGGTGAACAAGAAATTTATTTTATTTTATTGTTTTATTTTATACATTTTCAAAAATTCTATAAAAAGTTGCAGTAAGGGTGGTGTAAGCCTGGGTTAAAGCATGTCTATGTAGTTAGCCAAGTATTGTACTCATTGTATTAGATCCTTGCAGTCTTGTAGACAAGGAGGAAAGAGCCTTTTTTTGTTACAGCTTCTTGCTCTATTTCAGCTTCTGTTTCAACCTTCTCTGACCAAACCCCCCTCTGTATTGTTTTTTTGTTGTTGTTGTTATTACTAAGTTATTGTTATTATTTACTTCATGTCAAAATATTATGTTTACCATATCTGCTATCTTCGGTATAGTAGCCATCCTGGTACCCGTGTTGCTATCCAGGTTTGACTACTTTGGTGTCAATCCAGCCAACAAGTTAAGAAGGTCATGCATTTAAGCTTGTTCATATGGTACTGTTAGTACCAAGTGTCAGCTGTCACTTACTTTGGAACATAGGGTGCATTTGATTTGCAAAAGGTATCAGGACAGCACAGGACAGACAGGACAGCACAGGACAAATCCTTGAGTCACAGGACAATTCTTTGTCTTGTACATTGTTTGATGGATAATGGACAGCACAAACAAAATAATATTAAATTTATCGGAATACCTTTTATAATATATATATTATATTATATAATATATAAATATAGACAATAGAGAGAGAGAGAGAGGAGAGAGTGAGAGAGGAGAGAGAAAGAGAGAGGAGAGAGAGAGAGAGGGGAGAGAGAGAGAGGAGAGAGTGAGAGAGGGGAGAGAGGAGAGAGAGAGAGAGGGGAGAGAGTGGAGAGAGAGAGGGAGAAGAGAGATGTAAAGATAATTTTGTCTTTTGTTAGTCTGTCCATGGGACAAAAAGTTGTCCCATGATTTGGTGGGGGACAAAATTCTGGGTTTTTGTCCTGTCCCTCACCCTATTTTTTGTCCTGTCCCCTGACCACTTTTCAAATCAAACAGGGGACAAAAATTTTTGTGCTGTCCAGTCCCCTGAATTTTTGCAAATCAAACGCACCCATAGGCTTTTTAAATTGTATGCACTCATAAGCCACGATAGAGATACTTTATTCGGTAAATCCTACAGAGAGTAGAATTAAGATTTGACCTGCATTTTAAGTTTAACTTCTGTCTTATAGGTTGTCAGAGAAGCTCCCGGTGCCCCATGTGTTGGCAACCTATCAGTCTTGAAGATCCAATCAGGTTTTCATTCTTTATCCATGTTTACTTGTTTATTTTTTCTTCAGTTCTTGCCACCATATTATTTCAATACTTATTTATATTACTTTTGTTGAGAGAGAGGAACTTTAGGTTCAATCCATCGAGAAATGCAACAATATTTCATCACCCAACTATGGGGGATTTTGAGTTACAACATGTTTGTAGTCTGCTTATGCAAATTTGGAAGCGTCTTTCACTCCGGTTCTGTTATCAAGCATTATGTGATTTTTGTGTTCTCATGCAGTTGCCTGTTGGCGCAAATGATACTGATCCGAAAAGCGGATAATCCAGCACTTAGCTGCTGCTGCTGCAGCTGCAGCTGCAGCTGCAATGGGGTAAGCAAGTCACATTGCTAGAAGGGAAGGTCAGAGAAACAGGTTATCAGCTAAAGGTCATTTTCAACTCATCCTAATTCATCTCCTGTGGCACCTGCTTCCTCCTCTCCAATTCAGATGGGAGATGGTGAATCTAGTCCCGCAATTTCTGTTACCTCTTTGTCTCCAACTCCAGCGGCTGCAGAAGAATCATCACAGATGACTTCAGTTCCTCCAGGTGAAAAGCTGACCCGGTTTCTGCCTTAGGACCTGGGTTTATTGCTGTTACTGCTGATCATCAGGGATCATCTTACAACAATAAGCAGTCATTTTTCATCTTGACTTTCTGGACCATTTTAATGTTTATTAGTTCTTAATTGCAAAGGCTAATTTTCAGAATTCCTTCACTTTGTTATGTCTTAATTCATACAGGAGACTCCTAGTCGGTCTCCTCCAACTACTAAAGACAGAACGGGTCTATCAGAATTCCAATCATTTTCAGAATCTCTGAAGTCTAGACTAAATGCAGTGTCAATGAGGTATCTATTGAATGAAGTGACTATTCTAGTAGCATCTAGATGTTGGTGTAATACAATTGTGGACATATCCCTTTGTAAACTCCAACTCTTAGTTTCTTCTTTCTGTTGTCTTTCAGATACAAAAAATGTCTATTTCCAAGAGCACAAGAGGGTGGAAAGAGTGATGGTTCTCTCGCAACACCTCTAATGTCTGATCTGGGATCTGAAGTTAGGAGAGAAGTTAATGCAGGAATTTCTACTTTGTCACACTTGATGGAACGTCTGGAAACAAGAGATAGTAATAGAACCAGTGGCTATTTTGCATCAAGTAACCAGCATTTAATAGACACTGAAGGTTACAGTCTTTTGAGAGACAACAATACAAAAGCATGCTGTGGCGCAGGATCTAGTTCAAATTAAGCATATAGAAGGAATTGCATCAACTACGAGTTTTGTTCTGTCTAAAAGGTAAAATGTCGTTTTAATGTTGAATTCCATTGAATTAATGTGAGCATTCTAATGCATGTTCTGTTTACTACCACCTCAAACAATTTCCTTTTGCAGTCTGTCTGATCCGCATTTTTTTCCCTAGATGTTGCGCCCCGCCGCCCCCCCACAAACACACACACTACTGCCTTTCCATATTTATTTTATTTGTTGTCTGATGGGCCTCCAAACATGGTTAACTATTTTCTCCACCAGAAGATTTTCCTTTCGTTTGTTGCTCAAAGAAAGTGCAACAGGAAGGTTGATATGGTTTGTCTAACAAAGCATGACATATTTTGATGAGTTGTGTTTGCCAATCCGATTTTTAGAATTGGAAGCCATCTCTCTCTCTGGTTACTTTAGTTTTAAATTTTTAATTATTACCACTATACATTGCTTGCATTTGCCATTTGTTTTACCATATCAGAGCTGTTGAGATGATGTGCTCATAGAGAAAGATGTTTCTATGGTATAAGGTAGAATTTCCCATTGGGGTATATGAAATTCTGTGGATTTGGTGCGTTCTCCATTGGCTGGCGCTGGCAAGGCAAATATAATTGTATATTCAACTTGTAAACTTATTTATGAATATTGCTCACAGAATCTTGCACAAAATTGTAAAAAATACTATGTTTATTCTACATCAAGGGTGAGTTTGGTATGGGAATAAAAATGAGGTTGTAAATTTCATTAATTAGTTTTATTTGTATTAGTTAAAGTGGATCAGAAATAACATGACAGATAATTTAGTTATGTCCTTCGCATCTTCTTATTTATTTTATGTTTCTGATAATTGGCTCGAGTTGGTTTAAAATTTGTTCGTATGGTTAAATGATGCGAGGTTGTAACTTGCAAATTTGCAGCTAGTTTTGTTCCAACTTCAGGTTCCCAGCCCCCCCCCCCCCCCCCCCCCCCCCCCCCCAAACACACGTTTTAGTTGAATAATAAAGTGCTTGATGCATTATTTTTTGATATGGAAAAAAAAATTCTGCGCCAAAATTATAAAATAATATGAATTAAAAGAACATGTTGAATAGTATGTAATTGTTAGACGACGAAAAGCAAAAGTAAGCACACTCATTTTGACGAAGTGTTTTGTCTGATAGCAATGTCAAGTCGATATAGTCCACGATGCCCTGATTAAAATTGTGATAAATGTTATGTTTTTTGACTGACAATATTAATTTTATAAAAAGTTAAAATTACATTCAATTTTGCTTTTCTATATTACTGATACTTAACTTTTTAAAACATGTGACAAGATCCTAAAACTTTTAAAAATAATTGGTCCAAAAATCTGATGATATATGTAATAATTTTCCCCCAAAAAAATAACGTTTGTCATGATTTTAAATTACTTTAAACACTTAATTAAAAACCTTGTCACATTTGAAAATTTTGAAGAATCAAAATGAACAAAAAAAAAAATTAATAATTTTAACTTTCCCATAATATAAATATTGAGATTAAAATAATTGTAATTAAATGATTAGTGCCACCGACAAATTTCTTAGAGGAGCAATGAGATCGTAGCCTTATACTTTTCCCCAGAAGTACCTCTCTCCTACTTAACCAAATTTTTTTTTTTTTTTTTGAGGCAACCTACCTAACTGTTGAGTGTTACACAAAACCAAACTCATTTAATATTGTGGCCAAGATCATTGTTGGTTATACAACAATGGATTCTTCTACCACACCCCTACTGTATACTGATTATAGAAATAGGTATCTAATCCCCTCCACTTGTCCTCTATTTGCAAATTGTAGTCAGGTTTGGGAAAGATTATTCTTCTCAAAAACATTTTTATATTATTGAAAAATAGTTATTTCATGTTTAATATAATATGTTTGACAAATCTGATTAATTAAATTATAAAAAAATTATTTTCATGGGAGAAAAAAAGACATTTGGAGAACTTAGTTGAAGCTTATTTGGAGAAAAAGTGTGTATTATGATAAAGGTTTAACTCGAAATAATATATAATTATTAGTTGGGAAAAAAGAAATGAAATGAAACCCATTGGGACTCGGCATGTCATAAGGGATATCACGGTGTACATAACTTTCAGTTAGTGGAGAAATTTTGACAATAAAAACCATGCAGATTGTGCAATGGGGCTAAGATTATTGTGATTAATAATCCATGGATTTCTTTCTACATCAATCAAAGATTAGTACCTCTTCTGAACCTTTCACGTTTATGAGATAAAAGTGAAAAAAAAGAAGGTCAAGTGACAGACTAACAGCCTTCCGGTGGGGGATAGGTCGCCCTCCACACATACAACATTTTTGTTTGCTATATTATCACTATAAGGAAAACAAAATAAAAGAATGATATGGATTCCGTGTTTTCTTTTCAAACTTCTCTACCAAATCTCTTAACTTTTCTTCTAAATATATTTTTCTAGTTCCTCCAAACAAATAATATTATCCAATTGCTACATTATTGTTTGTTTGTTTGTTTTTCTGTCTTCTTTCCCCTCTTCATATTCACCTTAACCAAACTTAGAAATGAACTTTTATGAATGCGCTGCCGTGCTTGCACTCCCATATGCTCTTTTCTAAAACTTTTTTATCCTTAATTTTTTTGGAGTATTGCGTTTTGGTTCTTTGATATTTTGTACACACGCACACATATTCTATTTGGAAGACAGAAACAACTCAGCTTATGCCCCCACTCCCCAACAAATTATAAGCATATGAGAGAACCCAAGGTCAAGTGGGCACCACCACTCTTGGCCTTAGGTCACAAGTATATAGTATTTTTTTAACAAAAATGATGGCAAGTGACGCCGCGAGGGATATGGGTATATGTCATCCCAATGAATTTATTTTTCGTAAGAATTCTATTCAGATCACTTGAGAGTATTCCTGTACATACTCAACACCTTACGGACCTAACACGATTTCATTATACCAACTCCTTTGGGTTCACAAGTATATAATATCTTATTTATTTGCTTCGGTTCATCTATCTACTCTGGCATTGACCTGATATCTGGTCCTTATTAAATGCATATAATCATGCAATTGCAATGTTCTCTCCACATATAATATTATTCAGCGCCTCTACCACTTGTTAATCGTCATACGAGTGTGAATTGTGTGTCTCATTTTTTACATTTTGTTATGAAGAGCTGCTAATTAGAAATATATATAGTGCCAAAGATAACTCAAAATTCATAAAAAAAAACGTTCTTTAACCCATGTAGAAGGAGGAAAGAAAATACATAGAACCACACACGAAGAGAGGGTCAGAATAAAAGCTGTATAAAAAATAAAAAATATTAACAACAGAATTAGAAAGACAACATTACTATGAGTAGGTGATGAAATGAAAGTGGGTTAATTTACGAGTTGAGACAGTAGCATGCCAGGCCAGGTAGCGGTTCATTAGTGGACCCCAGTTCGATTTGGTTCTTGCTTCCTGCCTCCGATCTCACACCGTTCCCCTCTTATTGTTTAATCAAAACATGCCACGTGGCCAATAGTTTCACAAAGCAACCGACACCCCTCGATTTTTCCCCTGCACAAGTACAACCAGAAGTAAAACTAAAGCATAACCATTTCACTTGTTGAGCTAATTAATTGAGCAATATGTCTTTCATATCATAAATATTTATTCATTTATTGGATATTATTATTATTATTATTATTATTATTATTATTATTATATATTAAAATTTTCCAAATAATCTTTTTAATAGATAAAAATACTGAATAAAAGTTAAATTTTACTATATTTAATAATAAATAATATTAATAAGAGTATTCGAAATTATTCTAAAAAATTAGATTCAGCCAATATTTTAAAAACATAATACATCTAATGTTTTTTTTTTGTGCACATACATCTAATATTTTTTTAATAATTAGAAAATGAGTTACAAAGAGTTAAAATTAATTTGATAATATATTTATCTCACATCACTATTACGTAGGAAAAATTTAAGCATAACTATTTAGTAGTTTGTGCTTTCATGACTTTTTTAAAGGTTTTTTTTTTTTTTGCTTTGGTACTATTTTTCTTTATGTATATAAAATACATTTTAAAGACAATTATTTAAATTAACTGGATCTTTTAATAATGTATTGAAAAAAAAATATAGCAAGAAATGGTCACCACTTAAATGTTTGATCATATTTAAAAATAATAATCTTTTATCTGATGAGTTGATTGGGAAAGATAATAGAAAAAAGTCACAAAGTAGACATAAATACAAGGAAAATAGCATTTTTTTTTTTTGAAGCAAAAAATAATAATTATGAAGTGGCAATGTAAGCGTGTAGTTTATCATGATTGGAATTAATTAGGCACTTAATTATACTCCATTACGAATGACAAAATAACAAGAGAACTAAAAGTGTTGAATGTGATTAACTGCAAACACAGGAACATATTTACATTACACCCACCACACCAGAACAAAAGAGTCCAACTGCACATAAACAAAGGAAGTAAGCAGTATCTGGTACAGACACAAGACATAGTTAGGGTCTTCACTTTGTCTGTCATCTATCTGAGTGCTGCGTGTGAAGTGATTGAAGCACCCAACTACATTCTCTGGAAATGGCAATGGATGCCACCACCATCCATATCCATGCCATGTTCTGCACTCTCTTCCTCCTTCTCCTTCTCCCCATCACCACATTCTCTATCTCATCAAAGGCTCAGACTCAGATCAACTCCAACTCCATCTTGGTTGCACTTTTGGATTCCCATTACACAGAACTTGCTGAGCTTGTGGAAAAAGCTATGCTCCTCCAAACCCTAGAGGACACTGTTTCCACCCACAACATCACCATCTTTGCCCCCAAAAACGAAGCTTTTCTCGACCCAGATTTCAAGCTCTTCCTTCTCGAACCTCGAAACCTCAACTCTCTCCAAACACTCCTCAAGTCCCACATCATACCCACCCGAATAGGATCCCATTCCGGGTCGACCCGATACCGCACCCTCGCCGGAGATTACCATTACCTCAGCCTCCCGACCAATTCCACCGCCACCCAATGGACCGTCGACGGAGCTTCCGTGACCAACCCGGACGCCGTGACCCGACCCGACGGCGTCATTCACGGCATTGAACGCCTCCTCGTCCCCCACTCCGTCCAAGACGACTTCAACAGCCGCCGAAGCCTCCGCTCCATTGCCGCCGTGAAACCCGAAGGAGCTCCTGCGGTGGACCCGAGAACCCACAGGCTCAAGAAACCAGCTCCACCGTCAAAACCCGGTTCCCCACCGGCTTTACCTATCTACGACGCATTGGCTCCGGGTCCGGCGATATCTCCGGCGCCGGCGCCGGGACCCGGAGGGCCGCACCACCACTTCAACGGCGAAGCTCAGGTGAGGGATTTCATACAGACGCTGCTCCATTACGGCGGTTACAATGAGATGGCGGACATTCTGGTGAACCTGACGTCGCTGGCGGCCGAGATGGGGCGGTTGGTGTCGGAGGGCTACGTGCTGACGGTGCTTGCACCGAACGACGAGGCGATGGCGAAGTTGACGACGGACCAGTTGAGTGAACCGGGTTCGCCGGAGCAGATCATGTACTACCACCTCATACCGGAGTACCAGACCGAAGAGAGCATGTACAATGCTGTTAGAAGGTTCGGGAAGGTTCGCTACGATACGCTCCGGCTGCCACATAAGGTGGTGGCTCAGGAGGCTGATGGGTCGGTGAAATTCGGGCACGGTGACGGGTCGGCTTATTTGTTCGACCCGGATATTTATACGGATGGCCGGATCTCTGTTCAGGGAATTGATGGGGTGTTGTTGCCGCCGGAGGACGATGAGGTGAAGCCTGTGACCCGGGTCATATCGGGTCAACCCGCTAAGGTTGCGGTTAAGCAGAGAAGAGGTGCGTTGCTTTGCTTTTAATTCACTTTTACTTTTTTTTGTTGTTGTTTGGGTGTATTTTAAGTCATGATGGAAAAAGGTGATAATGATGTGCTCGATTTTTCTTTTTTCTGTTTTTTAGTGGGATTATATTATATGGTTGGTGTTCTTCTGGTTTTGATTAACTTTTGTTAATTATTGTTTTAGGAAATTGTTTGTATGCCATTGATTTGGACAAGCAAAGTGGATGTTAGTTCTTATAGTGTTGTAGTTGAACTTGGAGATTGAAATTGTACTCACAGGAGTAACAAGGGTTAAATGTGACCTTGGATTCATTTGGGGGACAAAATAACAAATAGAAGTATCTAGAGTAAGAGATATAATCAATAGGGTGTTTTGGGATAACAGTGTACGTGAGAATTTAGTCATTTACACAATAATGTGAAGATTATTTTAATGTTGAGGTTGAAGTATTATGTTATTTTGCTTGTTCTGATATATTTTGGTTTGATCAATTAGAAAATAGAGAGAATTGATGTGGAAACCACTAGAGTTCTTTAGTCTTAAGAACTAAGTCAAAACTTTAAAAATCTATACCTTTTTTTAATGAAATGACATAGTTTCCTACTTACGGAAGCCTTTTGAATAAAGTGTCACCAAGAAAATTTTGGGCTAATCATGGTTGCAAATGCAAGGTAACTGTCTAACTTTGAATAAATTGAAATGTGAAAAGTTCAGAATAATTTAACATGGTTTAGTTTGTCAAAATTTATTCTCTACCTCGCCCTTTCTATTCAAATTCACTAAACAAGAAAGTGATACATCATTTAGTAAATTGATTTCATTTGGAGAAGCTTTTTTTTCCTAGTCTTTTAAACGGGTAAAGCTTCTGAAAGGTGACAAGAAATTTTTGAAAATAAGTTGGTTATCTGTTAATCCTCCTGCCAGAATTATTCTTATGTTTGTTTCAGTGTTTGTGAGCTCAACCTTGGTTAACTCCAACCTTGTAATACCAAAATCTATGATCGTCCTGTTAAATGAATTTGCCTTCCTTTTATTTCTTTTATCTCTCTTTTGACATGCTAATCTATACAATAAATAAAGAAGTTGGTTATCTAAGGTTTGGTTGATTTTTCATTTCAGTCATACTTTTATAGATGAGTATTAATAAATATCACTTTCCATAGTTTTTCTTTAAGCTAAAGTTTGTTTGGAATGGCAGGAAAATTGCTGGAAGCAGCATGCTGGATGCTTGGAACCATTGGACAGCATTCTAGATTCACCTCTTGCCAATAAAGAGGCCATCATCTGGATGCTAGCAAGACTCGTCAAAACAAAAACAAAAAAAGTGAGATTACAACTTCTTATCTCATTTACCTAATAACTAGCCAATTAATGGGATCTTATTGACTTGAGTACATGATTAAATATAAAGAATATTTTCCTTGCTCGTGCATGACAACTTTCATCAGTTTCACTTTCTCTCGAGTCTTGATGTTCCACATTGTCACATTTACGTGGGTTTGGTGGTTGGTTCGAAACTCAATGCAGGCCATGAGGTCTTTTGACCTAATGGTGGTCACCCACTTGGTATTCTCATTTTGTTTAGGGGGTTTTAGGGTTAATATACAATCTATGACGATGTTATTTTTTCAAGAAGAATGTTAATCAGTGGGCAGTGGCTAAGGAATCAAAATAGAAGACTTCGAATGTGAAAATTGTATAGTCAATATAGTGAAAAGTGTTTGAAGTTCGCAATAAAAGTTTTTCTTTTATTGATTCATTAGGATACTGGTTATCAAGACTCTTTCCAATTGCCATTGAATTGACTTTTTAGCTTTCTTAATTTCCTTTAACATTGTTTACTTACATACTGATTGCACATGGCTTGATGCAGATGCACAGGTTTGTTGGAAATTCCAAAGATGTAAAAAGTCAACGGAATATGAAAGCTAGGTTGCTTGAATGATTAATAGATGCTGCTATGGGTTTGGTTTCCCCACATTTTTTGTCATGCTCTTTTTCTTTCTTCCTCTTAATTTTCCTCTTGTGGATTTGGGTCCTAGACGAGAGAACAAAAGCTTCTCAAGTCTCCTAGTAATGCAATGCATATATTATATATGTAATTTAGGTTCAATTACTACTGCCATTACAATTTGTTAGGTGATTGTGTTGGTGGGATGAAAAGGTTGTGTAATCAGAAGAAATGGAAATACAGTAATAAAATGATTCTTTACTGTAATATGACATTTCATGGCAGTCAACTCTTCTCTCTCCTCACCCTTTCTTTATGTCTCTTTTATCTGGGTAATTCCATCTTCATCTATGTTTGTATTACCTATAATCACCACTTAGCTATATGGAAAAATGATAATTTAGTTACAACCAAAGAAACATGTTTTTGTGTCATAAATAGTGAGTAGAATAGCAATAATGAACATTATTCAAGCCTGTGTCCATGGACTTTATGATCATCCACTATCTACCTGTATAAATAAATAGAATATAGGTAGTAATAAATGCGGTAAGCTAACACATTGATCTCTCTAACAAGCTCAATAACAGCACAGATATAACTTGAGGGGGAAATTCAAGTTTCACATGGCCTTATAAGTGGCTTAGGAAAAAAATTAAGGAGTTTGAGAGAAGATCAGGGATCAAATCAACCTGTATAGATATTTATGGTTAGGAATCAAATAACTGCCATGTGATTACTCAATCATTATGCATAAAAAAATCATTCAGGATGATTCTCATTACAAATGCTAGCTAAATATTACTCCCTCTGGTCCTATATATAAGAGGCAAAACCCTAAAACACATAGATCAAGGAAATGCATTGAAATAAGTTATTTGTAATTAATATTCATATAAATTTACAAATTTAACCCTTCAATAATTAATGAACAAACCTACTTGTATTAAAAGTTGCACTGTCTCGTAAATATAAACCCTATTATAAATAAGGGTAAAATTGGAAATGAGCATTTAATATTTTTCAAAATACATGCATGTCTCTTATATTTTGGACCAAAAAAAATAGTTATTTGTCTCTTATAATAAGGACCGGAGGGAGTATTTAATTTCTTGCTGTCAGAAAGAGTTGGTATCATTCAGTAAAGAGGTCCCCCTTTCTGTCAATGCCGTGGAGCAGTTTGAATATGTCATCCTTATTGTTCTATCCCTATCCCAACTCCCAGTCCCAAACATGAGAAAATGACAGAACAATGAGCAGTATAATACTGAGGAGAAATGCCATAAAAGTCACTATTTGTCTTATATCATGACAAGGTACTTGAGAAATGATCCTTACCCACATTGGCAAAACCTTACATAGTTTCCTTAATTTTTCAGAACAGGTTAAAAGAAAAATGTTGCAATATACTCCTAGAAGAGGCCGACTGCTTTAAGAACCTTCAATCTTCTTTAACCATCCCATTAACTTAGCATCTACAGCCAATGTGACCAAACTATAAAGTTGGAGGAGTAGGTGAAAGAAAACTAACAATGTTCATGAAAGTATTGAGTATTTTCAATATAACACCAATGGAAGAAACCAGTTGTTCAAAATATTATCAAACAAATTCAGTGTTGTCCAGGGTTAATTATCCCAAAATTTTAAGGTATTAATTGAAGACAATAGAATAGTTTTATGACGTTACTAACACATGGTGTTACTAACAAAGTTTTCCTGCAATATGATCTGTAATTATTATCGCAATGTTATTATCAAAGATACTGACTTACTGTGATTATACAACCCTTTCATTTAAAAAAAAAAAAAAACATAGTGGTTCATCAATAATCACAACAAATTAGAATTTTTTTTCAAATCATAAATTTGTGTTAAATTTTTTAATTTTAAAATTAATATTGTGTTAATACTCCCTCCGGTCCTTAATATAAGAAACAAAACCCTAAAACACACAGACCAAAGAAATGCATTGAAATGAGCTAATTGTAATTAATATTCATATAAATTTCCAAAAATACCCCTTCTAATTAATGAACAAACTCACTTGTATGGAAAATTGATATATCTCGTAAATATAAATCATATTATAAATGAGGATAATATTGAAAATTAACATTTAATATGTGTGAAAATTGATACATTTTCTTATATTTTGGACCAAAAAAAGTACTCATTGTTTCTTTTATTAAGGACCGGAGGGAGTATCATACAGTACACATGATTGTAATTATAACATATTATTTATTAAAAAAGATTTAAAATGTCCAAAAATTAATAAATTATATAAAAATATTCATTTCATAATTCATAATTACCTTAATTTTATTTTTTTATCAATTGCTTTCAAAAATTAATGTTTAAATAACATTTTGTATAGCAAGAACATTTTTTATAATTACAACACTTATTTTCAAGAATATAAGTTACTTATTTTCAGGGACCAATTTGAGCATTCACTTTTCAAATTATTTTCAAAAATTTCAAGAAAGATTCTCAGAAAGGTAATAATATTCCCGAATATATGAATCCATAATTTCAAACCTTAAAACAAACTCCCCCTAAAATATAAATGCATGTAACCTTTTTAAACTATGCATAACTTTTAAGTAAAGCACACATAATTTTGATTAAGATTAAAATATTAAAACATAAATACACACAACAATTTTAAATGGTTGCATAAGTATTAAATAACTTTTAATTTTAAAAATCCACGCGCATGATTATTTATCACTTTATTGTGAGAATAAATCTTAACTATTGATTTTTATATTTTTATTAGTCATGAAAACAAAAATGCATATAACCTCTTTTTAAACGGTCACATAATAACTTTTAATCTTAATCTTAGGGTACTAATGATAACGTGTATATGTAACATGACATCTCATTCAGGAAACATCATACCGCCATACATATACGTGCAGAATATCAGGGATTTAACGAGTAACAACTCAATCCATGATATCTTCATAATGCACAATGAAGGGTGCCAATGTGTTTAAGACATCATCTGCATTCAAAAAACACGGCCACCACAACCATCCATGTTTCGCGGTGTTCTCCTTGGAAAATTCACTAAAAGACAACTCCAAAAAATTTATAAAGGCCTAACATCAATTACATGAAGATCAAGGTTCATATACAAATATTCCAAGTAGTGTCCCTGGAAAAAGGCCTATTTTAAATATTTCTTCACCTTTTTCTTTTAGAAGGAGCCCTTGAAGTTTGACCAGCCTTCTGCACAGATGCAGAAGCACCTTTACCTCTTCCAGCAGATGTCTTCTTGGAACTTGAATTTCCCGTTCCTTTCAACTCCAATTGTACTTGCATGGCTACATACACAAATAGATATCAAAAATCAAACACGCCCATCTATTCAAGGATAAATTACTGTTGGAATTTGCATTAATCAATCTTTTTAGAATTTGCAGTACCAGTAATTATTCTCAGACTTATGTACTTGTATATTCATGTACCAAGATTGTATCGTTCATGTACTTAGAAAGTAGTACTATCATTGATTGTTTTTAAAGATAAATTGTAATTATTCCTTGAGTGTGTATAAATATCAAATCAGTTGAGAGCTAATCACTCAAGTATTTTCACAAATTCATTTGGCATCAAATCCAATCCAAATTTCTCAAGTACCTAAAATTCCGATCAATGACAAGCTAATGATGGCATACGATGACCTACCTTTTGAATTCAAACTTTGAAGTTCAGACTGCAGCTTCTCCCCAGTGGTAGTGCCTTCAAATGCATCATAAAAAGATGTAAATACAATCAATTAATATAGGCAGAATAAAATAAAATAAAAATTCACATAGAACTTACCCAACTCCTCAGTGTCAGAGGAGTTCTCTTCTTCACTCTCGTCCAAGGTGTCACCTTCACCTTGTTCCATTCCTTCATCAGCTGGTTCTAGAATAGCAGCAACCCGCTTCTTAAGGACCTTCTTTATTCCAGGAAGAGTGACTAGATCTGCAGCTCGAACCATCCGAGATTTGCTTTGCTCTTTATATGCTTTTGTCAAGGCTGTCTTCACAGCGGGTGGTATGCCATCTAGCGGATTAGGATGTCCCTGATGCATATAATATCAAAAAATTAACCTGAGGTTGAGAGCAGTTTGTACTTTGTAGTAACGACACAACATCAAATATAGTCAAGGCACCTTGTATTTTGATAACTCTACAATAGTATCAAAATCTTCCTGACTGATAGAGTAAGTATTCATAAATTCCACAACTTTCTCGACAGCTTCAGCCTGATCATTTCCAAAAGAGCACGTGTGATTAAACTAAAATTCAGCATTTCAGCTGGATCATTCCACATGTTTAAAACTAAGAGTAATAGATGCACTTCCGACCTTGGGCAGGATCCTCAATGGTTCTGTTAATTGTTTAAGGAGGAGAGTAAGGTATTCCATGCGTATAGTATCCCTGCACCATTTAATGAAGCATGATTATAATGATTCTACTGGACATATTGTAAGTGAGATCTTTGCTTTCCAAAAGTTGCTGGGCACGGAACTTCCAAAACCTACTAGATAAGAACAAACAAACTGACCAAATTATATCCCGGATACTTAGTCATAAGATGGAAGTGCCCACGACTGATTTTTAGGTTCGATACACAATTAAAAATCAAGAAATTATTGACAGCTGAACAAATTGAGCTGCAATTGGTTTCCATCCAAAATCTTATAAATCATTAAGAAAGAACCAGAAATAATTAGCAAGTATTGACAGAAGCAAATCCCCGGAACAAATAAAACTAGATGCAAGAGAAAAGGCGACAAACTTATGGAAAAATATTGAACTCATATCTACCTTCCCGAACTAGATTCACGAGAAGCAAGAATGTGCACATGCAGATCATCCAAAAGCCTCATGTTTTTGCCCATTGTCGAGTTCTTCCCCAGCCACCCACCAAACCGATTAAAATTCCGTTCTCCCTGCGGATATAATGCCAGTTGTGATACAAAGCTAAAAGCAAAAACAAGATGAGGACAATGAAAAGGACCAGCAGAAACAAATATGATCCACAAAAGACCACCACCACATATAATGTTAATAGGCAGGGACTCGTGAATTTTTATATCTCTAACAACTTCAAGCATCTAGATCAGGTAATGAATAAAACCCAGTCAGAAGTCATGCCTACCATACTAATCCACTGGGTACAAGAATAATATACCGACATAATACATTTAAAAAATGTGTATTTTTTCTTAAACCTTTACCAAAATTTGATAAAAAAAATTAAAGGGGGGCGGGGATGCAATAGCTTGCAGAACACTATTTTTACCTGTTCAAGTATTTCCCTTTGCCCGTGCAATAATGAAGCTCTGAAACAAAGATAAAGAGGAGAAATGATGAACAAGAAGATGGAGAAAAATCTCAGGTGGAATTATTTTTTTTCCAGAGCAGAGACAAGGCTACATACGGAATTATACATGATGCAACAGAACTAGTTTGAGAGAGCTGCCACTGTCGATATCTTCGAATTTGTACATTCACTATATCCCCATCAGCAATAGACTCAGCAGCACGGGCAATCAAGTTCATGCGTTTTATACCACTGTCATCCCTACCAGCCGTGCTTGGTCTATAATTAATATAATTTTCCTGCCATAGATAATGCAAAAGAAGTTATATGAGGAATATTTTAAATCTTCATGCAGTATAAGTGAAACCAATAAAGGCTATTTTAAACTTCCAGATTGGTCCGCATAAGTGAAAATTTCTCACCAACAAAAAATTTCAAAATATCACATCAGTAAACATGCATGAACACGTGAAATTGATGAAACTTCCCCTTGAAGTAAATTCATGGTTAAGTAAATTATGCAATGATCAATTTATCATATGATATGGCAGTTTTCAGATATATTTTCAATATGGCCAATTCTTATGTGCAACTGGTATGGCAAGAGGCATGAATACTAATTTTAATTTCAACCAAATTTAAGTTTAATAAACCATTCTGTGATTTTTGTTAACCAGTTAAGTGGTTGATATAAACATAAATGGTTAATTTAATTAAAAAAATTGAAACCAAATTTGGTCGATCAAAGTTGAATGAAGTTAATACAAAAAGTGGAATCAAAACCACTACGTGATGATTTCATCATACTATTGGCCTTCCAGCATAACAATTTAAAATAAATTAAGTTATTAAAAGAAGGAAATGATTTAAGAACCTGGATAAGAAGAGGAACAAGATCAGGATCACTCATGCTAAGATTAATCCTCTCATCCATTTTCAACTTTCCAGCATTAAAACCAAAAAGCCTACAAAGAAGATGGGTCTTTATGAGATTTAATTCAATCACAAACCCTTCTGGACTGTTAATGCCAAAGGATGAAATTACTGTCATGCAAAGCCCACTGATAAAATGAAATGACAATGAAGTCACAGATCTATAATTTATCATAAACCTTATAAATGTCATCATATTTGCACTTATATTGCAAACTAGTGAATTAACTGATAAATAGTAACTACTAATCAACAGTTGAAATGAAAATACATCAGAAAGATCGGGATTCTCAAACACTAGCTAATTTAAAACATAATCATTCCAAGGTAGCATTGTCCAGAATGGCAATGTTTGACTGGAACAAAAAAGATAGCTAAGAGAACCGGGTAGATTTTTTAATAGATAAAAACTAAAATTTGCTCCCCATAGAACTTATCAATTGAGTCCTTATCCTTCACAGATTTTTTTCTTATCCTATCAAATTACTAGCTATGATTTGTCGATATTTGATATTGACCCTAATTCTAGAGGAATAAAATATGGTTTTAGTCCATCTTATAAGCACATTGGAATTTCAATAGGATGAATGAAGGCACGATATTATAACATATATCTACATCACTTTTTATCCATGTGTGTGTCCACATAACTAGTTTTGCCTACTAAATATCACAACAATTTGATCACACTACTAAACAGACCACCGGTGCCAATAAATACATTGGTTATTGGTTAATAAAATGCAACGGGTCGAAAGGGGAAGAAAAACTGAATGTTAAGTAAATCCGTCTCACGCTTCAAGGAAGCTATCTTTCAAGGAAGTCAGCCTAATCCATAAGCCAAGATCTGCTTTTTGCCAGTCAACTCTCTTTAGAGAAGTCTCAAAACACTTACTATTTTTTAAAAGAGAAAATCGGTGGCACTTATCTTATTGGTACACAGAATTCAAAGTAAGCAAGCACAAAGATTAAGATATAAGATGCAAATGCAACTCACAGCAGTGAATACTGAACAAGCAATTAGAATTGAGAGTATATGACAGGAAAGCATGGTGAGTGCAGCACTGAGATAATAAATATCATACTTATCAACAGCTGTAAATGGTGAAATGTCTTCATCCTTCGAATTGGTGAGAAAGCGCTGCCTAATATCATCATAGTTAATAACTGACATGGAGAGGCTCATATAGTGTAACTGGTTTATTGCCATGCGCATATCTCCATTAACTCTTTCTGCTAGTTCCTCAAGAGCAATCTTAACAATCAAGGTGAACGATTAAAGAAAACAAGTTGGTCAATATGAATGACAAAATGTACACTATTGTAAGAGACAGGTATCAATGATTCAAAGTAGTTCTCTACCCTCAAAAGTGCGAGAACTGTGTAAGTTATCAGGTAATCACCTCATTAATTTGAAGCCCTTCAGCCTTTGCGACATCCATCAACTTCTTTGCCATCTGGCACAAATAAAAAATTGAGTTCAAAACTCCCACATTTCAGCATACACTTGAAAACGATACAAGACACTAGGCATAGTAGTCAATCTCGGATAGAAGCATGGGGCGGTCAACTCTAAAAACGATATAGCAGTATAGCAGATAGCAAAATGGTCACTATATCGAAGATAGTAGATACAATGTAAATAATTTATAATGCACATACAAATACACAAAATAAATAAGTACTCAATATTTTAGATATATTTATAAAAAAAAAAAGACTTAATCTGAATAAAAATTTTCACTTTTACAAAAAGGAAAAAAAAAAACTTTTTTTTTTGGTAGATAAGACCTGTTGCTTTGTCGGCTTTCGGAAACTAAGAAGCAAACAGTAGTTCACAAGACTTTTCAGTTTCTGGCTGTAGCGATCATTGCAAATGCAGATAATAGGAATTTTTGATATCTTGATGCTAGCAATAAGATCAGCAACACCACCCCTATCACCAGCTGACATCCCATCAACTTCATCCATAATGAGCACAGTTTTGGGAAGCTTTGACCTGAAATTTACATAGGTAAGAGACGTAACAAGGTGCATCTTATGAACTCACAAAGTACATAGATGATAAAGCAAGACTAACCGGTCCATATTAGCACCAAGGGCCTGATTGGTTACAAGTTCCTTGATAGAATTTGCATTGCTTCCACTAATTCCTTTTTCAATTTTGCTATCAGCTTTTCCACGGCTGTCACTAGCATTTACCTTCAATACATATATGGACACAAGTGAGAGGAATTAGATGACAAAATACCAGTGCAACAGATATAAATTTTACAAGAAATGTTGCCACCTCAATGGCTTGGAAACCAAGCTCCTGACAGACCAACTTTGCTGAAGTCGTTTTTCCTATGCCTGGGGTTCCACTTAACAAGACAGCTTTTTTGGAACCAGAGTCATTTTGTTTTTTCCCCAGTTTTTTATTCCCAGTGTCAAGGAATTGCTCATTCCAAGTTTTCAACCAATTCCGAAGCTGTGAAACCTGTATACCATTACATTTAAGATGTAAGTTGATTCATCAAACCCAGGTATATACAAGAACAAAATTTAACCATAAAGGTATGATAATGAAGAATAATAATAATAATAATACAAGTGACTGATTCCCAATGATATTCTTTGGATCTGTGGGTCGATGTTTCTCTGTCCACGTCAAAGAAGACTGAGTGAGAGTTGCTGTTTTCAACTTGGGTTGGGTAGAAGGTGAGTAGGAAGATAGAGAAACTGCATTTGTTAAAAAGGAATGCAAGTCAGAACATATAACAAGTAACAACTTAACTCTAAGAGCTACTGCTTGTTCATCAAATACAAAAAAGGAAATAAAAATTACAACCCAGGCAATATAAAAACCATAAAATAGAAGCTCATGCATGTTAGTGCTTACCCTTGGCTTCTGCTTTTGCAGGACCTTTTGACTGTGATGCTAATGCAACAGCCTTATTAGCAGGTTTCTTGGATTCTTCTGTCGAAGGAGCTTTTACAGGTTTTGAAGCACGAATCATATGAAACAACCCATCCTCTGTGAGGAAGGAAGTCCTATAAAAAGAAAGAGAAATAGGAAAAGTAAGTGATAGTAAAATGGGGGCAGTGGAAACTGTTCAAAACACCTTGTAAAAGTATAAATATGTGAATGCTAACCCGAGCTCTTTGGCTTTTTCAGACTTCCGTCCCCCAATGTCTTCATCACATAACAGATAATTCTGCAAATAAAAGATGTTAATCACATGATGATTATGTAAATTTAATTACAATTGAATAAAAAGCATTATATAACCGTTTTCTTGCTGACTGATCCAGTGACACGGCCACCATGGCGCTTAATCAAATCTTCAGCTTCTTCTCTTTCCAAACTGTAAATATGCAAAAGTTAAAATATAAAGACTCAAAGTAGTAAAATATGACAGTTATGACCAATACACCTAATAGAAAGAGAAGTAGAGAGCGTAAACAATAACAAAAAATTTGTGGGGCAAAAGGGGAATAAAAGATGAAGCAATAAACTGCATACCGAGTTTGGACTCGTGCATGTTCAGAAAAATATGTGAAATCTATATAAAATATAGAATGAAATACCTGTCCAGTGTTCCACTGATCACAAAAGTTAAGCCAGCTAAACAGTCAGGAGCACCTTCAGGGACTTCCTGACACACAAAAGAAGTTTCAATTTATTGACAAAGACAATATTTTCACTTGATAGATCCAGATGCTTGATATGTATGGACCTTTTCTCCTTTGTGTGGAGGATCTTTTCTTTCTCCAAAATTCATGAATCCACCCCTACCACCCCTACCACCCCCTCTACCCCTCCCACCAGTTGATGGTGTTGATGTTCCTCTTCCACCACGACCCCTTCCACCAGATTTAGCTGGGGACACGGTATCGTTGTCATTGGCTTCGTCACTTTCATCCAAATCTACAGGTTTTTGGGGGATCCCCCTACCTGACCCACTCTTCAATTTTTTCGTTGGAGTGGAATCAGCTAACTTATTTTTATGTGCGGGCAAGGAAGACTCGTCTTCATCAGCCTCATGAATTTTCTTTGAAATACGGGGTGTTGGTAATTCCTCGCCATCCTTCATACTCTTTCTTTTAGCAGGGAGTTCCTGTGTTTCTTTCTCATCTTTCGGCTTTTGTTTATCTGTAGGGAAATATTTGCTAGTCTTCCTCCTCCCTGAACTTTCTTGAACTCCAGGCACCTGCAAAAAGACATTTTTCCTTTCCACTCAACAAGTTTTCATATATTCAAGTACCCAGCTAGCCCTGAACCCTAAGGAGGAAATTAGTTCCTTGATTTGCAAAACTCTTTATAAAAACCCATCAAGAGAATCATTTAACCCGGTTAAATGATTAACCCGAACCCATTCACCTATGACTCAGTCGGATTATAAAAATATAGACAACATGCACAAAAGAAAAGAAAGGAAAAAAAAAATTTTACATAGTCCCATACCAAGTTACCAAGCATTGACTAAGGGATTTCCTTTGATCCATTACTAGCACAGTGAAACAAACCCTAAACAGTAATTATTATTATTGTTATTATCCTGAAACCACATGTTGGTTCAGTGGTCATGTCACCAGAAAAAGAATGCAAGAACCGAAATCTTGCATTCTTCAAATTTCAAAAAAAAAAAAAATTCCGTTCATGCACCCCTTCCGTTAAAAATCACTGAATTCAAAACTAAACCTACGCTCTAACTTCTCAGTCACATTATTGCATTTAGAAAAAAAAAACACACACACACACACACACAAACACCGAGACACAAGACTCACCGTTTTCTGGGGCTGGGGTTTATCGGAAGAAGGCTTCGGCTTATTAGAAGCGGGGTTGGAGTTACTGGCATTGCCTTTGTCATGGGATTTCATGAACCACTTTCTTATATCACTCTGTAATTTGAACACGAAAATAAAAAACCTCAAATATTAGAGAATGGATATTTCAGTGTGAAAGTAACCATAAAGAGAATCGAAGGATGAAAAGAGTAGTTGTTGAAAGCGAAGAGGAGAAGAGTGGAAGAACCCCTAACTTACCATGTTTTGGCGCAGAGGCGGGAGAGAAGAGAAGGAATATTGTTGAATAAGCTCGCTCACTGAGTATGGACTGTGGCTCAATTAGGGGTGTTACCGGCCGGACGGGTTTGGCTTCACCAAAAACCAACCCAATATTTTGATTTGATGGTAGCTTGGCTCTACCATGACCTGATATATTCAGAATGAAATTGAGTTAGTCCAAAATGTATTAATATATTAATATTAATATTAATATTAATATTAATTAATATAATATAGAAATTAAGTATCATACATGAATGGATCATAGGTCTAAAATACTTTAAAACTAAAACTAAAGTATATTTTTCAAGTATATGTTTCAAAACAAACAACATCCATATAAATATATTATCATAAGTTTGATGATTTGAGTCAATAAGTCTTATTACTAATACCTAATTTTATTTTATTTTTTAAAGTAAATTCTAAAAACAATGAGACATCAAGTTGGATGGGGGCAATTTGAAGTATAATACAAAAATACAATAAATCTAATTTCTAAAGCTTGAATTCGTCTAGATTAGCTATGGGTCGGGTTAGTGGGACGAGATAGGTAGTGAATATCCCCAGTCTCAAAGTCAAAGATGTAGCTCGTGGTTCGACACGTCAAAACCGACTCTTCAATATTTAAGTCATTCGTGTTTTAACCAACCCAACTCATTTCAAACAAAAACAGAGAATACTTAATAAAGGCCATATCAGACCAATGTACATTGCGCATTCACTCAATAAGAGTAAAATAAATTGAAGATTGTGATTCACCTCTCAAGCTTTGATAATTGCAGTCCTTACATATTAAATTAAAGTACCCATTCTTAAACGCAAGTCATAATCCACAACCTCTCTCTTTTCAATGAGTCATGTGGCTTCACCCACATTAAGCAAAATAATTATTCTGATAGTAATAATACTCATAGCAAATTTAAATTGTATTTAAATTTTACAATATTTAAAGTTATTTTGGCTCCATTGTGGCTTATTGCAGGAACCTTACCCCTTTTTACAAACTTTTCAATGAAGTTTATTAAGCGACAAGCTAACCTAGTGGTTCATACCGTAGTTAAGGCTTCTATTTTTAGTGCTAGTCTGTGAGATTCTTTTTTTAATGGGCCAAAGTTCTTCTATGATAAGATCATAAAAGTGAAAATTTAAAATTTAATGATCGTCAATGAGGTTGTTATTAAAAGAATATAAATTAATAATTGAGGGGAGAAAATTACTAAATTTGAAGGTCAATTGGAGAAAGTTTTTTTAAAATGAGCTGTATCTACCATTAAATTGTTTTGAGACAAACTCACATATTTCATGATTTTCCAGCAAATATGATAAAGAAATATGGGATTTCATTTCTGATACATGAAACCTGTATACCACTACTGCTGCTTATGGCAATGTGGAAGCAAGCTCAACTCGGGATTCCTTCAACTGGAATTCAAGGTCTATTAGTGACAACATGAAAGCAAACATCAACTCAGGTTTTCTTGAAGTGGGAATTCATGGTAAAAAACAGAGCTTGTCTTAAACAGCTTGGCAGGGGGGGAATTTAGTTGCTTCATGTCAAGTTGTAAACTGCAACAAAAGGCATGAGAACACTTCCCATCCAGAGTTTACCATCCTTCTCCTCCACTTCACTCACTGCTCTAACAACTTTTCCCTGATTGTCTTCCAATATCTGCAAAAGTTTACCTTCAGGGCTGTACTTAACAACCGCTGCATGTAGCCGGCCTCCAATTTGAAGCAGGTATTGAAACTTAGTTGGTATAGGGAGCTTGAGTATGGCTTTCCTAATCTTGGGGTAGAGACCATTAAGGTAGGCATACATATACCTTCGACAATGAAGAGCCACCCAAAAATCACCATTTTCGTTGACTCTCACGTTGTCAGGATATCCGGGTAGGATGGCAAAGATCTCTGAAGTCCCAGCTTTTTCTCCTTTCAGCCAGTATTTACGTAACCTACAGAATAAGAAATGATATAGAAAATGAAGTCTTACATTAACATGAGTTCAGACATATGACTTCTAACATTCAGACAAAAAGCTTGTAGCTAAAGAAAAAAGGTTAACGGACTAGCGTTGTTTAATCTGCATCATATCCAACAACGACAACAACAGCCAATAAACCAAATTTGCATCGTATCCAACGTGGAAAGATCTAATAGTGTCGGACTATGAGCAAAAAAGAACAAGGGAAATGATAACCTTCCTTATGCAGACTCTAGCATAACACATGGCTCACATATAGGTAAATAGGAAAGACACTATGCAAAGGGGAGAAACTCTTAGGGACTCCCATAGAGCAAGCAAAAGATTTTGCTTGCAATGTATCATTGAATGTGTACTGCTTCAGCAACAAGATCTAAAATGTAGTATAAGTAGGAAACAATGGCCTACATACTAAGGTGATACACATTCAATATTATAGAACAAGAGATTTCTCTTCCTCTAAGAGCACCTAAGAATTTTCTCTACAAAGGGTCACGCATATAGAAAAATTGAAAGCTGTTATGCCATTACTAGATTCACCTGCCAATAACCCCTTCAGAAAAGACAAAGAAGGAACCATCCTTGCTCAAGGAAATGCCATTTGGAAATTGAATGTTTCTCAAAAGAACAGTGGTTTCCTTCGTGGCAGGGTTGTATTTCAAAACCTTGCCAGTATCGTCCCCAGATAATACCAGCTGAATGAAATTCCTGTACACAAAATTATGTCAGAACCAACAAACCAAGACAGATGAAACAATATTATCAGTATTTCAGAATTTTAAGCTCCAGATCTTTAAGTCAATGATTTTCACAGGCCAAACACTTCAGTAACTACAATACTACATCATATTGGGATGCTCAATGGGCTTAACTCCCCCTCAACAGAAGAATCCCATGCTAACAAAAAGCTTGTTTCAGCAAAAAGGCCACATTTAGGATTAAATACTCAGACTCATCCTAGATGAACCATTGTCCTTAATAGCACATCTTGCTCATCAAAAGTCCTTCCAATGAATGTATGCATGCAGGTGCAGGTCAAGTGCCATCTTAATGTTATAATGATCCCCAACATACACTTCCCACAAATTTCCCAGTGTGTTTCTCTCTCTATTTTTTTTAATACACACTCTCTCACAATAAACAAGAAAATGACATCAAAACTCAATTATTACTGTTATTTGCTTATCAAGTCTTATTGAAGCACGAAGCATCTTCTGACGATGGATAAATTGTAACAGCAGCATTTAAATATTCACACAATAATAATCCTACTTACATTAGGTCAAACACCAACATGCCATCTCTTAATTGCCTATGTTTTGGAAAGAAAGATAACCACATAAACTAATTGTAGTCATTGGATTTATTTTCAGTTATTGACTAGTTATGAGTATGCCAATCCCCAACTATCTCATGCTGTCACCACTCCACTAACAAAAAAGTAATTAGATGCCCTTTACTCTTACAGTATGATGCATGCAAAATTAGAGATCTTAACATTCTGAGGCATGGCATCCCACATCAGTTTTCAGTAGTGGTACATTATAATCAACAAACGGGGATCTTCAGCTTTGTTTGAATACTTCTCTTATATCCAAAATGGTCACAATTGCAATCTCGGCATCTAAAAAATTAACAACAAAACCTTACCTCCTCTGATAATTAGCACTGCTCTCTGTAAAATAAACATTCCCTTCTGTATCAACATCAACATCATTAGTAAATCTTAGTGGCACCCCTTCAGCCTCAGTTGCAAGAGATGTTGCTAAACCACCCTCGGGTCCCACCTTCAACAGCCCAAAATATGCATCGGCAATATACAAATCACCTGTTTTCTTGTCAAATCTGAGTCCCAAAGGCCTTCCACAAATGTGCTCGGTCTTCACATAACTAAATGGTGATGCAGATGCTATAGGATTACATAGTTCTGACCTGCGTTTACAATGGAGATAGAAGAAAAATTATTCTCATTAATCATATGATATTGCAAACATGTATAGCCACAATGTAGATTAGGGGAAAAGATTTAGATTAGACATCACTCCATTGATCCAAAATTTTAAATTCAGTAGCCACGAAACAGACTATAAGGATTTGTGCTCGAACTTTTAAAAGGATGAGGCTATAATAAATAAGGTCAGTCAATTATGCCACAAGGAGGCCACGTCTTGCAACAGGATGACAGAATATGAGGTCTAAAGTAAAAAGTCAGAGTCCAACAAAAAAATACTAAAAAGAGGCTAGAGGAATTGCAGGTATTCATACTTCTACTAGCATCTTCAAATTAAGAATATTGGCATCAAATTAAGTTAGGAATGGATTCCAAATAGGCTGTTGACTGATTTACTTTCCATCCTTAATAATCTGATTTTACCATTTGATCAAAGAACGATTCATTCTACAAAATCAGCAGAAAATTGCTATCTGAAACTAATGAAATGTCTCGAGACTTTATTTTGGCTAAGATCAAGTGAAGTCTCTATTCAATTTAATGAACACTTACTAACCTAAGTGACTAGATTGCTCATCCAACACAACTGCATTCCCTGAATGTGGTAAGATAAAACTAGAGTATTAAAATCTATATTGACTGAAGAAATAGAATATCTTAATCTTGGAACAGTTGGAAGAAACATATATCATCATATCTAACAAGTTGACATTGTTGTTGATTTCAGCCCTTTTTAACATTCAATCATTTCCTAATACAAGTGTGCTATCATCATCAATCTCTTCATTTCTTTTACTCCTAATAGTCACAGCCAATAACTGTGTATGGTATATAAGTAAGACTTATGACAAACGCGAATAAGGTCAGTAGTAGAACATATAGTGATTTTTACATCCTGCCTTATCAAGGCCTATGTTGGGTCAGAGTCAAAATCAAACTATGATGCTTGCTAAACTGAGCTTAAGTAGAAAAAGTTGTGTTGTGACTAAGAAACACGACATTTGGCATGGTGGGAAGCGCTTAATCCAACAACATAACTTGGCAAAAACTATAGCTGTTATTCGGGACACAACTCTTTCTACTTAGGTTTTTTTTGGGTAAACAGTTTAATGAAGCGCTTATTTAATAAACTTTTTTCAATTAAGCTAAAAACAACTTATTTTCATAAGCTTCTCTGGCAAGCTTATGGAAATAAGCTAAAAAGAGCTTATAGAAATATCATAAACTATTTTAATGAATTGTTTGTATAAGTTTATCATCCTAAGCTATTCTTATAAGCCCGAATAAACTCTCTATAAGCTCTTCCAAATGCACTTAGACCCATCAACAACACAACTATTCAATCTGACTCAAACTGCCTAGGCAACCAACATTCATTCTCCTACAAAGCTTTAAAACAACCCCAAATCACAGTTAATTCTAATAACATGAAGAATAAGAAGAAAAAAATCACAAAATCTTGTATCTAACAGTTGGTAAAGTGAGAAAGAGAAGAGAAGAGAAGAGAAATATGACCTGTTGGGAGAGGTATAAGCAAAATCAAGCCAAGAGTTTCCGTTCCAGAAGAGAATTCTGCCATCAGCGACACCAGTGTAAGGGCCACGACCAAGAGGGTCGAAGGCAATGCTCTCTGGTCCCTGCACTTGGTTCAGGAACTTAATCTCCGAGTTTTGCAACAAGTTGTGTTTGTCTTGGTCCGTAGGAACATCAGACCAAGCAGGCATGTCTACCTTTTTGGCCTCGAAATCAGGGAACGTGGCTATGGGGCTGTGTTCAAATGGGTCCAGCCCACAGTACAGAGCAAACAAGAGGAACAGGATGGACAGAGCTCGAAGCAGAGCCATCGGAGAAGGAAAGTGAGTAGGAAGAGGAGACTCTGAAAGCTTTCAAGTCAAAGGGGTGTGAATATTACAATGTAATGTTATAAAGGATTCTTTGAATTGAACGTTGAAAAATATAAAAACGAGGATGTGTGTTTTCTACGAGCAGGGGTAGGCCAAGATAATGTAGATGGGAGTGGGTAGGTGAGGCATTTGCATTGTCAGCGTTAGCTCTTGCTGCATTCTAATTTCAATTTTAACTCAAATCTTGAATATCGTACATGGAACAGTATATGTTTCTCATTATCTCTTACTTATTTTTTATCTTTTATATATACACACTTTTCAAAAATACACAAAAAAAACAAATAGGACACCAAATGGTATCCCATGTTGATGTACAAAAATCATTCATCAATCAACAATAAGGACAAGGACCTATTTGGTTTCATTGGCTAGAGTAGGGGTGTTCACGGTTTTGAGGCAAAAAGTCATTTGATCCAAAGATAAAAAAAAGCATGCGGTTCAGTTTGGATGGCTTCCTTAAAAAAAAATCTGATCCAATCCGATTCAATTAAATGGGTTTGGATCGGTTCGGTTGGTTCAATTTTTACTAACACATTATTACATATTTATAAATGTGTTAAATAACATATTACAAGTATGAGTGAAGCATTAAGATACCATAAATTATTTCGAGGGAAAATTGAAACAATGCTAAAAGCCTAAAACTACAATTCTGAACCTGTCATTCCTTTCTTTATATGAAATGCCCATGGCCTCACGTGACTGCACAGTGAAAAATCATGATAAATATGAATACTATGCAGTACCTAACAATCAACATAGTAAAAGTTCCAAAGGAATTAACATAGTTTCAAATGGAACAAAAAGTAAATCAAGCAGAACGCACTCTCCCTTCAAAACGCATGTATGTAACACAAAAAAGTGCATGTATGTATATATAAATCGGTTCGGTTTGGTTCGTTTCGGTTCTAGAAAATAAAACCGAAAATCGAACCGAACCGATTGGTTCCCAGGAAAAATGATCCCAAAAAATCCAATATACTTCGGTTTTGATCGGTTTTCTATTATTTTGGATCGGTTTTGTGGTTTCTTTTGGATCGGTTTGAATATGAACACCCCTAGACTAAATGTCTAAATGAGTCCATGACAAAAAAAAATCAAGATACACACTACCACACTTTTAGAGTTTAGTCCTTTTGAGAATGACAAAACAGGATACGTTAATTCCTCCGATTCCATCCACCCACGTCGTTAACAAGCTCACTCGTTTAGTTCATGAGAGCAAAGCCCATTTGAGATTTTAAAACTGAAAAGTCTTTGGGCTTTGCTATTCACACCGTGCAAACTACTATTCACACTGTGCAGCTCAATTCAAAATAAAACATGTCTCAAAAATACCCTTCCACTCCTTCCCTCCTTTAACACACGTCCGGAAAACCTAGAAGCGTCTCCACAGTTCCGGATCGCACAGTAGCGCCCTACTCGTCTGCTCCACCTCCATCCCTCTCCTCAGTTGCGGCTCCATTCTTGCAAAGGTTAGTCTCTTACATTGTTCCTTCTTCCCGTAATGTTTTCTTGATTGTTTTGCATTACTGGTTGTCCTCTGAGATGATTTCCGGACGCTTAAGATGGTAGGGATTCGTCCGCATTTCTCTTTTCGGAGAAGGTAGAAGACGATGGTTGCCATAGCGTCCGCATTTCACTTTCCGGACACATCCGGATTTCCATTTCCGGAAACGTCCGGATTTCCATTTCCGAAAACGTCCGGATTTCACATTCCGGAAACGTCCGGATTTCACAATCCGGAAACGTCCGGATTTCACATTCCGGACACGTTTAGATTGGACATTCCGATACACTGTACTTTCTTAGAATCTTTCAGTTAGAATGTATGATTTTATTTAATTAGAATCTTTCACTTAGAATGTATGATATTATTTCCCAATCTACAACATTTAGAACCTAAGATGCCTTATATACAATTATCTGCTTTAGTTATCAAATATGAACACAGTTTAGAATCTAAGATTATAAATATATAATTATCCGGACACACCTGTATGACAAAATATATATTTAATTAGAATCTTTCACTTAGAATGTATTGATATTATTTCCCAATCCTGTGCAAACAATATTTAGAGTAATTAATTGTTTCTGTTGGTAGCAATATTTTTATGTTTTATGTATAATTTATTATATAATAATATGACTTGATTTTGATGTGTTACATTCTATGCAGCAATGGTGCGTACATATATTGTGTTTCCGGATGTGTAAATTAACATCGCAGCTGCTAATCCGGAAAACAAAATCAGGAAACCCGATGTACAAATTGATCGTCCGGAAAACGAAATCCGGTGTTCAATTTGGTCGTCCGGATTTTCATTTCCGGATTAGTATTTGGGTTTCCGGAAATCAATTTCCGGACACTTCCGAAAAGTATATTGCGGAAGAGGCAATGTCCGGAATGTTTATTGCGGAGGCTATATGCGACGAAAGCATGAACGAGCATGACGAGGATACCTTCTTCTCCATGACGAGCATGAATGTGACGATGGAAGTTGGAAGACAGGCCATTCCACCACTGTCTCTTCTTCCCCTATGACAAAAACCTATGAACGTAATATGAAAAACCTACAATGGTGAATGACCTCTTGTGTGTGTGTGTCAATGGTGGTCTGGCAGAGGGGTGACTATGAGGTGAAGTTTGTAAGTGTTGTGACGTGATGACAAAAAATAAGGAGTGGCATGCAGAGAAAAACGAGACAAAGGAGAAAGGGGTATTTGTGGAAGAAAATTTTATAAAATCAGCCTGCAAGGTGCCATTAGCAAAATGCAAGGTGGGAATAGCAATGGCCAAAGTCTTTTTAGGTCATTCAATTGGAGCCCAAATAATGTTTCTTCGTATTCCTGAACCTCTCTACACACAAAGACCCAAGAGGCCATTCACCAAAAACAAAAAAAAAAGACCCAAGAGGCCCACTAAAAGATTTACAATGTTGTTCATGTACGCCTTCTCTATAAATAAATAGAGCCTCTTCCAGTTCCAGTTCCACTATAAATTGTAATCAGCAGTCCAGTAGTTGTGGACCATATCATGATTCTATCATCCAATATTTCACTCGGCAAATTTCCTAAAAGGTTAGTTTAGTTGTGGACCATGTCATGATTCTATGTTTAAATATCAAGCTTACCAATCACTTCTATCAGCTTAAATTACAAGGATTTTTTTGTGATTATTTTTAATTTTATAATGAATAACTTGCTTTTAACATGACTAAAGATATAGATTAGTCAAGATACACATAAACTGGTGATAATGTTATTGTGATATAAATTGTGATTATTTAAAATTCAATATTATGAAAAAGATCAGCTGTAAGTCAGGTAAAAAAGTAGATATATTATTACAACTGACACCAGGTAGTAGTTCTATGATTAACATTAATATATACATGTATTAAAAAAAAAGAGTGAAACTGTACAAACGTGACCAAGGTGCTGATGAAGATTCAACGTGTCTTGTACACATAGCAGCGCGCAAGGTCTATCTTCTTCTTCTTACTCTTACAAGTTATAACTAAATATAGCAAAACCCGGAAATCCTTCTAACCTATTTGTGTCTAGTGCTAACTTTTGTCAGAGGCAGTGAAATAGTTACAAATTTATAACATTAACTGTTGACAAGTGTATATGTTGTTCTTGGATTATATGCCATCTCTAGCTTCCGAAATGCTGATGCTGAGTTCCAAACTGCTTAGTTTTGGATACGAATTTTCAATTTTTCATTACTAGTTTTAAGTTTATTAATAATTGAATAAAAAAATAACAAAGACCTAAAACGCGTACTGTTGGAGTCCCATGTTGGATAGAGATATGGCCTGATGAGTGTTTATAAGTAAGTGGCAACTAGGGATGGCAATTTTACCCGCACCCGCGGATACCCGCGGATAAAATCCGCAACGGGCAAGGGGCGGGTAGTTAAACGGGTGCCCGTGGGGAAAATTAACGGGTAATTTTAATACCCGTTTATAAACGGGGCGGGGGCGGGTATCACACTACCCGTGCCCGCGGATACCCGCACCCTTTACTTATTTACTATAATACCCTTTAATATATATATCTACTGAGTAGTGAGTACTGAGTGCTAAAGCCTAAACCTAATTTCACATGACCACACGGCTGAGAGTCTGAGACTGCTGTGCTGAGAGTCTTATATTTTCTTCTTCTTCTTCAGCCACACGCCCAATGCCCCAACCGTTGCCGTGAGCCCGTGACCCTTGGTCCCTTGCCGCTCGTCGTGACCCTTGCCGCCCAACCCTTGCCGTGACCCTTGCCACTCGCCGTGACCCTTGCCGCCCCAAGCACCGCTCGCCGCTCGCCGTGACTCAGGGAGCATCCTGGTGCAGCGAATCGTCCCGACTCAGACGCTCCTCGCGCGCACCGCTCCTCTGCCACCCAGACCCAGATCCTCGCCGCCGCTCCTCACAACCCACAAGCAAGGTCAGCTTCTTTTCCCTTTCTCTGTTTCTTCCCTATTTATTTATACACCTTGGCATAGTCTTTCTCTTTGCTTTGTTTGGATCTCTATCTTTTAATTGATGTTTTGTTGATTTCGAGCAAAATAAAGCTGAGATCTGGAAATCATTCGATAGTTTTACAGTTGGTCTTATCAAATTCTTTTTGTTTTGCTGTGTTGTTGAACTTACTGTTGTTGTTGTTTAAGAAACCCTATGATAATTATGTCTTTATTAGTTTAAAGAATTTGAACTTGGTAATGGTTATTGGTTTATTTAATTTGTTCTTTCTGTTTCTGATTTTCTTGGTCTTGGGGAATCATTTGGTTTTGGAATTAACATTGATATATATATGTGTGTGTGTGATTTATATAGACTAATTGTTTTGTTACATTGCACACAGTATCAATGTCTGATTTACAAGAGCAATTGCAAACATCTGTACCTATGAATGATGGACAAGAGCAAGAGCAACAACACCACACGTCAACTAATGTGGCTGAATCAAATGTGGGTGCATCAATGGAGTCTCCTATGAATTTAGAGACAACTCCAGATGAAACTCAAAACTCATTGGCAAGTGAAGCTAACAATAGTAAGAGAAAGCTTACTTCAGATGTGTGGAATCATTTCAGCCAGAAAATAATAGATGGAAAGATGAAAGCCATATGCAAGTATTGTGACGCAAAATTGTTGGGAGACCGAAGGCAAGGTACATCACACTTGCGTAATCACTTCAAGTGTTGCAAACTTCGAACAACTCGAGATATAAGGCAAGCATTTCTCAAAACTGAGAAAGTAGGGAGTGAGACAGTTCTTGTTGGTTCCTATGCATTTAATCAAGAAACAGCAAGGCTCGCATTGTGTAAGATGATAATTCTGCACGAGTATCCGTTGTCCATGGTTGATCACATAGGATTTAAAGAATTTTGTGCTGCTTTGCAACCTTTGTTTAAAGGGATTTCTCGAAACACTATCAAGAGTGACATCATGAAGCTCTATAGTGTTGAAAAAGAGAATATGATGAAGTTACTGTCAAGAAATCAAAGCCGAGTTGCAATTACAACTGATATGTGGACTGCAAGTCATCAAAACAAAGGCTATATGACTGTCACAGCTCATTTTATTGATGATTCATGGACCCTACAAAGTCGACTCGTAAGGTAATAAGTCTAAACTTTAATGATAGTGTGATAATTCTGATTATTGTTGGTGGTGATATTATTATTGAGTCTTTCATTCAAATGTTCCTATGTTAGGTTCATTTATGTGCCTGCTCCCCATACTAGCAAAAACCTTGCTGATGTCTTGCTTGAATGCTTGATGGATTGGAATCTTGATACAAAGTTATCCACCTTAACTGTTGATAATTGCTCTACAAATGATGCTATGATTGAGCGTATGTTACATAAGATTTTACCTAGGTCACTTATTTTGGGTGGTCAACTGTTTCACATGCGTTGTTGTGCTCATATTTTGAACTTAATTGTGAGAGACGGTTTGTCCATAATCTCTGATGCTATTGAAAAGATTAGAGAAAGTGTGAGTTTTTGGACATCTACACCTAAAAGAGAGGAGAAATTTATAGAGACATGTGGTCAAGTGGACATTACATATGGTAGAAAATTAGTTCTTGATTGCAAAACTAGGTGGAATTCTACATTTTTAATGCTTCAAGTTGCCATACAATATAAAGATGTGTTTAATCGATTGGCACAAAGGGAGAATCTGTATAAATCCTTGCCTAGTGAAGATGATTGGGAGATGGCCAAAGAAATTTGTCTCAGGTTGCAACTGTTTTATGATGTTACAAAGTTATTTTCTGGTACTTCTTATCCAACTGCAAATGTTTATTTTCCAAAAGTGTGTGCAATTAAATTGGCATTGATTAAGTGGGTTGACAGTACTAATATTGTCATACATCAAATGGCTACAACCATGATGGCCAAATTTGACAAGTATTGGAGTGTGATCAATGGGGTGATGGCTGTAGGTACTGTGTTGGATCCCAGGTATAAAGTTGATTTGTTAGATTATTTTTTCCCTAAAATTTTTGGGGAGGAATCTGATAATGAAATTGAGAAGGTGAAATCTGTTTGTCAAGACATGGTGAGAGAGTACAGTATCAAAATCAAGGGTAAGGAGACTGTTTATTCAGCTTTAAGTTCAAGTCAAAATGAAGATGTGAGTGATGTAACAACTGAAGAGTGGATGTCTGATTTTTCAAAGCATATTAATGCAAAAAATCTGCCACAACAAGTCATAAGTCAGAATTTGACCGATATTTGGAGGAGCAGGTGTTGCCTTGTTCAGGTGAGACGTTTGACATATTGAATTGGTGGAATGCTAATGGGTTAAAATACCCAATTATGCAAATGATTGCAAGAGATTTTCTCGCAATTCCTATCTCAACTGTTGCTTCCGAGTCTTCTTTTAGCACTGGTGGTCGGTTTCTTACTCCCCATTGTAGCAGATTGCGTCCTGATACTTTAGAAGCATTGATGTGTGTCCAAGATTGGTTATGGACTGATGTGAAAGGTAACAAAATTTATTACTTTTAATTTATCTAGGATTGGTACATTATTATACATTTTTTACTTAACTTATTTTTCTTTTTCAGGTTCTTCAAAATTAGAAGCCCGTGACTTGGAATGTATTACAGTATTGGAAGATATGGATGCTGACATTGTTGAAGAACCTATAAAGCCATAAGCTAATAATAATGGTAAAATATGTACTACTAATACTAATTATATTAAGTTGAGCTTTTATTAAGTTACTAGCCATATATTTTTTGTTCATATATTGATGCCTCCGTTTCTTGTAACAGCATGTGCCTTGGTTGTGTTCGTGTTCAGCGGGAATCAAATCAAAATTCAAGTTTGTTTCAAGTGGATCCTAGATTTTGTAGCTTTGGTATTAGGAGAAAACATAATCCAAGAGTGTTTCATGTGGATCCAAGCTTTTGTAACTTTTATTTTTGGAGAAAACAAATGTATTTGATTACTTTTGTTAGTAACTTCTGTAATTGGATAATACTTTGGTAGTTTCGTAACATCTATTTGTATGAACATGGTTATTTTAATTGAAATTATGCATATTTCAGCAAATTTTCAAGCAAAAAGAACATTTTTTTTTCCAGGAAATAATAATCCGCGGATATCCACAAACCCGCGAATATCCGCGAAACCCGCTGGATACCCGCCCGCGAGATACCCGCGCGGGTAACGGGCGGGGACGGGCATGGATTTCACCCAACGGGGGCGGGGGCGGGGGGAGTGCTACCCGTGCCCGCCCCGCCCCGTTGCCATCCCTAGTGGCAACCCTCACCTTACAAGCTAGCTTTTGGAGTTGAGTTAGGCCCAAACCCAAATTTTAAGATGGTATCAGAGTCTATCCTAGATCCGTTGGGCCACTCGCATATGTCCAGTCCTGCAAACTTCACGCTCCAGATGTCCAGTCCTGGGCGTGAGGGGGGTGCGTATAAGTAAGTGGCAACCCTCACCTTATATGCTAGCTTTTGGGATTGAGTTAGGCCAAAACCCAAATTCTAAGACGTACTAATAATAAATGATAAATCCCTCGTGTTGGACGTTATCGTCTTGGAAATACATGAATGTGCCATATTATAAGAACATGTACCTAGTCCCTTTGCAAACAGCCAAACAGTACACCACCGCCATAGTAATAAAGCAGATAAAGAAATGGACAAAGGTCAATTTCATTGTCATTTCTATTATCTAAAGTCTTTTCGTGTCTTGATTAGTAATCCTAATACTTGCTCTACCTTTGTTGACTTAGCGAGTGTGTAATTAACTAACATTTAGAACTTTGGAATAACTTGATTTAGACAGCCTGGATTAGTACTCAATATTACTTTTTCTTGAACACGGTTTGTGTACGGAAAAAATTCTTTTCACAGTTCAATTACCATTAACTATATGCTGAACAAATAATAGAGATATATAAGTACGGATTTAGATTCTTCCTTTGTTTTCTCTTTCATATTTCTCCTGGATCCATAATCATACATGGAAAAAGAGTAATGTTTGATGCATACTAATATTATTGGCCCGTGCAACGCACGGACAAAGGAGGTGCTTCTCGAAGGGAGTGGGGTAGCTCAAGTGGTTAGAGCTAAGGGGTTAAAGCGTTGAAGGTATTGGAGGTCCAAGGTTCAATCCCTGACAAAGGAGAAAAAAATTAACAACTAACATATTAACCTACTAACACTTGTCTATCAAAAAAAAAAGGATGGTGCTTCTCGAAGCATTGGAAGAGGTACCGAGTTGTTCCTAGAATTGTCGAAGTTTGTCAACCCAAAATCTGCTACCTTTAGTATCCCTTCATTATTCGTTAGAAATGGAAATATCAAAGTAAAAAAGTGCCAAAAAATAGAAGAAATGGCAAACTGAAGCGAATTGGGAAAATTACCACAGCATGTTTGACAAATCTCAAAGATGTTCATTTGAGATGAATCCATGGAGAACCTTGACCCCTGAAGCTTTTTGAGCAAGTAGGTGTAGATGTGTGAAGGAAGATAACAACAGAGAGATAGAAGAGTAGCTATTCTAATTATGGAGAATAAAATGATACAAATTCAGAAACTGGGGACAAAAATGCCTACATGACCCTACCTTTGTGTTCTAATATGAACCTCCACAATGGTATCGCCATATTAAAGTCGATCTCTCCTATTTTAGTTGTTCATCTATTTGTCTGAACCTACCTCAATCCTATGCATCTACATCAGCTTTATGTCCATTGAAGAAAAACTTTCCTGAAAACGTACGTCAGCTTCGCAGCAGCACATGCCATAAAATTCATCTTTGAGGAAGAGCTCTTCGTCGAAAGCAAAGAAAGGGAAAATATTGGGAGAGGACACAAATTGCTACAAAAATCAAATTATCCAAGAAGAACTAATTTTATCATACTCAAATCATAATTCAAAGATACACAGCATAAGAAACAACATCTAACACAAAAACCTTTGGAAACCTAAAGAAACATCGAAAAGGAGACCAAGAAAGAAAAACGATACCGTCTTTGGGAGAAGCGAAGTTGACATAGCCGTAACTGATTGACTTGCCGGTGGAGGAGTCTTGACAAATGCAAACGGAAGCGAGGTTGTTGAACTCCAAGAATGCCTCGACCAGCTGACCGTCGGAGTCGTCGGAGTGAAGTTCATCGACCAAATGTCCATTTTCTTTTAACCTCTGTTCACTAACCTCGGAGAGAAAATTGATCTGAAATAAAGAGGATGAAAGGGAAGTAATTATCTTTTTAAGAAACAAAAATAGTGAAGAAATATGGTTTTTTCCAAATAGAAGGAGTATTAGTTAGTGCCAATACGTTAGATAATGCTTCACTGGAAGTTAGATGGGGAGAGATTTTTCGTCAGCAAAGAAGATGGAAGAAAGAAAGAGAGTATGTGGTGCTGATGGGAAATAAAGAAAGAAAGAAATTAAATGGGAGTGATAAAATGTGTCATGCATTTTTTAATAAAAACAAAATAAATACTTCATTTTTTAATGAAATTTTTTTCTTGGCAGTGATAAAATGGTACGTAACATCAATTCAGGCAGATATCAGAATTCAAATACTTGGCGGTATGATGGGAAATAAAGAAAGAAAGAGATGAAATGGGGACAGATAAAATGTTGCATCCATTTTTTTAATAAATAGGTTTAATTATTGAGTTGGTCCCTGAATTATTCGGGAATTTTTAAGTAAGCTCTTGAACTTAAAAAAAAAATTAATTAGGTCCCTGAACTTATATAAAATATTCTATTGGGTCCCTAAAGTATAAAAGTGACCATGTAAAATAAAAAAATAAAAAATAAAATGATAGATGATGAAATTTAGGGAAAAAAATAATGTGTGACATAATAATAAAATGACAAAATATGAATATGAGAGAAAAACTCACTATTTAAAATAATAACAATAATAATAATAATAATAATAATAATAATAATAATAATAATAATAAAATATAAAATAAATCTTAGCGAGAAAAATTATTATTTAGCATAATAATTTAATAAAAGTAGATAAATTTGAGGGTCAAAATTTAGTTCTGGAAGTGATAATAATAAAATAATGGAATATAAAATTGTGCTAGAAAATTCATGTTTTACAACAAAATATTAAGAGAGTTTCTTTCAAGGGATGTTTCTTTCTCACTTTCACTCATGAGAATAGGGTTTTCCTAAGTTTATAACTATCATTCATTAATTTTATTTCCAACATTTTTTATATTCGGGAATAATTTTTTAAAACTTGTATCAAACATGATAAATTTTTACTCCCATATACTAATATTTCTAGAAATTTTTTTATAAAATGTTCTATTGGGTCCCTAAAGTATAAAGGTGACCATATAAAATAAAAAATAATAAAATGATAGATGATGAAATTTAGGAAAAAAATACTGTTTGACATAATAATAAAATAACAAAATATAAATATGAGAGGAAAAGCTCACTATTTAAAATAATAACAATAATAATAATAATAATAATAAATAAATAAATAAATCTTAGTGAGAAAAATCATTGTGTAGCATAATAATTAAATAAAAGTAGATAAATTTGAGGGTCAAAAACTGATAATAATAAAATAATAGAATATAAAATTATGCTAGAAAATTCATGTTTTACAACAAAATATTAAGAGAGTTTCTTTTCAGGAATGTTTCTTTCTCACTTTCACACATGCGAATATGGTTTTCCTAAGTTTATAACTATCATTCATTAATTTTATTTCCAACATTTTTTTATATCCAAGAATAATTTTTTAAAACTTATATCAAACATGATAAATTTTTACTCTCATATACTAATATTTTTAGAAATATTTTTATAAAACTTGTACCAATTCTACCTAATTATATTGTCAATGATAAAATGGAAGAAAGAGGAGGAGTGAGAAGGTATTTCCCGCAAGGCACGTATGCTGCTCACCATATGTCAGATGACACCTTCTTTCATTCATGCAATAAATATTGTCTTTTTTTTTGTCAAATAAAAAAAGGATGCTGACCCAAATTAAAAGCAAGAAGGCCCACAAAAATAAAATAAAAAAATGGCAAAAAAACCACAACACAACACCTGGATCTACAGTGATTTCACCGATGAGCTATAGTAAAGTTATAATTTTGTGGGTAAATATCACTTTATTTGGAACAAGGATTTCTAAAAATAATAAATTCCACCACATGCGGTTGTTCATCTAACGGGTAGCTACTTAGCTAGCATGTTTTAATCATGATTGCCTTTATTTTTAATATTTTTTATCATAACAAAAAAGTTGTTTTAAGGACCACGAACTCACGAAGGCACGAACCACAATGCTATGCTATGTAGTTCAAGAAAAACTGCAAAAGATTCTAATTCCTTTAAAGTTCCCTTTCCTCTCGCTTTCCATCCTTCATGTTTCTTTCCACTTTCTTTCTCTTAATCCAAACGAAGTGACTAGGATGGAAATGGATCAGGTTGTCTAGCCTAGTCAGAACCAATTGATGAAAGATAATTATATCCTAATATGAATTGGATCGGGTCACGTCGGGTTATTAAAAACCCACTAGATTTCTTGGTTCTTGTGCTCCGTGGATATCGTTATATCGAAATGTCAATTTACATCAAAACCCTAACAAATCGATTTGGGATTTCTGCAATATGAAACATCAATCACATCTAGAAGCCATCATCGTTTTTCAGCGATGACTACTGATTGCCTCGATTTTATGTTGGTCGTTGCCGTTTTTCTTCATTAATTTCAATGATTGTGTGTTTCAACAACATGAACCAACTTTGTGGTGAAAAAACAATGATGCGAATCAATCAAACATTGGACAAACGAAGGTCTTGGAACAAAGGCTCTTGATGAAGATCTTGAAGGAAGATGTTAGCGTTTTCGAGTACAGAAGGTTCTGGATCTATTGATTCCATAACTATTGAGATATATTTGGTGCTTTGTTTTCATCTCTGATCTCTCTAAGGTTGTAAACTATTCCAACATTTTCATTTCTCAGGAAGAAAGCAAGGTTAGAAACTAGATATGGTGGTAACACTGATTGAAGAATAGCAAAAATAAAATTTCCCCTAAAGAAAGCAAGCAAACGAATTGTGTCTGGTTTAATTCTCTGTCTAAAATATGGATCAGTTCAGGTCTAGATCGAATCTCCAACATATCCATATGTGTTTGGGTTCGGGTCTGGCTATATTTGATTCAACCCGTATGTGAAAAAATTAAGTATAAATATATAAAAAAGAAAGTAAAATTAACTATAATTACATAATAAAAACTAGCATTATTGCTTTAAAAAGTTTTCAATTATTTGGAAGGGGTGAAAATGTGTTGAGTTAGGTTAGACTTTGCTTAAATAAGTTTGTTTTGTAAAGTGTCGATTTGAGTATGACTTATTACCTGTTATAGGCTTTTTTTAGAGGCTCAATAGGGTTAAATATATTTTTAGTCCCTCATATTTGAATAATGTCCGATTTTAGTCCGCCGTTTAAAAAATGTACTTTTTTAGTCCCCCAAATTCAAAATTGTATCAGTTTTGGTCATCAAAAGTACGTTTTTGGTCCCCACATGTATACGTTTTAGAATTATCCGAAAGTGTTTTTTTAGTCCTGTTTGGGGACCAAAACTGGCACGTTTTAGAATTCGGGGGACTATAAAAGTACATTTTCCAAATGAGGGACTAAAATCGAACATCACCCAAGTTTGAGGGACTAAAACATATATTTGACCCGGCTCAATATCATTTTATGAAAACATATGAAAACATAAAAGCTTAACCTAATACGAAAGTCTATTTAGATGTACACATTATAAAAAGACTTTTACAAAGGCCAAAAGACTTATTTTTTTTTTTTTTTAAAAATTGACTAGATATTGACCTATAACAAAATTAATATCCCTATACAAAATAAATTTACTACACAAATATATAGGCAACAAATAATGCAAACATTACAAATTCATAATTATATAACAAATATAAAATAGATAGGTCGACTTGATAGGTTAAATAAACTTTTTAAAAAATTCAAACTTTATAGTTTGCATAATTAAATAGTCATTTCAAAAAGAATAAGTCTAATTTGCTTGTTAAATAGACCAACTCGCTATAAGATGAAAGTGGGTTATGTCGTAGGTTTCTAACGAGTCGTTTAACCTATTCCCACTCATACTTGAAAAGAAAGAAAGAGGTAAAAAGTGAGACTTTATTTGATATCCTTTCGAGGAGGAAAAAAAATAGAAAATACGGTATAGGAAGATATATACTTTTTTTTCTATGCTTATGTGAATAAAAAAAGTGAAGAATAATTTTTTTATTGGTCCTATAATTTTTTATATCTTCAATTCCTTTTGGATGGGAATAAAGTATTTTTATGAGTTCTACCATATATTTATACAAATTTTCATTCATTTACTTCTATTTGTATATAGATTAAAGTAATATATACTGATAGTGTAAAATGTTTTACACCTACATTCAGTAACATTTTGATATATGTGTTTTTTATTTTATTAACTGAAAGAGAAAAATAATAATAATACTGATTTGTTGAGATATCCCGTTGCAAACTGACGTAAAACATTTGTGGTCTTACCTTTCGCTCACATGGTCAGATATGAATGACACAAACTGTAAGGGGGTCTCAGATCCCCATAAGCTTAGTTTCTCTCACACTCATGAGTCATGACTCACCCGATGCTAAACATTCCAAGCATTAATATCTCGCCCTCCTCGTCTTAACAACATTCCAAATCAAGCTTTCCCATAATCCATCTTTCATTCATAAATCAAAAACCACTAACTCCACTCACCTTCACTGCTTTCCCCGACCAGACTAGTCCCATCCAATCCTAACCCTTCCAAAATTTTGTACATATCCTCTCCCTCTCTATCTCTCTTTCATAAAAGAAAAAAAATAAAAATAAAAATCAAAGTTTCTTTTCTTCTTTTTAATTATTTTCTTCTGTAAATAATCCTTGAAGATCATGTTCACTTTTTTTCTTTCAGCTAGCCAGCCAAGTAAATTCGCTACCCCGTGATCTGCCTATAAATCTACTAAGCAAACTCAAAGGAAGGACAGTCACAAAATAGAAAATATGTCAATGGACATGATGGCAACTGAACGTGTTTGTTATGTTCACTGCAACTTCTGCAACACCATTCTAGCGGTACTTACACAATTCTCTCTCTCTCTTATTTTTCCATATTCTTCTAAGCTTTTTTATTGTGCCATCTCTTTCATCAGCTAATTTGGCAATACAGGTTTTCTATATTTCTTGTTATATTTCGAGATCATAGCAAAGAAATTGAGAATAAAGGAAAAGCTGTTCTGGGCAGCCATGAAAACAAGCAAAAATTCAGCTCACACCTAATCAGAATGTACTATAAACTATAAACACTTAACTTGGAATGCAACTGTTACCCCAATTTATATAAGGGTAACTTCCCTAGGAATCAATACTGGAATACTATCCACCACTGGAGATATTTTTTTGATTGGCGTGTACTTAAGACCAAGAATTCGACCCTTATCTTATATTTTATATGAAAAGTGTAACTGAGTTTTGCTCCTGACTTCTACTATATATGGAAGGAATTATTCATTTGTGGTGCGAGTTTGGGTAAGCGCTATGAATCCCCACCCCAGTAGTAGCAGAAGAAAAGTGAATCCGAAACCCCATACCTAGCAACAATTGTTTATTTTCATTGATCGAAGGAGAAGCAACCAAAGAGTTCTGTGAGCACAGGACGAAGCAATTTTAAGATGCTTATGAACAAAATGCATACAGTACAGGCATAGCCATAAGAAAATTGAGGGCTGTGACTAGGGCTATTCCCAGGTATTAGGGTTCCCCTTATTTTTCACTTTAGATTAAAAATTTACAGAACAATATATTGCCACCACCATATAGGATCTCCTATGTTGTATTCTATACTTAAACTAGGTCCACTTTTAATTTATCAGTTTTTTTTTCCTTGTTTGATTTCTGTACTTGTTCGCTAATTAAGCCCCAATTCACAAAAATTAAACCCGTATATACAAATCCATGTGGTGGCACGCAGAATAATTTCTTTCTCTGCTCATCATGATTTGCCAGTGGGTGAAGCATCTTCTTTTATCATCGCATATCATCCAAGTTCTTTCACGATTTCAGGCTTGTTGGTTAGCAAGGTACAGAGGCAGTGTCCTCTCTTTCTTTCTACAAAGAACTTGTGGACACTGAGGAAATCCATTTCAGCAACAAAACAAGCTATATGCTCTCTAATTTTTCATCATCTCATGGCTGTTGAAATTACCCCTTTTGAGAAAGCATTCTCTTTCTTTCCCTCCTCCTCAAAGAGCAGTGAATTTAATCTGCTCCATGATGATATCACTCTCCCTTCTTTATTCATAGCTTATAATTAGCATTTCTGGATACCACTACTAGTGGTTAACGGTGTGTCATGGTGGCCTTTACGGTTTCCGTTTCCAGTCAAGTCATTTTCACCTCTCTCTTTCTACAATTTCTATCTTTTATCATCTTGCCTTGCAGTGTCAGCAAAAAGTGGTGCGCACCCATGTATTGAATATGCCACACTGATCTCCCTCGCTAGCTGGACGGTGGACACCCCATAAAAGTAGACCTCTCAGAATGAATCACAAAAGATTACTGCACTCACTTCCCTCATTAGGTTATTTATTTATCTTCAACTTCTTTCTTTTGGGAACTATGCATTTTGTTTTTTGTTTTTCCCCCTCATTGCCTTGCTTATTAGTTATTGCAATGCTGACACCTTTCTTGGGAATGTGAAAGCTTTGGTTCTCCTTCTCCTACATAAATATTTTTAACTTTGTCAATGTGAGGCTCTTTCAGCTCTTGGTGATGGTCCAAATTGTAGATGAAATTTAAATTAGCAAGCATGCATTGAATGAATGTTTGACACCACTTAAGAGCATTTGGATGAAATGACACAAATGTCTTCCAGCTTAACCAGTAGTTTTGCAAGTTTGAATTCAAGTCTTAAGAATATAGTAAGGAAAGCTCTACCGCCTCTGTGGTCCTATCCAGCTCGAGGATTAGTTTTCGCTGTTGTGCGCGAGGATACACCGGAAAAAAATGAATGTTTGACACCTTCTCTAATCTATATATATATATATATATATATATTATGAATTCTCTAATCATATATATGTGAAAGATATAAAGAGACTAGAGAGATTATTCTACTGGCTTTCTTGCTTGTGAAATTGTTAGTGAGATGATATATATTTGTTTTGTATTCAAAATGGGTAATGGCAGGTTAGTGTTCCATCCAGCAGTCTGCTAACCATAGTGACGGTTAGATGTGGGCATTGTGCCAATTTGCTATCAGTTAACATGGGAGCATCACTTCAAGCATTTCCTCCTCAAGACCCTCAGGTATTTCAGACTCGTTGATGTTTCTCTCTTATGGAATACTTGTATGCATACCTATACTATATATGACCTTGATTATGGGCCATTACTGTAAGGTATTGTATAAGGGGCACCACCCACCAAAATGGTGCAACGGTATACCACCAAAGTGGCACAATCAAGTCATATGATTAAAGTCTAACTAACCTAGGTGACAATTTGGATAATCCAGATTGTGTCACTTAATTGGGTGGCACACCATTGCATCATTTTGGTGGGTGATGCACCATAGCCTTCACCATGTGTGTGTTGTGTCTTTTATTAATTCTTGTATTTAATCTGTTGCTAAGACACAGAAACAGCACCTAAGCATTGAAGAGTCAAGCAGCAAGGAACTGGGATCATCTTCAAAATGTAACAAATTAACGGCATTTGAGGCTGTAGAGCATGAACAATCTAGGATTCCTCCCATTCGTCGTGAGTCACACTCTATTTCTCTCCTTTGTATTTACCATTTGGTATCACTATCAATATAAGTTTGAATGAACGAACAACCCAAACTTTTTGTTATACACAGCTAGAAGTTTAAATGACAAAAAAGACTCAGATTATTATTCACTCCACAACTTAACTGGCAGAGCTAATTAATATAAGCAAGCAGAGCAGAACAACCTCATCATTGAGGCCACTACTCAGTTTTTTTTCATAAGAGTGGGCGTCCATCTCTGAGTATCCAGTTTCTTTAGGTAAAAGGGTGCCCAATTTGGGCATCTTATTTTCTTCATCAATTTGTATGGCCCCCTCCTAGATGGTGACCTTACGTAACAAAATTGACCCATCCTTAATTGATTGCTGTCATGCTATGCCCTAGAACATATATATCTCATGCAATATTTATCTATATGTAACTTCATTTTACAGTTACAGACTGCACTTACCATAACAGCCCATGTACTACTACTAGTAGTAGTAGTACTTACTCCACTCTCCATTATCATCAGTTACTTAGTAGGTCGAATATTTTCCCTCTAAAGTGACCTGTACAATGACGACAAAACTTTTTCAGAAATAACAGCAACAAAACCCAAACCACACCTAGCTATAGGAAAGCATATAAAGGACCCTTGGATAAACAAGTGGAATTTAATTCCATGATATTTGGATGCCACAGAAACATATATGGGGGCTGATTATGTCAAAAAATTTACCTCAACCTGGTTTTTGTGTTGGAAACCAAAATTCAATAAAATCCAAAATTCCTAGCAAGTAACCCCAAAGATGGAATTTTTAATATTTTTAAAGTACTCATGCCATGCGACCAATCTTAAGGTGGTTAAAAATAGGGATTTTCCCTTTGTATCTAAAACAACAAATTGGTTTAAACATATCTCTTGTAGTAAGATCATTTACCTGGATTATTAACAACCTTGACATATGATATGAGTACTCGTGATAAATAACATGTTTTAATAACTTTGACATTCAATTTATATATGCTTACATAATACTGCACTATGATTTATGATAGTCCACCTTCCACTAAGATGATTTTAGAAAATCTTAAAGCATGTTTGGTTCAGTTCAGGAAAGAAAAAATTATTTAAAAAAATATTTTAGATTTAATGTGATATGTTTGAAAAACATAATTAAATATGAATAAGTGATTTTTATGAAAAATTAATTTTTAGAGACGTTAGGACTTTCAAACTCGTTATTGTCAACAACAAAAAAAAAAGAACTTTCAAACTCGTTTAAAAAAACAGTTGAATTCTTTTTAAACCAAACACATTTTTACAATTTACCCTGCACAAGTAATCATCAAACAAATATTATTAATCGATACAAATAATTTTATAATTTTTTTTGTGAATTATTATATAAAAATAACTTTTATACACAACCCAGTAAAATAAATTATTTTAAAATTATTTTTAAAAAATTTATATTAAAACATAAATCTAATTCTGTTATAATTGATGATAATATAATTCATTATTGAAGTAATTTATTTATTTTTGCTATTAATCCAAATGCATACTTATTTTGGTAGATATCCAAATGCATACTTAATTAACAGTAAATTTCAATTGATTTTTCATGATTCTGATATATAGTAAGTTCCATGACATTTATCTAAATATATCAAACTAAATGATCTCATGATTATGACAGCCCCAGAGAAGAGACAACGTGTTCCTTCTGCTTATAACCGATTCATTAAGTAAGTAACCTTTCGAGTTTAGAATTTTTTTATCAACCTCCTTTCCCATTGTTTTTTGGTATACATTAGGATTTAGTCTTATGATATCTCAGTTTTGTTTCCCTGAAAAAAGAGTTGATCCGGATGTGAGTGAGTAGCTGCATGCTACTAAGTATTCATTCGATATATTTTAATAAATTATATATTAAAATAATGTTAACTACATGAATGGCAATTTATTTTACTTTTATGTAAAGAAAAAAAAAATGTAATAGATAATAATTACTCTACTAAATATAACCTAACTTTTTAGAGTCAAGTCTGTTGAGGAGACAAAACTCCAAAACGCGCTTTTTGCGTATATTTGTATAGACTATATATTACTTGATGATTCCGTTCAACAAACACAAATATCAACTTCTAATGTCTGGTTTTGCAGGGAGGAAATCCAAAGAATTAAGGCCAGCAATCCAGATATCAGCCACAGGGAGGCTTTCAGCACAGCTGCAAAAAACGTGAGTTTAAGCTAATAAGCTTAATCATATAATTCTCGTTATTTAAGTTTAAATATCCAAAATTTGATAGTTATTTGGCACTCCACCCATATCTTTATACAATATATCTATTTTAACTTTAATTATATATAATATACGATAATATCCAGTTTAACTATGTAATATAATATCCATAAGGATATATCAAATTAAGATATAGCAAAAAAAAAAAATTATTGTTTTCTCATTCTGTAATTCACACAAGTGCATGAGAGTTGCCTATATATCTATTTTTTATCCACTTTTGTCGATTGTATGATGGGACACAACCTTGTTTCTTGTCTAAACTCCTTGCTGAAGGTAATAATCCAATATCCCTACATATACTGTAAGAAACTTCATCAATTAGACCAGCTAGCTAAAGAGAATCTTCATAGAGGGTCCATGTTGATGCTAAAATTAGGTGTATAAGAGTCAGTCATGTCCTTAAATGGTTTTTATCCCCTAGGATCTAATTTAAGTTATACGTTGATAAATAAACATGCACAAATTGTCACCTAGCCAACACCAAAAACATCTAATGTCCTTATGCAATGTCTAGAATTAGATGAGTATGAGTATAAGGTCAAGTTTGATAGGCCCTAGCCAGCTGAATTTTACGGTCGCTTTCTTGCCCCAAAATATGAAAACACTGAGACATAAGCTGTCTTTCTAGTTCATATATACAAGCAAGGTTTTAAATTGTGATTGTGATTGCGATTGTATTGCATTATTTAACGTAATTGCAGACAATTCCAGAAAAATATGACTGATACGGCCGTAATTACGGTCATGTTTTGATTTCCGACCTTTATTTAAAACTCTATATACAAGCATTCTGCCCTTGTTATGGTATTATGCCCACAATTTCCAGTCAGATATGCCATAAAAATAGTGGCAATTGGCTGGTCTGTTACATGCGATTCCATCAGATATATACTTCCCTTTGGTGTATCAGATGTTGTCAACTATTAATAGCAAGTAGCAACTATTTTTTATGAAATTTGTTTTTTGAATATCATAATGTTTCTTTTATGTATAATAATTGTATACTATAAAAATAAAAAATAAAATGAAAAGAGCGGTGCAGCTGGTTCAAAACGAAATTCGTATCAATATTAATGTGACTTAGGAATTATAAGAGAAATAAATTAAATAAGATAAGAAAAATAAAAAAATCACAGTTAATTGAAAACAAAACACTTGAGAATTGGGATGCGTATTTATTATAGTTTCTTTGTAGTTTCTTATATATGCATGACCCTCCTTCGAGAGTCTTGACTATTTATGGTATAAACAGCTACACTGTATTATCCTTTGGTACCCTATCAATTTTCTCTTACTGAAGTGCGGGCATTGCCTCGTTTTATTATGTCTATGTGATGTGTACGCAGTGGGCACATTTCCCTCATATTCACTTTGGGTTAAAGCTGGATGGCAACAAGCAAGCAAAGTTGGACCATGGTACAGAAGGGACTCAAAAGTCTAATGGATTCTACTGAGATATAAATGGATGCCTGTGAGTATCAGCTTCTTTTTTCTATGCTTGACCTAAATCAGTGAAAAAATGAGGTTGATCAACTTTCCCAATCGTACCACTGGATGGGAGACACTCCTGCAAATTGACCTCTGCGTCCTCTCACAAATGTTTAATAGTATATATGTATTGCTTTTTCTATAGTTGTGACTTGTGATGAAATGATTGCTATTCTTGTAATTGCATTTATTATATATAGGTTGAACTTGAGCACTTAAGTAAACAATACGTTCCTTCTATTATAATGATGCGCCTTTTAGGTGACATAATCTATAATATTCAATAGAATGATTGCATCTTATTAAAGTATTCTTTGTATATGATAATAAAGCGACCACACGATATTTCAATAATTTCATCATTTTTATATTTCAATATCTAACATATAATAATTAAATAATATTTTATTTATATTTATATATGATGTATTACTTTAATTTGACATATGACATATATGAAAATATAGTAAATCAAACTTGTATATGAAATGATATTTTTTGTTGAAATCCATCGTAATTATCCCACAATTTTAAATCCTTTGAAGCCGCTGAGACTAATATTCGCTCGAGTGCTTGGTCACAATGTGACATGATATTTGAGATAACTGGCATATTTTAGGTATTGAAAATATATATTTTTGATATTTCACCCTCTCATCTTAGAGGAGGACCACATGGACAATGTTTTTTTTTTCCTCTTCTGAGATGGTTACCGTTTGATCATTTTTTGGGTATATGGTGCTTCGTCCCGACGGCTACCCACCATGTTGTATGAATAATGAGGTGCTTAAACAAATAAAAGAGCTGTAATTTTATTTACCTGTTTGATTATTGGTTCTTTTTCTCCATGCTTTAACAACAGTGCAAGTGTTGCATGCATGTCTTCACCTATCAGTATCACACTTGTAGAACTCAATTTGATTTTAATCTTCTAAGTAATGAAGCACTTGTACAGAAAAGGAGAGTGAGGAATTAAAGAGAATCCTAATTTCCTTTAAATCTCTTAATAAAGTCAAACATGACCCAAAAGTTTAATAAAGCAATTAATATAGCAGCCACGAGCAGGGCTTGGAAAAAAAGGCAGAAAAAGATTGTACCATATTCATCAAGAAAGCAACACATAGGGTTTGGTATACCAATCTAAAATGAAAAACTTCCCCCCGCGCGTGACTAGCTCGTGAATTAATCACTGTTTCAAGCAGAATATTGAGTGGCACCTGCATATAGAGTTTCTTGTTCTCAGGACTCTAATGAAATTATTGCTACAGTATTAATTATTGCTTCAGTCATGGTGGCGTGACACATACAAAGTTTGATACAGTAGAGTGAGTGGCTATATATGGTCAAAGCATAATGCTTATACATAAATTACTACTATTTAGTGATGTCCTAAATCTAATGGGTCATGGCTGTCTGCGAATGATCATGTTGGATCCTTAATGCAAGGGACGCACGTGAGAGACATGTTGCTGCAGCTGTGTTCCCCTCTCCCCATAATCCCATTTGTTAGTGACAAGTGGGATATTACGTTATGATCTGATCACATGAATTTTTTTATTTAAAATATAGTTACTTATCTAGATTTGATTTATACTTGTAAGTAATGTAATGTAATTTGGTCAAAATGTTCAAATAAAAGTGTGTAGCCCGATGAAGTTCCCCCCTCCCTTAATTAGTATCAACAATAATAGAATGACATGCAGTGTACTTTATTGATTAATTTTTATTTAAAGTGAGTTTGATGTAGCTATAAAAAATAGATAAGCTGTTGCATACAATTTGTCATATATATAAAACTTTTTCTTGAGTTTTTGCCTTTTTAATGGTGTTCCAAACTGATCCTTATTCCTTACAAATGTTTGTTAAAATTTAAAATTTCACATTACAAGACTACAACCATTAATATACATATATGATTGATGATTGATAAAGTTCTAATGAATGAATAAAAGTAGCTAGCTAGTAATGGGCACTGGGCAGAGGGATCGAAAGGAAGAGAGTGATAATTAAGAAGCGAGAGTGTGTTTGGTGGGAAAAGGTTAAAAGTAGAGAATCTGAAAGGTCAAATCAAACAGGTAGGTAGGGTTAATTGGATCCATGTGTGGCTCTGAGCAAGTGGGTCTTGTCTGAAACAACACAAGGATAGATGGGTGACTTGACTTTATCTTTCACTGCAGAAAACAATAAATTAATGTCTCTGAACCTATTCGGACTGTCATGTCACTTACAGGGTGGCCAATTCCTACAAGTGCCATACCCATACCCAAACAATCTATAAATATTAGCTTTGATGTGTATAAATTAAGTTGGATGAATTATATTTAGGTGAATGTTAATCATATTGGTTAAGAATTACGAAATATAAGTTTTCATAAAAATTGATGAATTTTTTAGTGGAAGAACCGAAGAAGCGTTATATTTAGATTTCTTATAAAACTTTGTTTTTTAAATATATTTAAATTCATATAACCAATATTATTAAAATCGGTTCGAATTGGTACCGGTTCAGCCGAAACTCATGATCTATTTGGTTAGCATCCCAGTACATTCGATTGAAATTTGGAAAATGCAACACCAGAAGTGCTACTAGGAGGGATCAAACTCGGACCTAGAGGGATTGCCAAGCGTACTTTGCCACTGAGCCACACTGTATGTTTGTGGAAAAAAATTGACAAATACACACACACACACCAACCTTTGTTATCAAATTTATAAATTTAATATATATCATTTCATCCGGTTCACCACTGACCTATTGACCCAGTGCCTCAATCAAGTTGATGATTGGTACAATTTTAATAACATTGCATATAATTTCCTATGTTAAAAATTAATTTTCATACTTTAAATTGAATTTTCTCACCCTGTAATTTTTGTGTATGAGATGCTTTAGGTGGTTCAGGTTAGGAAGCAAGTTAGCAAGATAAGAAATTAGGAAAATGAGCTAGACGGTATAAATCGGTTTTCGAAAACAATATTTATACATGAGAAAATTTACATTTTAATATTATTTTTCAGCACACATTTTCTCTAACTTTTTTATTTCAAATTAATAAATTAAGAGTGTAACTGATTCTAGAAAATATATTGATTTAAAAAGATATTTTAATATACCTTGTCATATTATCTTGTATCAGTCTATTGTTAAATTTTTCAAAGGATTATTTTTTTATAGTTAAAAATTTAATTATACAAAATTTTTATTTTAACATTTATATATATTAATCGATTTTTTTTTTCATAATAACTTATGCCCCTTAAAGAGGGGCCTTATGCGGTCGTCCACCCCAAACTTGCTCAAGGCCTCACCACTAAGTTAGTTTATAGCTGATAAGCTAGCTGATAGTTGATAAACTAATTTTTAGCAAACTTATAACTAATAGTTTAAAAGTTAAATGATTGGATTTGAAACGTTTAATAAAATTAATTGTTAAATTAACCTATTAAATATAAAATGATATAAAAGAATATATTTATAATACTTTTAGGATTTAATTTGTATACACTGACAGCGTAAAGTTTTTTTTACACTATCAACCAATCAGAAATTGACACACCATTACAAATCTTTGATTCTTATCCTAACCATCTTAAAAATCATCAATTTCGTGATTTCTGATTAGTTGTCGATGTAAAATTCTTTACACTGACAGTGCATAGAAATTAAACACATATTTTTATATAGATTCATTTTAGATTTTAGTTAAAGCTTTATAATTAGAATATCAATTCTTTAATTTATTTTTAAATATTTTTATTAAATGACATGTTTTTATGTTTTTTTTTATATAAATTTTATTTTACGATGATAGAGTAAAGTAGAAATTTCATTAAAATGATAAGGATAAAATTAAAACGAGATAAAAGTTAATAAGCTACAGGCTATAAGATAAATAAAATATCTTATGGAAAAAAAAGTTATAAACTGATTAAAAAAATTGAGTTTAATTTCTATGCATTGTCGGTATAAAGTTTTTTACACCATCAACCAATGTTATGAATGACTTTTAAGATAGTTAAGATAAGAGTCAAACATCTTAACTTATGTGACAATTTCTGATTGGTTGACTGTGCAAAAATTCTTTATACTAACAGTGCATACCAATTAAATCCAAAAAAATTATTTACCAAACAATATTACTTCCATAAACAAACTAATAAGTTAATTAGTCAAATAAACACATCTATATTGCATTTTGATAGTGATGGATCTTATAACAAGACTGAGCGCGTAAGGCCATATCAGCCATTGTTCTTTTGCAGAAGAAAAATTATATTTGAACACCAAATTTGGGACACCATATAGTGTCCCTTTGGTTTTTTGGTATATTTTTGGGATGTGTGTATACAAAGAAGATAAAAAAGTAAGTGAGAGATAGAAATAAACACATACGATGTCACATATGGTGTCTGAAATCAGATGTTCAAATATCATAACTCGTTGCAGAAACAAATGGTGCTGACATTTATATATTTCAACAAACATATGCCATTGCCAGCAAACCCTATTCCCCATTTTTGACAACGGTTAAAAATTTGACACCAACAAAAATTCACGCAAAAGAAGAAAGTACTTGTAAGCGACATGTTAAAAAAGCCAATGATCAATTCTCTATTATTCTCATTTATCGAAAAAAAATATCTATTATTCTCTTTTCCTTCTCATCCGCGACCATCACAACAGACGAAGGACAATGAATTAAAAGCCTTTCTTTACAATAACTATCAAACACATGCAATATCATTCTTTTTTCTGGGTTGGAATATGAAAATTTGAACTTTACCAAGTTATAGGTGATGAATCTCAATTGTGGATCACATTTCCTTGATAGTCAATGACTTTAACCACAGTGAGCGTGATACTCTATTAACTAGTATCTAAAACGACCCTTTATCATAAGCTCTAAGGCCATCTCCAACGCCCCAAAAAGATGGGATCTTGCTTAATACTCATTGTTGGAGACAATTTTCAATGGATGCTTAAGAAGTTGGGTTGTTTGTAGAAGAACCGCTGCTATCTCATTGAGTGGCCAGCTGCCAATTTTTCAAAAAAAAAAAAAAAAAAAAGGAGAGATGTGTGAATGTGGGAGACCCATTTAAGGAGAGATATGTATATGATGGACCCATTTAAGAACTTTGTTGAACTTGATAGGTTGAAAAGAAGATGTGCTTAAGTTGTCAAAACTAAAAATAAGTTATGTGTAAATGTGTGACCCATTTAAGAACTCAACAAGTTAAAACATGGGTACTGGGATAAAGATGCTCTAAATGGAGAGAAAATAGAGCTGGCATGCCATGTGTGGAAACATATACTCTTTATCTTTTTTTTTTCCCCTTTAGGGTATTCTGCACGCAATCAAATTTTCTCCATATGTAAGAGTCAGTGATTGAATCTCTAACCAGTTGCTTAAGGAGCCTAAGTTTGTTATCATTCGGAACAACATGTCGGCAACATATACTCTCTATCTATAGTTTAAGCTTTCTGGATACAAATTAAGAAAGCTAATAAATAACATCAATTATAATAAAAATTGGATGTATTTGACTAAATTATTCAAATATCAATTATTTATTATTTTATTTAATAAAAAAAATCAAGAAACAAGAATATAGTTGAAAAATAATAATTAAAGTTTGCTTAGTTTTCTAAAGCAGCAGATAAAATGAAACAGAATTTATTCTATATAATAACAGATATTATGACATGAAGGGGGTATTTGGTTTATTACTGTACATCTTACATGACAATTGGGATTTCTAGTTCAAAAATATTATAAAAACAAGATAGCAAGGTAGTGATAGTAGTGGGATAAACACTAGCTAGTAATCCCATGATTATTGACGAAACTTGGAATTTTGAAAATCTAAATACTGAAATCTCTCACCAATCATAATAGGTGAGTAGGATGGGAAAAGTAGGTACAAGTTTTTAAATTAGAGAAAAATATCTTTGCCAATTTTATGATCAGAAATAGGAATTTACTCTAGCTATGAATTTTTATGAAGTTTTTTTCTTGCTTTTCCGGAACTCCATTTAATGTTCTTGTACCAAACATAAGGACACATTTTCTTGCTTGAAAATTTTCAAATATTCTTGTTGCAGGGATTGGTAAAATTTTACCAAAAATTGCTTAACCTAAATGCTTCTGAAGGATCTCATCACAAATTGGAAGTGTTCTTTTACATTACCAAAGTTGCAAAATTGGCTAATATCTCTAGTTTGATCTTCCTTATCCTTTTCCAACTTTAACTCTCTTTTTTTTTTCCCTTTTTTTTATTTTTATTTTTGGATAAGATAACTGAAACCAGCAAAGGCAACACACCAATCCTAGCAGTTTGTGAATGTTAGCCGGGTGGTGTCAAAACTATATAATATACTTGTGTGGCAAATGAGGCTCCTATCAAAGGGGAACACATGTTTGCAACTGAGAACCACAGAATGATGAGCAAAGTGTGAAAAGTCAGTGGTCCTGGGGTCGCTTAAGGCTGCCTCAAGTACTTTGGTACTAGGACAATGAAAGAGGGGTCTGCCACATCTTAACATCAATTTGGAAATGTGGTCCATACTGTTGAGAACTAACAAATGTCAGACATTACAGTACTACTCAAATCCAGTGCTTCTGTAAGAATGGCAATGTGTGCTGTCCTTGTTCTTTTCTCCCTCAGTAAAAACACCGAATGTTATCTTCTAAAAGTAAAAATTTTGACATTGGTATCCCCCTGAATTAGTATCAGCTTCACCTACTTGTTGCTACTAATTGCTTTGCTTTACTCATGCTTTTTTCCCCTTACAACTGCGAATGGATTCTCTCCCATACTTTACCATCAAGTGAAATCCCCGCCATCCATCAAAAACGGAGAGAGAACGAGTGTTTACAATATAATAAAGAGGGGAGTGGAGGTATAATGTACTAAAACGATAGAATCATAGAACTTAATGTACTAAAACAAATTCCATTTATGATCTTGGAAATAGAAAATCAAAATCAAAATCAAATAGTGGGGCAATATGTTAGCTAAGGTAATGACAGGTGATATCATCAACATCAATCGAACTACATAAAATTTCACTTTCCACTGATGAATTCAAGATCTCCAGTCTTCAAAAATAACAAAGAAAAGAAAAGAAAAGAAACAAAGTAGGAACAAAATATAATTGAAGAATACTAACTCAAAACAGTGCCCTTTAGAAACAAAGGTTTTCTCATTGCATGGTTAAAAAGCTCTACACAATATGCTTCTCGTCCCAAGGTATTATTTCACCACTTTAGTTGTAATCTAGTACTCCTTTACAGTCTCCCTTCTTCCACACTCTAAAACTCAACTAGTCTAAAATTTAAAATCATGAATGACAAAGAATGCTACCTTTGTTAGGTATAGGTATACTATGTAAGACTATGATGGCAATAATGTTAATGAATGGTACCTAGCTTCAATAGGCTGTTGGAACTATTTGCTACTCTACCATTATGTTTATAATTCAGAAATTCTTCTGTAGAAAAGAACATAGGCAGCTGCAGACTTTATCTTCTCCTTGCTGATGGGATGGACGTGGCTATCATCAAAGTCATACCATCGATCGCCACCATGCTACATGAGTACATGAAATACAAGAGCATAAAGTAATAAGAGTGAACATTAATTGCTGCAAAAAGATGTAGCTACTCATATAAAACAAAAACCTTCTACATTTTCATAATGATAATAGTAAAGTCTTAACTAAATAAGATTAACTTTTCACAATCTGTGCAATTTGCATAAATAAGACAATCGATGGAGGCCTGAGAGTAATCCACAATCCATTTTAACAGATTCAAGAGTATGAAAAGCATTTACTCCAAAACACAATTAAGACAACCTTTCATGCAATAATCAGAATTCATTCCAGAGTACTTAAACGGTTCCATTTTAACAGATCTTCAAGAGTATAAAAAGCATTTACTCCAAAACACAATTAAGACAACCTTTCATGCAATAATCAGAATTCTTTCCAGATAAATTAAACGGTTTTTAATGTTCAACTAATGTTGGTCTGTTCTATGGGTAAAACTCCTTATAACCAAAATTATGTGCTTAAAAACAAAAAAGGAAGTCTTGAAAACTGAAAAGATGAACACCGCTTACATGAACAAAAGCTGTATAATGACCACCTCCCATACTTCCATAATGATTACTGATAGCATAAAGCATGTAACGGTAAGATTTCTCATTCCCATGGGCAATATAAGCTGACAAATCAAGATTATCTACAGGAAAGTCAACATATGTCTCCAGCTTGTTCTTCATGAAACGACTATATTGAAACCTCTTAAGATGAATGACCAAAATCTCAGGAAGTCTCCAAAGATCCAACTTCTTACTAGCTTGACGATGTTTTTTACAGCTGGGGCAGTACCTAACATTACAGAAAAATGAACCTTAGAAAATAGTAACACTTGTTCACAAAATTGAAAATACATAATGCTAGGTAAGAATGTCACACAGAAAAGATGGAAATATAGAGTCTATACCCAAATACATGATATCCAATTCTACTCTGAGAAAAAAGCTATAATCTAATGATTGTGGCAGCGATGAGTGATGATGATAATACGGAACTTCATAGCTAGTATGAGCTCAATATAAAAGCTTTGTTAATGTGCATTGATTGGTTAAAAACTAAGATTATTTTCATGCTAAAGCTAAAACATATAGCAATATAGTATAGAACCTCTTCCAGATAGAGCAGAGTAAAATGCACAGCAATCAAAAAACTTTTGCCTAATGTTGCAATTGTAACTAACCACATATCTTCTGGTCCAAGAGGTTCTTCTTGCAAGAATGCTTCAAGGCACTTGTATAGTGAAACTGGGTCTTGAGGTCTTTTTCCCAAAAAGCTAGACTTGAAAACCTCAGGCAATGAACTAAAAAGTCGGGTGTCATATTGTTGAATCTGTTTATTTGACCAACTTACAAGCATATGCAGCAGCCTTAACTCTCGATTTATTGGAAGTGGCTCATTCATTAATATCTTGGAGTCCTTGACAGACCCCTTTTCATCTGTTATGTAAAACTCCATTCCTCCATCTGAAGGATCATCTAACCCATTGACATTTGGATCTAAACTAGGAGTTGTGATCCCCTCCAGTTTTGCAATTTCTTCATTTTTCTTAGATGAATCAAAATCTCCTAATGCCTCTTCAGATGAAATTCGAAATGGACTGAGCAACTTTAGATAGAAATTACGGAGATCAGATCCATCTGTAATATTGCAAAGCCTTGCCACAACAGGAATTCCAAATGCCTTCCAATTTGGAGTCAATTTCCCATGGATGTACTGCCTGACAATATAATATTAAAAGCTAAATTTATATGAAGGAAACCATAAATGAAATATAAGTCCAAGCATGGCATGCAATGTGTATATGAGACAATGTGAACCCAATTCTATTTTGAGTCTATGGTTGTGAGTATTAAACTCTTTGTAGAGATGTTAAACAACACTAATAGCAAAGGAAAACCAAATCTGTTGCAACTCGCAATGTGGGAAATATTAAATAATACCATTGTGCCTAGCAGCATGCTCTTTCCCCCACCCCCTTTTTCTTACTGAATCCTAGCAGCATGATCTATAGTCGTAAGAGAAGAGAAAACTTTGACAAGGCATTTCAGCCTGCACATGATTGCATACCCTTTTATTCTTCTAAAAGGCTACATATTTCAAACATGGCCTTCTCTATCGAGCGAAATTTAAGGGGCAAATTTGGCAACAAACATATACAAGACAAAGAAATTGAAAATTGGAATACTGAAATATTATAAATTTGTCACTGCAACAAGCAACTTTGTATTAACTGATTAGTTAATTGAACTGGTATAATAGAGAGCATTGTTAGTTGGAGATTTAAACATTCAAAAGAAACAAAAATGGGTTTGAAAATATCAATAATATTTTAAAATCTGCTAAACTTAAACAAACATAAAAAATATTCAATATTCACATTAACCATTTATGTAGAAAGTAATATTTCCTTCAAAAATCTGTTTAATACATTCATTGTCGAGAGGTTTTTTTTCAATGCCTAATTCCTACTCGATTTGGACTACAGAATATGCAATTCCAGGATAGTTCAATAATCAAGAGACACGAAGAAATAATACAAGTCTTCTTCCATGAAAAATAATTCATGTTATATTTGGTGCAACTGTTTTGACCTTTGCAGGCAACTTAGTTGCACTGAAAATAGGATGTCTCCATAGGTATGAACTACCAAATCCAGGCAACTGATTGACATAATTATAAAAATAAAAAAAATGACTAAAAGAGAGAGAATCAAAACAAAAGCTATGAGACAAACAACTCACCCAGAAAAATGTGTCTAGATAAAATAAAGTAACCTGGTTTGTGTCCAAGTCAATGACTTTCAAAAAAAATATTGGTGGCCATTGTTCAAAACAGTGGTTAACCGGTGTGTTTAAGGTATTTTCTGCACTCCAGTTGTATGTTTTCCCAGTTTTCCAGTGAAAAGATTAGGTTGGAACAGTATCCAGAAATTTGCTCGTACCCTTGTAATGCTGGCTAATACAACTATCTTAGGCTAAGACTAATTTTAGAGAGTCCAATAGAAACTAGCTCATGACACTCCCCAACTCTATTATTTTGTATAACGAACAAGAAAAGTTAATGGGAAGTCCTTTCCAGAAGAAAATTACTAATAAAGTATGAACATATTAACTTACTCCTCCGTCCGCTGATTCATAAAGACAACCAGTGGGTCATCTCCGTTATCTTTCATAAATCGGTAAGCAAGTAGTCTGTCAGCATCTCTGATTAATGATAAGGAATCAGATGGATCTTCAAGAAAACGTATAATGCAGTTGTTGTATGCCTGTGGCACAGCCCTAGCTTCAGTGATATAGTTTTCTACAGAATTGATTATCCATAAAGAAACTCAAATAAAAAGGGAACTGGCATCAAATTTTATTTTAAACTGAAACCATATACCTCAGCCACTAATATGGTTTCATCAGCCCCCAAAGAACATGCAATGCTTAGAGCTCGAGTCAGATCTTCAAATCTTCCATTTTTGGGGACAGAAATGGTATAGGGCGATAATTGAGTAATTCCATCATTGCAACTATTGACAACAGTCAAAGTCATTGTTCGCATTGTTGTCGAAGGCAGAGGTAATGATAAGTACATGAATGGATCAAATGTCACAGAGACCTTTCTACAAACAGGACAAACTAATGTTGATTTATATTGGCCCTGCATAAAATAATGAACATGATCCATAAGGCAAAGAGAATTGATATTACGAAGAAAAAGGTATCTAGTTTCGTGAAGACAGAAAAAAAGTTTCATCTCAGGTGAATATAAATATTATATATATGTATGTGTATATATATATATATATATATATATATATATATATATATATATATATATGTATATGTATATATGTATGTATGTATGTGTAGCTCACTATCTTCAAGTGACAGAAGAGAATCACTCTGAACTTAGACTAAAGATCTTGCAGGTTTTTTTATTATTCTAAACTCTTCACGATTAGCTGCTATCTGCTATCATGGATTTTAATATGTTTTAGACTCCATAATTGATCATGATCAAAATATCAAGTAAAAGTCAAAATGACTATCGCATGGTCATGATTCGCTCCTCTTACCTCTCACATAAAATCATTCCTCTCACTAAACAAGGCAAGCATGAAAAAAAGAAGCTTTTCAATGTTTCCCAATGCAATTCTATTATACAATATTATATTGAAAATAATAGAACTGAAACTTCAAATGAAATTTTGTGAAGATTTGTAGATGATTGATAAGTGTTGCCCTAAATAATGCTATGTCTGAATTAATTATAAATCCATTAGATACCACGTGTTATAATTTTTTGAACTCATAAATTTGACATGACAGACAGACATAAAGGCCTGTTACTTATTCATAGTCCAATCACTTGAAGCACCAGTTTGAACTCTTTTAAATAATTCTCTATACAATTGTAAATTTCCTAGTAAATCATAAATGTGCTGAAGAAAATTTTATGAATAATTACTTAATAACCACCAAGAAATTATGCGATTCTTAACATAAGTAAATAATTCTGCAATTGCAATAATGAGATCGATACATACTTGGCACACATCAACAATGATAGAATCATTGCGAGCCAAGTGATTATGCCAATATTCATCAGCAACCTCTTCATCTGGTCGATCATCCCCATCCTTGACTTCAATATAAGGCTTACGTTTAACACGATTCAAATCTTCATGAAGTCCATCCAATAAAAAAGCAAGAAGCTCCTGCAGTTTAAGAAAAATATAGTAGACAATGGAAGAGTACATGAGAAATGAGCCTTGTAAAGGTGAAAACCTATGACAAAAATAGAATGAGGGAGCTATATGCACTAACTTGGGAATCATGCTGATTAAATCCACTAAATTGAGGTGCAAATCTAGCGAGCTTTGATTTGAAAATTCTTGGTGGCACGGGACCCGCTCCAGGAGCCCATAACTTCCTAAGTAAATCTCCAAATGCCAAAGCTATCTCACCCTGGCAAAGAAGCATATATCAAGAACAAAATAAAAAGGTGAAAGACATCTTAGGCACAGAAGTTCCCCACAAGAGAATTTATAGAGATATGAAGCTAATAAATTATAACAGATAAAAGGTGATAACATACATCCATGCCCAATGGGTTATTGTGATTTATTTCTCTGCCATAATCATCAAGAAAATAGTCAACAAGCTTTGGTGTATGCGCTAAGCACTGGAGGGCACTGTTCATGAAGCAAGTATTTCCTAGGTTTTGTAATCCAGTTAATCCCAAGGAACCAGCTTCGCCAGGGCGTAAATAGGTCAAAGAATTGGCATTCAGACAATTAGAATTCATACTGCCAGCACTACCATTCATCTTCAATGAAGCACTGCCAGAAAAGCTTGCCATCTCTTCCTTTTTCCCTTCCCTACATTTCAATGAGTCTGACAACCCATAAACTTGCAACTCAAGAAAAATCTGCATATCATTCACAGTCACATTAATATGGAGCATTTATTTGAAACATACCCAATGATTCATAAATAATAACTACGGGCCATAGTGACACACAAGACAAGTTATTGTAATAAGAAAATGATAGCAAATAAAGGTTCTGAAGAAAATTAACTTATGTCATTTGAAGCATACATAAAATGATAAAATACAAGAGGCTTTCAACTTCCAAAAATGATGATTTTTGACCCAAACATCAACACACGATAAAACTACAGTCACAGTCCAATGCTGTTGCATCTAAAAGCCTAATGTAAAGGGTCAATCCTGGTCCAGGATTGACACCAAAGCAGGAAACCAACAGGACAAAATCTACATCACAATTATCAATAAAGAGAGCTTGTGAGAAAAGAGGACAATCCTAAGAAATTGCATACCAACTTTAATTGGTAAACATTTTTCCGAACTCCTTACTAATATATAATCATATGTACATAAACCCAACAGAAACTGAACCCTAAAGATTTGATCTTGCACACCAAATGAACGACTTGGCAGAAATTTCTTTATCCAACACAATAAATGCCAATATCACATGTCATTATAGCAATACCTGATGTTGAAACAAAATATATGCACATTAATAAAGTTTCTCCAAAGCCATTAATAATATGTAATGAATAAAAATAATGGACCACGGACAAAAACCAAATGACGAATAAACACAAGAGGACCAGTGAGTTTTGAAATTAAACCCGATGGCAGAATGCCTATTAAAGTATACCACAATCCTAAGATCCAAAAACAACCTTAATTTAATTAAAATAAAACATAATGGCACTTACCTCCTCAGATTGTCTTTGAAAGTCAGTTGGGACCTTGTTTTTGTCATTCGTAAAAAATAAGGTTGTCTGACCTGAAAAGTCCCAAATGCGTAACTGGGCAACAACAAGCAATAAAATTATCAATTTCTTGCAGTATCAGTAAGCTGGCTAAAAAGTACATATATTTTTAATTATTTGAACATTAAAACCGCAAGTAGATCATTCCATTACCATCTCTGTGTCCACACTGAATATTTTACAGGATCTTTTAAAGAGCTCAACTGCATTGTCCTAGAAAGGGGGAAATGGGAAGAGCGATTAAGATTTGAAACATCTTCCGTATCAAATCAATCTAAATGATTATTAAAAAAATGATGAAAAACATTTTCATTATATATCTTTAAGAATTCCGCGGAAAAAAAAAAATGTAATGGTGATCAATCCAAATGCCATACCATGGGATACCTCTTAAACAACAACAATGCCAAAAGGAATTAAAGAAACTAGGAGGGAGAGAAAGACAGAGACTTACCTTTTTGCTTATTCTTACTCCCAATGAATTTGTTTCTTTCTGAACAGAAAGCCTGAGCTGTAAAGGATAGACATCTGCCATATCATCCTCCATAGCTGAAAACCCTCTCTCATCCTTCGTAGCATTTTTCGGATCACTATGCCTAAATCAAATATCAAAACATGTGACAAAGAAGATATAACTAACTAAATATTTGGAATGTCAAAAAGCTTTCGTGAGTTGCATCTAGAATGATGATGTATCTTCAAGTGTGAGGCTGGCAAATTATAAATAGCAATAAATATCTGATCCACTTACATGATAAGCATACCATTCACTACTGGAAACTCTGTCTAAGTACGAAGCATAAATATTACCATTAAACAGAGACACGTTCTTCACAACTAAAACAACTAGTAAGATGCTCAGAAGTTATGCATCCATTTCACCCAATTTATGTATCCATAATAATTATATAAGGAATAATATTTATTACATACATCTATGGTTTGAGTTACTTGATTGATGAATAATAAAAATTATTCTGTGATCACAACTATAATCCTATCTATAGAAAACAAAGGTCTTAATCTCTCAGTCAAGTTTTATAGAACTCATTAAAGAATCTCGAAACAGAATCATTACAATAATCCAAAAATAATAATTCATATTCCGAGCTAATAAAAGCATCTTTACGAATATGTGTATATCTACATGTCTGAGTCCATGTATCTAAGCTAATAAGCCATCATGTACATTTATTCAGTCATAGATTTGGATGTCCCTGCTCATTCCTGTAGAGAGAATGGACAAAACTCCTGCTCTCCTCATTCAGTCATCCAAAACATGGCAGCTGTATTAAGCTCCACGTCATATGTATTATGCATAAAACACGGTACCTTCAGGGGATACTCATTTAGGAGATAATCAATTGTCAAGCAGTACTTGACTGGTGTAACAGCTAACGTAGGAGAAGAAAATCCTAAACATTTTAAGAATCCAATGAAAAATGTAAACACTCCACTGGCCCTCTCTCATCCATAAAATCAGTCCCTAAAGATGATAATCCAGTTATCTTGCAAGCTTCTTGCAGTTGATCAAATATATAATGGAATCATATGCCTGAATTTCAAGTATGAAAAAGATAGAACTATTTTGCCACATAAACAGAAAAACAATGAGGACGCACACCTAAAACTTGAAATTGTTTGTCACGTTGCCTTCCGTGTAAAACATGGTTGTTGTGAGACAATTGTAAAAAATGGCATAATCATGAAGGGAAAGTACAATTTGTACCAAAAATAAGAAAACCTAGGAGAAATTCACGTAGCAGAAACAGTGTCAAGCCAGCTGTATAAATTGCACAAAGCTAATGGGATCTAAATTCCAAACCACAGTTGAGACCAATAAGTTGCATCAAAGATCATTCTTACTAAAACCTCATACAGATACAATTTATTACTACAACCATCATTGCTGATACTCAAGTTACATAGAATTGTTCAAAAAACCACTCACCACTTGAGTGCCTGCAACCACATTTCCCCGGAAACCAAAGCAAAGTCCCGGCCAGACACACCCACTTCGCCATTTTCACGATTGGGTGGCGAATCCTCCTCCTTCCGAAGATTGAACACAAGATCTGAGCTGAAAATGTTATTGATGATCTTCATAGGATAGGAGGAACCTGGGGAAGCCGTATACAAAATCCCCTTCTTCCCATCCGAATCCGCATCCTTCCACCACCTGAATTACACACACACACACACACACACATACACATAAATCATTCATCAAACCAAGACTATTGATACACTGAATCAATCGATGCAGATCACAGAAAAGAGAAAGCAAAAGGAAAGCACATAAATCAACATGAAAAACAAAAAGGGCAGAAAGCAAATACAAAAAAAACAATGGTTTTGAGGAGTGGGAATTGGTGGGTTGGGTTTGATTTGTGAATGTGGAAATGGGGTTTTGGAATTGAAGTGAGAAGAAGAAGATATGACCTGTGAGGAACGAAATAGAGTCGCTGGTCGTCGGGGGAGTGGAGAGGCTGAGTGTTATCGGAGCAATCTTCAGACACAGAACCCATTCTAGCGAGAGAGAGATTTAGGAATTGCTTGATAAAATGTACATAATTTGTTCTTCTTCAGAAGCCAGAGAGAGAAGAAAATGATGGGATTTGCAGAGAAAGAAAGAAACAAGTGGAGCTGAAGAGGATACAATACAAAATCCTAGGGAGGGAGGATGGATGTAACAACGAGCTTATAATATTTTTATTATTTATGCGTAATGACTGACATATGACATGCCACATTTGCAACAAAGTATCACAAATGAAATTTCATTTGTCTTGCCTTGTCCTTGCCAAATAAATATTGAAATTAAATGAGCCCAAAATCGAAACGGTTGGTTCACCTTTTTCTTTTAAATTTGTATTATTATTTGAAACTAATATTTTTTTAGTTTACTTGAAACTAATTCAGACCTCCCACAACGGTTTTATCTAAGCCTCAAATCGTTGTCATTAATAGAGACTTAATTCACTTGCTGCTACTACACATTGCCTACAATATGAAAAGCCCTGACATATTAGCTGTTCAACGTAATAATCTTTTTCACCCCTGATTGTAACGTTAGGTTTTATCCTTTGTTCACGTGACGGACCAACTCATGCTAATTTATTATTTACATCTGTATACTTTCTCTAGAGGCTAACATGATTACATGATGCCTAATTTGTATTTTATATTACATTTCCCAAATAAATTTGATTTCCTCTAGATTGCAATCCTCCATGGTGGGATTTGGATCCTTTCCGGTCATCTCTCGTTATCCTCTCTATCCCTCTCTTATTTTTCTCCCTCTGTTTACCATTTTCTTATTTTCTCTCTCCTCCTACTCACATTTTTATTGCAAGAATCCAAATAGGTGTCGCAATTATACCAAGATGTTGGCGCCGGGAGTATTGGGAATTTCAGGCTTGGTAGTCTGATGCTCTTAATGAGTGATTTTTTTCTGATAAAATTTCTTTAAAATGGCAAAAAAAAATGTAAATTAAAAAAGTAAGGATCTTGTTAATCAGTCCCCTAAAGACATTGGTTAAGGAAAAAAAAATTCCATTGAGAATTGTAACTTCTAAATTTTGAAAATTTTGAATTCACCACTTCCAAATATATAATTTATCTTTATTTCCTTAACCAATGTCCTTAAGGGCACTGGTTAGCATTTGCCAAAAAGTAATAGTATATCCATCATTAATTAATTAAAGCGTATTGAGATTCTAACTCATTTTAACTAATCAAGGATAAATATACTCTTACGCCACACGTTCAACGTGATTAAAGATTTGGAGCGAATTCGTTGAAGAGGGGAGATGGAAACAAGGGAAATGGGAGAATGACCTAGACAATGAAGGAATATTATGTCAAATACAAGTCGTCTCTCTTTATTTCCTATGTCAATTCTTGTCTCATCTAATTAAAATGTGACAAGTAAGAAATTGTTACATTATAACTTATTTGTTAGTAGACAAGAAGTGAGACATAATACAAGGACAGATGATTTCTATCCTATTATGTCTCATTTCACAACATGTTAACAAATGTCTTACCCCTAGGACTCATTACAAGTGATTTATAACTATAGGTACCCAATTATAAAATTTTAAAATATAGAAACCAATTCCAACTTTCTGAAATAGTTCATAAATCTACAAAGTAATCAAACCTATTATTATTATTTCTGGTACAAGGAGGGGCATAAAGCCCAGGAAAAAGAAAACTACACTACAGGACGAGGAAGACACACCCCAGCAATATCATACAACAACAAATCAAACCTTATTTTATTTGATGGAACAACTACCTCATGGTATATTTAAAGTTTAAACTACACTTCTATGAGAAATTGCTTTTCAATTATCTTTAAATTGATATCATGTTCTTTACCAAAAAAACAAAATTGGTATCATGTTATATTTAAATTAAAACCACTTTTTCTAATTCAAGTATATTTAAAATTTCAAGTTATTGTTATGTTCTGCTTATATTTAATTTATTTTTATTTGAAATAAATTTAGAAAATATTTGTGCATAATGAACATTTTATTTACAGTTTAATCTATATATATTGAAGAATATTTTAATAATATTGGGTTTTATTTTATTATATTTATATAATTTTTTATTTTTTTACTTTTAATATTACCCCATGCGTTGCACAGTCCAAACTCTAGTTTATACAATAACATGACGCAAATATGCAAACACGGATTAGCCAAACCCAACTTTGGTATAGATGTTACCCACAAGTAACCAAGCCTCTTGGTCCTGTGGTTGTAAACCCTGCCATGGAACACTTGAGGGGACGACTCGGTTTGCTCCCAAGTTTGATTCCTGGTGGTGTTAAAATAATGTTTGGCCAGCGGAAACCACATCCCACGAACAGTGATTAGTCCTTCATTGACAGCGTTGGGATACACTGGGTTTAGACCAAAAAGATGTTACCCACAAGTTGTGTGTTGACGCCTTAGGCATACTCTCCAGCAAAACGTGATTTAATGAAGTTCATCCCAACTGGAATGCTGCATTTCGTAGTTTTGAATGTTACTGCCTTTCATAAACACAAACAACAACCAAGACATCTCACGTCTTTAACAACAACATGCACAACACCAATGTAAGCGTGTGCACCTCCAAATGCTGATTTATAAATATGACAGCGCTGCCAAGAAACGTTAATTTCCATACAGACAGAGTAACAAAAAGATGGCAAGATTACATGCATTGATGTCAACATAAGCAATTTAAATTGCCCCCACTATAGAAACCTGAAATGAGATGTAAGAACTAAGAACTCAATTGTAGTAGCGTGAACCAGTATCATAGACACGGCCACCAGGATATGGACCTCGAGACTCAAATCCTTGATCTCTTCCACTCCCAAGAAATCTGGCTCGCTCTCTGTAAGCATCAAAGTGATCAGCAGAATAGCCTCTTTGCACTTCTCCCCCACCAGCTGAAGCATTCACAGTGTTGTAACCATGAGGGTCTCTGGCTGCCATGCCACTGCTGGGGTAAGGATCCCTTGTGGTTTGTTGGTACTGCTGTTGTCTTGCATGTGATTCCCTTCGAAGAAATTCAGCCCTGCGACTGGCATGCTGAGCTCGTACTGCTGCCAGTTTTTCTTCATACTGAGTATTGATTGCGTTTATTTTCTGAAAACGAAAAATACATGGAACTTTGTTAGAAGTTCAATGGAACTGAGAAATATGGTTTTAGAAAACACTTAAAATATCTTCAGAATTCAAAATTAATACTATTATTTGGTCATGTTACCCCCAATGTGCTGTGATTGTGAATATCCAGTTTGAAAACATAGTAGCAAAGACTTCTTTAGCAATACAAGACAGGAAAGGTGCAGGTCATAGCAGTAGACCTAGTGCTGACAATCAGCTGACAGATGAACCCAACTCAAGAATAAAAAAGCACCACTTATTCAGAGGTGATTGATTTCATACGTTCATTTCATATTCAAAGACTGAAAAAAATGGGTAAGAGTCACAGATCTAAGATACAGTATCAAGATCCAAAACACTAATAGTTAGATCATAATTTAAAAGATGCAAAAAGCATATGAAAGTTTTGGGGGCTGACATGCATTACTAGAATAACAGTGATACTTTTTAATTGGCCACACTTCCTCTTCAAAACAAGCAACCCGTTCAACAAATCCCAAAAATTGCTATACCAAAGTGGGACCCAATTCTGAAAGAGAAGCAAGTGCAGCTTTACTTTCACAGAGGAATCAAGACTAGAGGATTGAGCAGGCATCCTTATTCTTCTTTTCCTCATTTGTCTTTTGTTTGGGGGCATTACATTATGGCTCTAATGAAAACTGTCTCAATTTTTAAAGACTTTATTGACTACACAGTAGCACAAAAACATGTATAACAATGCCCTCCAACAAAACAAGATCCTCCTAACCTCTGCCAGTTAAACATGCATGCATGTCATATAGCTAAGGCAAGTTGTCAAATGAGAGCATGACAAGTTTCTAATATGAATATTAGGGATAGGTTCACACTCTGGAATACTATTGATCGTATGTTATGTGATAAAGTTGAACACAAAATCTTTATTTAATTAATTTAAACAAATCTGAATACCCACCAAGGAGTTTGGCTCCAGATGGCTCGTTATGTTTCTACATTCTACCCTTTTCAGTGTGCTGAAACCAAACAGGTCAGTTAACCTAGTGATGGGATCTAATTCAATCTAACAAGGGTGTCGCATGGTTATGGATTCATCTATTGAGAAAAAGGTATAAAGGTTGCAAAATGTTTTGGAGAATTTGGGTATTTCAAGAACATGGTAATAAACTAATAATGTTATCGCTTAATACTAACCTCTCTGTGCCTGGCATGTTCTGCATCTTCAGCATCATTCAGCTCTTTGGCTAGTTTAACAATGTCATCATTAAAATTTTTCTCAAGACCTTCAAAATTTTGTGATGAATGATTTCCCTCATATCCAACATCCATATCTTCTTCATGAGCCTGAGATCTGGAATCACTGTTGCTCTGGTTCTGCAAAGGCAACTTAGCATCAGGCCTCTGCCTTTGAAAATAGGACCTTGAAGCATCACCCCCCTGACCTACACAAGAACATGAACGGTTCCCCAAAGTTTACGAGTTCAATAACCATTTCCATGATACGGACGGAAAACCAACAAATCAAGTTACAACTTCACAGTATTTGTAACCATCCCATGAGGAACAACTTTCCATATTAACAGTCATTTTTGTCTAGTCCAGAAGCAGTGCTTAGGTGGGCTAAGGCGTTTGGAAGAGCTTATATAGAGCTTATGTATGAAAATAAATTTATGCAAATAGTTTATCATCTTCCTATAAGCTCTTTTTAGTTTATTTCAATAAGGTTATCAGAGAAGCTTATGAAAATAAGTTATTTTTAACTTATTTGAAAAAAGCTTATTGAATAAGCATTTAATTAAGTTGTTTATTCAAACGCAAACATCTATTCATAATGTGTGTGTGTGAATAGAGCCTTTGATAAGGAGATACATAAGCAAGCACCAGAAGGAAATGAGATGAACAGCACTTGCCTTCATTAAACATACGAGACGATTGCATTGAATTAGACATCTTTGATTCATCCATTTCCCATCTCCACTGACCCTCAGGCTTGGAATTTGCATATGGATTCTCTCTCTCAGGAGTGAAGGCCTCTAGCCGTTCTTCGAAATTACCAGACTTGGCTTCCATCCTTTGATGCTGCTGCATCTGAGAAGCAAAATAAGAAGTATTGGCAGATGGATCACCATACTGCCCCTCCTGCTGCCTCATTGTTAAACAATCTTATGTTGAAAACAACACCTATAGCACATTAAAGCCACAAAAAATCCATAACCAATCACAACCACATAATCCACACTGCAGAATAATGCAGAGTTTCATACAAAATCCGGTAACTGAATCCCTAAATATTTTTTACATAATAAATTATAGAACCTGGGTTTAAGAAATTCAACTAGATGAAAGTTAAATCTAAAATAACAAACTTTTACAATTGTATACAGCGGGTAATTCAATGGGAAGAGATAAAACAAAAGAAGATTCAATCTTTGAATGAAAAATAAGAGTCGACTCAGTACATAATAAATAAATAAAAGTACCGAATTTAAAGACACTGGCGTGATATTCTTCGATTTCGTGAGTTACCGAAAAGAAATTATAATTCAATGGGAATTATCGGTCGGCAAAAGAATCATTTGTAGCTCGGAAGCATGATGATAGAGAAATGAGAGCAAACTGAAACTCTGAAAACCCTAATCGCAGTACTGGAAGCTATTTCTATCGTTCTTCTATGGCTGCTGTAATTTTGTTTTAGTAAATAATAAATAAATAAATGGGCAAAGAAAATTATAATTTTTTAACTTTAAAATTTGTGAGAATTTTTAAATTTTGAATTTTTTAATGGAAAAAATGTTATTAATTTTTTTACGCATAAATACTATTTAATTTAATTCTTTATGCATAGTTTAATTCTAAAATTTTATCCAAAATTTTATTTTTATATTGTGAATTGCTTTTCTACAAGTAGAGTCATCTCAAGTCACCACTTTGTAATGTGCGTTAATTGATTTGTTAAAAATCATTTATGTAAGTGTTTGTATGATGATTGGATTTTCATTTAAAATTATTTTCCTATTTATTTATCAACATTAACTTTTAATAATTAATAATTCATTTGTATCTTTGTTTTCAAAATACTATTTCTTCTAATTAACTAGGTATTTATTATGCTGCATCATTTATATATTATTTATTCTTTTGTTGTTAAATTTTTTCCACCTTAACTTTTTTTTAGAGATTTTCAAAATAAAAAAAGTTGTAATGAAATATTTATTTGATAAACATTTCTTGATGTTTGTTAGAATTCTTCATCAGTATTTATTATTATTTTGAAATTTAAAGATATCTATTTTTTTGGTGAACTCGTATATGAGTCCCTCGAGGTACCAAGATCCATTTAAAGGGGTTGACATCTCCTAATAAATACTCTTCCGTACACACGAGACATTAACCGAAATCCCAAGGAAATACACAAGATACACAGTTTGGTTTCCAACGTATCTTTCCACCCAATAAATAACCTTTCGGATTACATCTTAAGAATAATTTTTCGAGTCTGAAATATTTTCTTATTCAGTTCATATGAATTGTGTTATGGAAAACATACTACAAATCCGAGTTCACAAGAAGATATATATTCTGTCATTGACCTTGTGATACAACATCGTATCATATGTTCACGTAGAAAACATTGGCCTTACCTCCTGGATGTTTTTCCCCCCATTTTTATTACAAAGATGACTCTGAAAGGTGACATACAGTACAGTTTACAATAAAACACTTGACATACAACAGAGCAAGGTAATACCAGATCAGCAGTGCAAAGGACTCTTCAGATATCAGACACTAATGATCCAAGAACTATTTTAAAATTAAACTTAATGCAAGTTAACAGCTCGCCATTGTCACCCTTCAGCGTCATCTTCAGAGAGTAGGGTCCCTGCAAAAAGCAAACATTAAAATGAAAACATTGATATTTACCCAGTAATGTGATGTTTAACCAAAACAGAAATTGTTATCAAAGACAAGAACGATTAAAACAAGAAAACAGGGTACAGGAAAAACTTGTATCATGACTATATGGCCCCAAAGGCTTCAGTATAATATATTGAAGGAAAATGTTCATCTCATCACTTTTTTACACTTAAATCCCAACTATCTATCATATTATTTTAATCTTTTAGGTTTGGGAGAGTTGGTTCATAACATGATGTCAAAGCCTTTGGGATGAAGTGACCATGAGTTCAATCCTTATCGCCTCCATTCTTCTAATAAAAAAGTTGAATTTCGGCACGAGGTAAAAACTCCACTCTTAGAGCCCAAAGAGCTCTTGCGTGAGATAGCATGTCAGAGATGTAATTAGTAATATAGCCGTTCATCAGTCAGCTTAAGCTTTTAGGACAGATAGCCCATGACAATTTAGAATTTCACTGCCCAACACTTTCTACCATGTAGCATCGGTATTCCTATGCCACGTAAAATTTTTCCTTATGTTTGATAGCCACTTGGTGATCACAAATAGTGCTTTTATCCACCTAGCTAGAACCCTATGTATGACATCCAAATCACTTTGTGGAGAAATCCAAGACACCCCAGCCATGCAACTCAATGGAGGAAAAACCAACAAAAGTGAATTAATAATGATGCAAGAGCTGCAAAAAATTAACATACAGACAACCACAAAAAGGGAGGAAAGAGTAACCAAACAATTTTGAGATATAAACCTTCATACTTGAATACCTAACATATTTCGCATTCTTAATATTAAGGAGTCAATGATGTACTGATGTATGTGGAAGAGGTGGAGATACCAAAAACATGCTTCTGTAAGATATACAACATTATCTAAATATCATTCTCTAAAGAAAAAATGGATGTGTATGATAAGCATCCAAGCACTCGGAGAACCCTCCCTTGAAAGGGGTCCATTAAGGGGGGAGAATCAAGCTACTTAAATATTCCATCAAGCATCCCATACTACTCAATGTGGGGCTTAGGCACCCCATAATACCCAGTCCCTATCATAGCACCCCCCCTGAGAGCCGACATCCCGGCGGCTACACTCTACATCGCTTCACTCGGCCTTTCTGGTCAGCCCCTCCATAGATAGCCCTTTCTGAGACACCGACTACCAGCTCTGATACCGAATGATAAGCACCCAAGCACTTGGGGAACCCTCCCTTAAAAGCTAGCCATTAAGGGGGGAGAACCAAGCCACTTAAATACTCCATCAAGCATCCCACACTACTCAATGTGGGACTTAAGCACCCCATAATACCCAGTCCCTATCAATGTACCACCAAGATTTGGTATTTAGCATCAGGAAAACTTAGCATCACAGTAAAGAGAACAGCCAAAGGCATTCAACTTAGTCAACAAAAAGGGGATATGAATGATAAGTCAAAAATTGATCAACTGAAAACCATGCATAAACCAACCCCTGAGAAGGGTGGGGTGTGGAGAAGATGCTATTGTCGAAAAGGATTCAGCCAGTCAGTATAATAGGATATAGATGTAGCAGGAAGGATAAAACTATGCCTACTCAAGAAAGTTACACAGACTAACCACTACCAAATTCCTTTTGTAGTCAACAAAGATCCCAAATTTAGACAAACAGAGTAACTAGTTGATTCAAAGCCAAGGTTCCAGTCTAATACATTGGCTTAGTTATCTCTATGACCATGTTGGATAAACCTATCACCTATTTGCATGTTCAGATGGTGGTAAAATGATTTCTTACTTTACATTTAGGTTATACATGATGTTATAGATAGAGACCGAGACAAGTTTTTAAATTATATTTGGATAAAAGGTAAATCTGTTGTGTGAAAGCAAGGTAAGAATACAGGTGAAGCAGCAGCAAGCAACAAGCCTTCTTTTTTAAGACAAAATTCATTGAAAGAATACAGGTGATGATCTCCTCAAAGGTACACCACACGACATTTGACATTATGAAGAGATTAATTTAATCACCCTTGACTAACACAACCTTACATTACAATAATTTTTGCAGTTACAAGCCCAAACAGGAAGATGGTACAGTAGACCAAGTGCAAATTTGCAAAAGCCCAACAATGAAAATTTTTGGCACCCAAATCAAAATTATATAAACTAATTTCATAATGCCATCATGCATTTAAATATCAAGGCTCAAGGGGTCCCTTAATGATAGATGATATGTTTACAATGTCTTCAGCATTGCTAAGAGTAAGAGTGCATATTTGATAAAGAGAAACTCACCGGTGGAGTAATTGCAGGCAATGTTTGGGTGTGAGAAATCAGGAAATTGCCATTAGCAACAGGACACGATACTTCCTTACAAAGATCAATGGTTTCACTGTGGACAGGCAACCCAACGTATGAAACTCCAATTACCACCTCCCCGCCATAAATAGCTTTTCCTGCATAAAGGATAGAGAAACTCCACTTATAATTTGTCAAAGTAAATAAATAAGTCAAAACACCAGATTGATGAAGCAGCTCCCATGAACATAAGGAACAAATAGAGTACTAGGGTGTATAAGTACTCAGAACATTTTGTGAACAACTGGTGTTCAGATTAATTACTATGTTCATACGTGCATAAAAACAACAATAAAAAAAAAAAAATAAGTAACCATTTGTGCTCAACCTCATCTTGAAAACAATGTAATTATGTATGTCCAGTAATTACCACATCAGAATACTACTATGCATTTTTAAAAAGGGATGAAAATGGAAAAATGGAAAAAAAAAAAAAAAAAAAAAAAAACTAGATAAAAATGAAGAAAAAGAGAGAGATTACCAGAAGAAGCTGAGATCTTAAAATTAGCCGGGTTCCCACTGACCACAGGGTTTGGTGATATTTGAATTCCAGACACCTTCACAGCATAGTCCCCCTTCTTATCTGCATAGATTTTTTGAATCGGAAAAATAAATAGACAAAAAAAAAAAAATCTAAAGCAAATCTGAACAAACATGATCACAGCTGCCAGCAGCACTTAAATCACACAATCACCAAAAAATGTAATTTGCAACAAATATTTAATCTCAAAATAAAAAAAGAAGAGCTTTTTAGTATAAATCCATTACATAAGTCCACAAAGGGTCAAATCCACCAAAATCTGAGGACTGCAGAACCAAGCAATTCCAAAAAAAAGTTATTAATAATAAAAATGAAAAGTCAAACGAGAGAGAAGTACCGCAGTATTTGAAGTTAATCTTAGCTTGAGCGAGAAAAGATGAAAGGAAGAAGATGGATAAACATAGAAGAAGGTAGAACTTGGGAAGAGACTGAAACTCCATGCGATTCGATTGCACAAACAAGACAGAAGAAGAAGAGGTTCTTGTTGGAAGCTGAAAGAAGACCAGAGACAAATTAAGCTGAGCAGTTTTTACTGAATCAGAGGCCCCAGACACCAATCAAAGCATTAACATAGACGTTAGATAGTAAAATAATAATAATGATAATAATAAAAAAAAAAAATTTTGTTGGAAATATGTTATTGGTACAAATCATAGTAAACTGTAAACAGTGATTAATCGCGATAGGGACTAAAGACCTAAACGATATTTATGAGTGTCTCCCCAAACCATATTTTCTACGTAAGTTATGTTATTCGAATACAAATTTTGGACACCTAATATGACATCTAGGGCTGGACAAAATTATAGCCCCGATCCAAAACCGAACAGCCCGATGGATATTGCAAGTGCACGGGCGGATTCTGACGGGTCGCAGGTCAACGGTTCAATTGATTCAGTTTCATGCGGTTAGATTAGGGGGGGTTCGGATTCGGAAAAAAGTTTTCGCTCCCGCCCCGTAACCGACCGAACTTATGTAAGCAAGTTACTTTTTTATGTCATTTTACGACGTCGTTTGAGATGAGAGGCATGAAGGGTTAACCAATTTCCATCGATTGAGTTTCATTTGTTGCATTTGAGAACCCTCATGCCTCTCACAATCTCTCAATCCTCTCTTGCTTCTGCTATGACTTTTAACCAAGTCGTCGCTGACTCCCTCATCTCCATCGGTCTTCCTTTCTCACCGATGCCTCCGATCATCTTCTCCAGGACACTGCCAAGCATCCAGCCCTCAGATCTGCCACCTCGCTGTGCCTCTCCTTTCAGATCTGCCACCAGTCACGCGTCTCCTCTCATATATTCACCACTCCGCGCGTCTCCTTTCCATCCTAGCGAGTCACGACCACCGCGAGTTCCATCCTCGACAGTCACCGCTGCTTAGCCGTCTCACGAAACGAGAGTTCCATCCTGACCGCAACCCTCCAGCTCCTCCCTTTGCATCTCGTTTCCCCTTGCCGCTGCATGCGTCTCCAATATGCTCACAGAGGACATATATTATAGATCTGTTCACCCCTACGAGATCTATCACATATTGCATTAGATCTGAAAATATATTGCAGATTTCGTTGAATGTTGTTGAAAGTTGTTTTTTTTTTGGGTTAAATATGTTTTTAGTCCCTCATTTTTTACAAAAGTTCGGTTTTAGTCCCCCGTTTGGAAAACATACTTTTTTAGTCCCCCGTTTTCTAAAATATGTCAGAAATGGTCCCTATACTACACATTTTTAGTCCCTCATTTTTTACAACCACACATTTTTAGTCCCTCATTTTTTAAAAAATTCGGTTTTAGTCCCTTATGTTTTTCAAATGGAAGTTTGGTGTAGGGACCATTTCTGACATATTTTAGAAAACGGGGGACTAAAAAAGTATGTTTTCCAAATGGGGGACTAAAACCGAGCTTTTGTAAAAATTGAGGGACTAAAAACATATTTAACCCTTTTTTTTTTTTGTTGAATTTTTGAATTTTTTTCTTCTGAGATAATCATATGCATTTGTTTCTGGGTTTGGTTTGTTGTTCTATGTTCTAGGAATCTTCTTCTTCTACTCTTCTTCATATTAAATCTGTAAATCCAAATTTTTTCTTTGCAAACCGTGTGAATCCAACAGTTCATCCGCAGACCCGACGAAACCACCACCGCCTAATCCGATGGTGTAGTCGGACCGGATTGGGTCAGGTATTTGCCTAGTTGGTTATCTTCGGTTTTGGAATTTTCGGCCCGAAACCGACCATAACTGATCGGTGTCCAGCCCTAATGACATCATCATATATGTTTATCTCTAGCTCACTTGCATTTTATATTCTTTGTACATATACTTCTCGAAAATACACTAAAAAAATCATCATTTTGTGAACAAAAATCATTCCTCTTTTTTCATACGTAAGAACTAGGAGTCAAACCCATGACCATTTGTGGGACACTTATGGGTTGATTTGGTTCAAATTTACATGAAAAATAAATTTGGACCAATCAAAATTAATTGATTTGATTCAATTCGTACTCACAAATTTTTGTCAGGAAATCCATACAAAACCAAACCATTTAAGCACGAATTGGTTCAGTTCGGACCCGAAAAATAATTAAAATTAATATATATATATATATATAAAATATAACAAAAATTAAATTAAAAAATTAAAAATATATATAAATATTAAACATTAGAATAATATATATATATATAAATATAAATTAAAATATAGTAATTAGTTCGGTTCAATAATACTTGAATTCGAGAATCGAACCAATTATCAATAGATTTGATTTCATTCGGTTCGGTTTAGATCCACGCACCAAAAAATCCGAACGCCTTTAATTAGGCTGGATCGAATTTTCGATTCATCAGTTCAATCTGATCCAATAAACACCCCTATATGGACCTATCTGACCATCCATAAAATGGGACTAGCTAATATATATATATACCCCGTTAAATTAGGTGTTCTAATCTGGATCGTTAAATTCGTTCCAAGGGCTGTTATATCACGCTCTTACTCTAACATAAAAAACACATTTTCTCACTAGATATGCCATATATATATATATATATAAAACATCTGGTTGAGGTTTTCTCTCTCCCGCCTCTCACATTAAACATTTTCCTCTTTGCCACCTCTCACATTAAACATTTTCCTCTTTGCTTTACTTGTTTTGTCCCTCTTTTATGAGGTTTTTTATTTTATTTTACTACAGGATAATTCACCATAAAATCAAATGCAGCCAAATAACAGTAGACAAATCAAAAATGCAATTAACCCAAAAATAAACAATTTTGAACTTTATCTTCTAATAAAAGAAACAAAATTTCATCAGAAAAATAAGCACGACACAAGGGAGAAAGTAACAAAGCCTTTTAGCTATTTCAGTACCTAAATATATCTTCCCCAATAACAGGTCCGTTATTAGATTTGCTTGAAAACTTGAATGATTTTTTGGATAATATTCGAACTTTCACCTTATGCATAATCAATTCGTCAACTTAGAGAGTAATAGCTAAAACAGAAACGTTCCAAGAAACATCACCAAAAAATGGAAATATAAAAAGTATTTAGCATGTCAGAATGGAAATTATCCCTTCGACAATAACAGGCGATACACTCATTGCTTTATCAAAACCAATGATCAAACACTACTTAATGCTTTGGTCCATACTACGGTTAAAAGAACATTAACATTATCATGTTCATGATCATCAAATCATCATCTCTTTGCTTCTATTTCTGCCATAAGAGGTCACTACTGCTGGGCACATTGTACCCTCTGTGCACCACCAGGCATATCATCATCCTCCTCATACGCCTCCTGCTGAGCATGGTACTGCTTCCTCCTTGCCTCTTCCTCTGTCATGTTAACATCATGAAGTGTAGTCTCCTCGCACTCGTCCAGCTCCATGTCTGTTAATTGTGACGAAGGCTTTGGTGGCAGAACAGCCTCTAAAGCCTTAACCTGATCAGGACTGAGAGATTCAGGGAATTCCACTGTGAAGTGAATGTAAAGCTTTCCCTTCATAAATGGCCTCTGGTACATTGGCATTCCCTCATCATTAATTGCCTTGTATGAATCTGCATACAAATAACATAGCAAAAGTTAGAATTTTCTCATAAGCACATGAAAAAATCACCATTTTAATCACACAACAAATTTGGGCTACAGGCATGATAAATGTGATCCATTTACATACCAGGCTTGACAACTTCCCCAGGGTTTGATTTGATAAGAAGTTGACGACCATCCAAGTGAGGCAGCACAAATTGGAAGCCACATAGAGCCTCAGTGAGGGACAAAGTGTGCTCTACAGTAAGATCCTCACCCTTTCTCTTGAACTTGGGATGTTCCTTTTGCTGAAGGATAAAGACAATATCCCCAGTAATTGTGTCTGGCTGCAAAACACAAACAGCTCCAAGTGAATTTACATTCAATGCAACTCAATATCAGTTAACACTGAACACTAAGACTCGCAACATACCGCTTCATCTGCTTCACCAGGGAATGTAATCTTCTGCCCATTCTGCATTCCCTTCTCCACAATAACTTCAAGTACTTTCTTCTCTTGGACAACCTTCTCTCCCTTGCACTGTGGGCAGCGGTCCCTGTCATTGATAGTTTCTCCAGTGCCCTTACATTCATTGCAAGGATGTTGCATTTGCTGAATCATGGAGGGACCAAGGTGCCTGATAGAGACCTTCATACCAGTTCCTTGACAACCAGCACACTTCATAGAAGCACCAGACTTGGACCCTTTGCTGTACAATCAATTATAACCAACCACTAAAGTAAGAAACCCAGAATTTGAAATAGGCAAAAATGATTCACATAAAATATTAAATCGAAAACTCAAGATACCCACCCATTGCATTTTGAGCATAAGACATTTCGAGAGAGGGAGAGCTTCTTAGATGTTCCCATGTAAAGGTCCTCCAAGGAGACCTTGAGAGGGTGAACCACATCTTCTCCACGTCTCTGCCTCCTTCCTCGGCTGCTACCACCTGTTCACAAAAGCCAAAACTCCTTTAAGACAAACAAAAGCATCCAATTATGATTGAATCCAAATCTCAATCAAAAGAACATCGATTCATACCACCGCCAAATGGACTTCCACCAAAGAAAGAACTGAAGATATCAAAGGGGTCGTGGCCGCCGCCACCTCCACCCATTCCTTCCTTAAGAGCATCTTCACCATATTGATCATATATCTCACGCTTCTCAGGGTCACTCAGAACCTCATAAGCTTGAGCAAGCTCTTTGAACTACATCCCAAAAATAAAAAAATTTAATAATTAAATAAAAACATACAATTATACAAACATGTCAAGCCTTGCTTTACTTGCTTTATGAAACAAGCAACCAACAACGCTCTATAAAAAAAAGCGAAATCGAAAAACAAAGTAGCATAAACCCCCCACCAAACTCCACCGCAAATTGTTCCTAAACAAACACAAAATGGTAAATGGTAAAATTGTCTACATAGTTAGACAAAATTGTGAAATTGAACCCTAAATCAGTCATGAAAACCTAACACCAAACTCCACCACAAATTCCTCCTAAACAAAAATCTAAAATCGCGAAGTCGAACCCTAAATAAGTCACGAAAACCTAACATCGTTTATATCTTAGATTGATTACAGCTCGTTCATCATTCAGAATTATGTAATTAGCTGAATAATTAACCCTAAATCACCAAAAAAATAAAAATAAAAATATAAATAAAGTGAAAAATTGAAATAAAAATAAAAAAGAGGATGAGAAAGAAGGAATAATAAACCTTTTCGGGATCACCACCCTTATCAGGGTGATTCTTAATAGCGGCTTTCTTGTAAGCCTTCTTGAGATCATCCTGAGAAGCGTTCTTGGATACGCCGAGGATTTCGTAGTATCTGGTGTTGTCACTCTTCTTCGGTGCCCTTCCAAACATTTTCGTTTATGTCAGAGATTGAACTGAACGAACCCTAGTTTTGTGAAGCGATGAAGAAGATTCCAGAGTCTAGATCTGAAGAGAAGAGAACAAAGGACCACCACAGCTAAGTTGTTGTGATTGTGTATCTGTTATATAGTGGCACGCAATTAAATTGAATTTTTGGTTAATTATTAGGGTTTTATCGATGGACGGCTGTGATTTTATGATGTCGTGGAGAAGGGTCTAGAATTTTTTTTGTTTTTGTGTGAAAAGGATGGACCGTTGGATGTGCCGCGTGAGAATTTGTTCTAGATCCTTCCTACTATGTAATGCTCTGGGAAAGGCTACGATACACCCCCCCTTTTCTCTCTTTTCTTTTGAGGGCTGGGCTACCTACCAACCATCCAAACTTGACTTGACCCAAAATGTTTGGGAATTTCTTTTTAAAAATATATAAAACAGCGTTTTTTTTTTTTTTTTTTAAAAAGGGTTTTTTAGAGAAGATAATAAAAATTCGAAAGATATTTTAAAGAGTGATTTGATTATTTTAAAATTGATTACATTTTTTTATAGCTTTGTCATTGTATAACAAAATAATTAACGAGTATTATTAATTTATACAATTAAATGTACATTTTCTTTTAATTTGTAGTGTGTTTGAAAGAATGAGAATAGCTTATGAATATAGTCTCATGCAAATAGTTTATGAAATAGATTATAATTTTCATATAAACTCATTTTAACTTATTGCAACAAGCTTGTTAAAGAAACTTATACAAATAAGTTGTTTTTAGCTTATAAAAACTTTATCGAAAAGGTGTTTAAATAAGTTGTTTACTAAAACGTGCCTTTAGTATAATATACAAATAGTATAGAAATAATACAATTGGGCCGCGTTTGGGTAAACAACTTAATTAAGAGCTTATCACATAAGACCTTACCGCATGAAAGCTTATGCCATAAGAGCTTATGAAGAAAGGGGCAGGAGAGGATTCCAAGGGGGAAAACACGGAGGGGTCATAAGCACTTGTTAAAATTCCATAAGCTTGTTCCAGTGACTTATGAAAATAAGTCAAAAACTCCTTATGGGATGTCATAAGTTACTTTTATAAGCTCTGCCAAACACGTTGTATAAGAGCTTATGTCATCAGATAAGTCAAAAGGAGCTTAAATAAGCTCTTCCAAACGCCACCTTGGTAGATAGCTCAGTTTCTTAAGCATGTTGTTATGGATTCAATTCATATCGTGTGTATGAAATGAGTTTTATTAAGAGAGACAACACTCATTTCGGAGATCGCTACTTTTTGAAAGGGATTGGTTTCTCACCATCGACTAGGAGATGCCGTTTGTACAAAACAAAAAGAATATTTTTTTATACAATTCAAACGAAATATATTATTTTAAAAATTGATTATTAACAAACATAATCACTCATAAACAGGTAGACTAAGCTCCATTAATTTCATTTGAATAGCCACTCATAACAAAACAACACATTTTTGTAGGGCAAGTCAGGATTAGGCCATAGCTTTTGCTTTTGTTCTTTGCTTTCATTTGATAAAAAAAAAATTGCATTTCAACAAACATATCCAATAACAAAATTGATTATATTACAATTAATCAAAACAATAATCTGTTATTCATAAAATTAGTGAAAAATCAAAAACATTGAAAATTGATTAGTTTGTTTTTGCTTTTTTTTATTATTATTGATTTTCGTTTTTTTATTGATTTGGATTTGAACATCCCTGCTTATACTTAATTGGGACATGTTTTTCCTTTATAACCAGTCCAGTTGGTTAAACTATAGGAGATAAATCATGAGTGCATCAATACAAAATCCTGCAATGGGCTCGTCCTTTTTTCCATATAATCCTTTTCCATTCAATTCCCTTATCTCCTATCCCCCACGTGGCCTCAGATCTCTCTTTTAAAAAAATGTTGAGGTTAAACTAATCATTTGGTCCTTATACATGATATAGATTTTGAATTTTGTCCATATACATGAAAATCTTAAAAATTGGTTTCTATATGTACAATTTTTTTTTAAATTTGGTCCTCATTTTTTATTGATATTAATTATAACGTCGTTTGTTGGCGTTAAAGTATAAGGACCAAATTGAAAATGATTATCACGTATAAAAAACACATTAAAAACGATTATCACATACAAGGATCAAATACTTTTGAATTCAGTCCCTACATGTGACAATCGTCTTTAATTTGGTCCATATATTTTAACTCCAACAATCAACATCATAACACCAATAAATGACGATGATCAAATTAAAAATATCTATACATATAAAATTCAATTTCAAATTTTTTCACATATATGAATCAAATTAAAAATCCGTCAACACCAAGGGATTTGTTTAACCAAATGTTAACATGGTTTGGGTAATGCCCAAATGATAGTTAAATTGATATATTTTTTTTATGGGACATGAAGTTTATGGCCTATGCTAGTGTTTGTTTCGGTTAAAAGAAACTCAAAATGTCAGCAGCCTAGGCCTATTGTCTAATGATTGTCCCATTTTTTCCCGGCTTTCCTACTCATCCATCCTTTCTAGTGCTTGGCGTCCAACTTAATGACAAAAAAAAGATATTTCTTAGGTGAATTCTCTAGTACCTTCCATAATTTTAGTGCACTTTTTACACTGATCATTTGGACCACTCATATAGTGACACCTCATCTAAAATAGACACATCAATGACACCTCTTTATCATTTTTAAAAAAAATCTTTTAATATTTTCTTTTAATTTTAGACTCAAAAGACCTATATGCCCCCTTCATCCCTTTCACCACTTTCATCTATTGACCACCATGACAGCCAACCAAGCCATGTACAAATCTGCACCTTTGAGTTTGCCATCATCAGCAGTCCCAAACACCATCAAACTCCACTTTCATCCGGGCCTCAACACCAGTCTCGCATCGATCTTCCCCTCTGCGTTGAGATTCGTATAAGTGAGTATCTGAAATCCCTTCTCCCGACTCGCCGAGTCATGCTTCTCTTTGCCCCATTTCGCCCTTTCTGTATTAGAACCCTAACCCCTGTAGAAACTGAGAGAGGAATATGGAAAAAAGGTTTTGCATATATTTGATGTGTATTACAAAGTTACAAGAGAGTGCTCCTATTTATAGAGCAGAAAGAGAGACAAAGAAATAAAGGCTAATCAAACCTAATATCCTAATATGATTACAGTATCAATCACAATAATTACATAATCAAATCATATATTATCATATCAAATCGTATTGTAACCCCCCCCCCCCCTAAAACTCAAGTGGGTGGAGGTTCAACCAACTTGAGTTTGGACACTAAAATGTGGAAGCGACCGGGAGAATGAGCTTTCGTGAACAAATCAGCAGGCTGGTCAAGAGTGCCAATGGAGACAAGATGGAGATCACCACGGAGAAGATGTTAACGAATGAAGTAACAATCAATCTCAATATGCTTGGTGCGCTCATGAAAAACATCGTTGTGGGTAATATGAATAGCACTACAATTGTCATAATAAAGATCAGTGGAGGACGACTGAGATATCTGTAAATCAGCAAGAAGCCAACAAAGCCACAATATTTCGGAAGTAGTATCAGCAAGTGCACGATATTCGGCTTCAGTGCTGGAGCGAGCTGTCAGAGTTTGTTTCTTGCTAAGCCAAGAAATAAGAGAATCTCCGAGAAAAATGCAAAATCCAGTGGTGGAGCGACGATCACTGGGATCACCGACCCAATCTGCATCAGAGTAGGCTCGAAGAATCAAGGGAGATGCAACTGAGTAGTGAAGACCATAAAACAAGGTACCCTAGATATACCGAATAATCCGGAGGACAACATCATAATGAGTGGTACGCGGGGAAGACATGAATTGACTAACCAAATGAATTGCATAGGAGATGTCCGGCCGAGTAACTGTGAGGTAAATCAGACTGCCTACGAGCTGACGATAAAGAGTGGCATCGTCGAGTGATGTACCATATTGAGGAGTAAACCGAACATTGGTTTCAAGAGGAGTGTGTTCGATTTTACAATCAGTGAGACCTGCTCGAGAGACAAGATCAGAAGTATACTTTGCCTGTGAGAGAAATAAGCCATCACTAGAAGATAAAACTTCAAGCCCCAGAAAGTAACTTAACGGTCCAATATCCTTCATATCAAAATGTTGACACAAGAACTGCTTAAGCTCAATAATGCCAATAGAATCACTTCCGGTAATAATCATATCATCGACGTAAAGAAGCAAGACAACAATACAATTTTCAGTTTTCCGAGTAAAAAGAGCGGAATCATGAGCACTGGAAGAGAAACCCAGCTGACTAATAGTTTTATGAAATTTAGCAAACCAGGCCCGAGGTGCTTACTTGAGGCCATAGAGAGACTTTCAGAGACGACAAACCTTGTTCGTCAGACAAGTATATCCTGGAGAAGGAAGCATATAAACCTCTTCTTCTAACTCTCCATTGAGGAATGCATTTTTAACATCCATTTGTGTAAGTGACTATTGTCGAGTGGCTACAATGGCGAGAAGAGTTCGAACGGAGGTGATGCATGCAACAGGAGCAAATGTTTCTTCATAATAAATACCATACTCTTGAGTGAACCTTTTAGAAACCAGACGAGCTCTGTATCGCTCAATAGAACCATCAGAATGAGTCTTGATTTTAAATACCCACTTGCATCCCATAAGAGACTTGCCAGAAGGAGGATCAACAAGGTCCCAAGTGTGAGTGTTCTCTAGTGCATGTAACTCTTCCTGCATAGCTTGCTACCAATGAGGGTCTGTAGAGGCTTCCTTATAGGACTGCAGTTCATGAAGGTGAAGCGTAGTAGAAAAACAATGATAATCATGAAGGTATATGGGTGGATTTCTTACCCTAGGAGGATGCTCAACGGTGGGAGGTGCTGGATCAACTGTCGGAATAACATCATTAGAAGCGGATGGAACAACGGAAGAGACTGAAAGCTCACTGGAAGAACCTGCATCTGTGTCACTAGGAAATAGATCAACATCGGGGTTAGTAAAAAGAGGAGTGCGGGTGGACGAAATTGATGTAAACTTGGAAAAGGAAGAGAACATTATATGTTCCCAGAAGACAACATGATGAGAGATACAGATACGCTGAGATATCGGATCCCAACAACGGTAGCCTTTGTGTTTTGTGCCATAACCAAGGAAACAACAAAGACGGGCACAAGGCTCAAGTTTAGTGTATTCATGAGGTTGGAGAAGAACAAAACAAGCACAACCAAAGACCTTAAAGGAGTTATAATCCGGTGTAGTATGGTAAAGACGCTCAAAAGGAGAAACATTACCAAGGACAGAGGAAGGGAGACGATTGATGACATGGACAGAGTAAGAGCGGCTTCACCCCAGGCACGTTTAGGACATGAGGCTGAGATAAGCATAGCACGGATGGAGTCAAGAATGTGACGATGCTTTCTCTCAGTGCGACCATTTTGTTGAGATGTATATGAACATGAGAACTCAGACACGATACCCTGTTCACCAAGAAATGATAAGAATTTAGAATCACGATATTCCATAGCATTATCTCGACGAAAAACTTTAATGACTTTAGAAAACTGCGTTCGAATCATATTAGCAAAGTTAATGTAAATTTGAGAAAGTTCATGACGATTTTTCATCAAGTAAATCCAAGTAAAGCGAGAATGATCATCAATAAACAACACGAAATACCGAGAACCTCCCATAGTAGGTGTGGGGGCAGGGCCCCAAATGTCATAATGCATAAGATCAAAAGATGAAGTAGAAATAGAAGTACTATTATCAAATGACAAAGCCGGTTGTTTAGCAGTCTGACAAGCAGTACAATTAAGAGAATCGGTAGAAACAAATCCTAACACACCCCGAGACATAAGAGGACGAAGTTTACTAAGAGAAATATGGGCAAGACGTTGATGCCAAAGACGAATAGTGGAGGTGGTGGAAGCAGCACAAATGTTGGACACAGGGGGAACATGCATATTAGTGAGCTCAAATAGCCTTCCGATCTTACGTCCAGTCTCGATGAGTTGTCCCGTCCGTGGATCCTGCACACGACAACCAGAGGAAGAAAATGTGACTTCATAACCAAGATCACATACTTGGTCAACATATATAAGGTTAAAATTTAGTTTAAGAATTAGATAAGTGTCAGGTAAACTGAGATTGGATATAGAGATAGAACCTTTATGACTTACATCCATAAGAGATCCACTAGCGGTGTGTATAGAATGGGCAACGTCATTTTCAGATAAGAATGAAAAGAGATGAGATGCAGAGTTCATATGGTTACAACAAGTAGAGTCTAAATACCATTTAGCATTACCTGGTGTGGTGGAAAAGGCTGCAAGAGTGTTACCATTATCAGGGGAAGTAAGAAGCTTCTTGAGGAGAGACACAAGGTCATTAACAGAGAACGCTGGCAAAAGGTGGCAAGATGAACCTGGAGATTCATTGGCAACAACAGGTGGAGCTACAAGCCTAGAGGAACTGGAACTGGGACAATGCTGATTCCTATTCCGGTAAGATCATGGAGGACGAGTGGGAAAATTCAAAATCAAGTGTCCTGATTGCTTGCAGTATCGACAACAGTTTGAAACAATATGACCATTTTACATACAATTGTAACATTCAATGGTAGGGCAAATGGAGAAGGAATGTCCAAACATACCACAATGACCACAACTTTTCCATTATATCACAAAATTCAAGTAACAGTACTATCGGATCAGAATTGACAAAAATCGACTGCAAAAATGAAAAGATCTCACCGAAATACTTAAGGAAGAGTCAATTTGTGCCAAATCACAAAGAGGGGTTGAACCAAGCTGGTCAACGGTCAACGAGACAGTCAACCTGAGTCAGAAGGCTGGTCAAAAGGGGCTGGAAACTGGGTCGATTACGCTGATATGGAGCGAAAACCAGATCTGGGTACTGGAACGTGGGTTACACCCACAAACAATCAGACGGCGCGTGGAGGCATGTGCAGGGTCATACGGCTACGAAATTTCAGCAGGTGGTAGAATGGAGGACGGTAGTGGCAACTGGATGGGTGGTGAGATGAAACGGTCATCGAAAGAGGCAAAATGAAAACAAACCGATGGTGGAGAATTTAAAACAAAGAAAACGGAACCAATCAGAACACCACTGAAAAAAAGGGTTAGTAAGCCTAAGCTCTTTATACCATGTAGAAACTGAGAGAGGAATATGGAAAAAGGTTTTGCATATATTTGATATGTATTACAAAGTTACAAGAGAGTGCTCCTATTTATAGAACAGAAAGAGAGACAAGGAAATAAAGCCTAATCAAACCTAATATCCTAATATGATTACAATATCAATCACAATAATTACATAATCAAATCATATATTATCATATCAAATCATATGGTAACAACCCCTTTCGTTATGCTCTCCATTCCCACTCCCTGCTTTTGAAGAACCGCGACGGCGGTGCTACGGAGCGGGATGACGGTGGCACGCCTGAGATGGTGAAGGACAGCAACCTCGCAACAGAGCTGTGAGAGGAGCGTGACGTGGTCGCATTAGGTGACGAGAGTTGATGGTCAGATTTGAAGAACGACATTTTGGTAGAGCGGTTTAGATGCTGTTTGTTCTCTGCTTGTGAGGAGGACAAGAGTGTAGAAGACGGCGATGCTGCCAAGGGATGACACCGTGGTGTTAGTCGCCGTCCTCGTGCTGTCTACGACGGCTCCATTTCTGGGTCTGTAATGTTGTAACAGATGGTAACCCTTCATCGACCTCTCGGTTTTGAAGTCTATCTCGCAGTCCCAGGATGTCGCCTCCGGTGAGAGTATCCGGTGACAGATCCTCACCATGCAAAAATCTGTAACGACCCTCCAACGGTGTCAGAATCCTGTGATTGCTAGTATACAGGGAGCTTGCCTTGGCGGTGGAATTGATATTGTAGCTGCATGTGACATAAGGTTCTGTATAGAGGATGCCTTCTTTTCGGTGATAGAGGTGGACCTGGCCCTTGTGGCTGATCTCGGAACTCTTCAGAGATTGCGAAGTATTGTTGGGTGCGGCAATGCCATTTGTGCAAGGGACGAGAAAAGGATGGAGGGGCACATATGTCTTTTAAGACTAAAATTAAATTAAAAGATTAAAAGATTTTTAAAAAAATGTTAACGAGGTGTCATTGATATGTCAATTTTAAATGAGGTGTCAGCATATGAGTGGTCTAAATGAATAATGTAAAAGTTACACTAAAATTATGGGAGGTATCAGAGAATTCACCTATTTCTTATACGCATGAACCTTTTCTAACTCCTCAATCTTCTTAATGTTTCCATTAATTCCCGCACCCTAACCCTTTAATCCTTTCTTAATCCCTCCTATATAGGTGTATTTGAGTAAATAAGAGTGTGTTTGTGAAAGATTGGAAAAAAAAATTATGCTGATAATCGATTTTTGTATAATAAATTATTGTGATAATCGATTATAATCAGAATCTGTTTTTGTTTGGGTTTATTTGTCGAAAATCGATTTTAAGATACTCCCTCTGGTCTCTATTATAAGCAAAAAAGTCCCAAAGTTTTTTGTCCAATATATAAGCAAATTTTGTTTTCCAATGACTTATTTAATGACATTATTTCCGAAATACCCTTCATTTAATACAAATTCCAATGACTTATTTAATGAAGATTGAAGTTTTAGATGAAGGGTAATTTAGGTAACAAACCTAAATTTTTACAGATTCAATGAGATTAACTAATCACCTTAATATGTGTATTTTATTTAATTTTTACTTATAATAGAGACCGGGGTGAGTAATCTATTTCATTTGGGTGGTGCAAAAAAATCACAGTAAATTATGAAAAAGGGCATTGAGTTATTTGTATAATATAATAATATTTGTTTAAAAGTTAGTTTTGTGGTAGTAAATAGGGAAGGGAGTTTTGAGAATAAAAATAATCAAATCACAAAAATCTTAAGCTAAAACAAACTAGATAGCATAAAAAACTTTTTTTTTCTCCAAAAAAAAGTTTAAATTTAAGCAAGGTGCCAAACATGTTAGATTATTTTGAAAACAACTTTTTTGGGGATAAAATAGCTGAAATGAAAAAAATCCACATTTCCCAAAAATACTCTTAGAGTATGTTTTGGAAATTTGAAATTGTTTTAATATTTTTTAATATTTTTTGTATTGTTTAATGTTTAATCATTATATTTTATTATTCATATTATATTAATATGTATGTTGGTTTATTAATATCCTCAATTAGTCTCGTATCGGGTTTAAAGAATCTAAGTTTGTGAGGATATTTCGTGGACCCACTAGAGAGTCAAAGACCCTAATTACATTGGGTTCCAAAAAAAAAAAAAAGTTATCATCTAGATGTCAGGTGGAGATGGGATAGCTCAACTGATTTGAGCTAAGGGTATAAAGACTTAAAAGAATTGGAGGTCCACGGTTTAAACCCTAACAAAGGAGAAAAAACCAACTTAACAACTAACGTACTAACATTTGTCTATAAAAAAATAATCTAGATGTCACTTGAAATAAGTAATAATCCATCTGTTTGATGAATAAGTAATAATCCATCTAATTGGCCATCAACGATAAACATTTTGGGTTAACTATATAAAACAATGCTTAAAATTAAAAATTTATTTCGTTTTTTTTTTTTTTTTAACAATGCATGAAATTAAAACAATGTTTATTTAGGGTGTATTGGAATAGCTTATAAAAAATTTATTTGAATCTATGATAATAAATAGATAATAATTTATTAAAATAAGCATATTGAAAATAATTTAAAAAATTTAGTTTATGATTTCATATAAGTTGATTTTAACTTATATCAAATAAGTTATTCACCAACATGTGATTGATACTTGTTATTAACAAGCTCGGTCCATTAAACAAGTTGTCAGGGTTTCATCCTGAATTCTTTCTTGTCTATGAAAATAATCTGATTCTGAGGGTTCAGTCATCAAATATCAAACATCGTCAATACTTAAATCCGTGGCGCTTATTCACTTGTAACCATATTCATTCGGCATGATTCCGAGTCCTCGTGAAGTAATAATGCTTTGAAATGGAAAGACAAAAACCTATTGCATGTGCCTTTTCTTGTTCCTATTCTTAATGAAACATGAATTGGATTAATTAATTAATTAATTAATTAATTGAAGAAAAAGAATGAGATCGGTTAGAGAGGTCCCCGTCCGTGATTGATGGCCTTCATAGGAGTGGGGTTGACAGCGACAACTCCCCAGACCTCGCCGATCCCGATACGACATCGTTTTCTCCTACGGCGCACGTTAGACGCCACCTGTCCTTCCCCTTCTGCTGGCACCTTGTTTTTTCCTTCGACCGTAATGTAACCCAAAAAGTGAAAGCACCTTAAAAAAAGCTAAAATCCCAGACACCCAGAGAGAGGGGTGTGTGTGTGTGAAGTGATAAAGAGAGAGAAAGAGCACCTGGAAATCCTCTCAAAGCTGCAGAATTTGATGAGATAACTCGGTTTTTTGACTCACCCAGTCATCGATCAACGGCTAAAAGTAAAAGGGTACTCTCTCTCTCTCTCTCTCTCTCCACCATCAGTTTCAGTGCTTCAGGTGAATTGAGCTTCAACTTTCCCATCTCTGGATCTACAATGTTTTCCTGACTAATTGGGTTCCTTTTTCTTCTCTAAAGTTTCAATCTTTTTTTTAACCCAGCAATGGGTATTTGAGATTATTGTCTTACTTTTTTGTCCTTGGACTTGGATATTGTTCTGTTTTGTTGGGATTTTCTGGGGCTTCGATTGTCATTAAATTTTTCTTATGAAACCTAGTTTTTTTTGTTCATTTATGTCAAACACCAAGTTGATTCTGAAACTACCGAGTCAAATAGTTAGTTATAAGTCAACATCCTTGGTTAATGGGGATTATTTCCCATCTCGTATGTTTAATTAATTACTTACCATAATCTCAAATTTTGAAAGATCTGTAGTTTTTTAGTTAACGGTTATTATTACTTGATGATTCGTGTATGCAGTAATTGCTAGTACATGGATTGAAAAGACATTTTTACCATGCCTTTTGCATACACGGTTCTATCTATTGCCATTTTTTTTGGTTCTCTGTTTTGGTGAACAGTTCATGGAAGAGGGGTCTGATGTTGTTTTGGTACTATAGAGTGTTTGGAATCCTCTGAGATTTGCTTTGGGGGGGGGGGGGGGGGGGGTGTTATTTTTAACTTGGGATTTGTTGTATTGGAGGCAAAGTTAAGGAGCTTGGGCTTGGCTGCTTAGTAGTTTAACCTTGGTATTCCCGGTCATATTTTGTTATAATCAATTAATATTTGCTTCAACCCAGTCAAGGAAAGGAGGGTTTAGGGATTGATATACGGAGGAGGTATATTAGGAACGATGACAGCTTTGTAGTATAGGTTTTCACATTGTGAGGATGAGAAAATATGTGTTGGACTGGTTTCATTAATTTCATATATTGAAATGTCAATCCTTTGTTCCTCATTGAATGATTCTATTATATTATTACACAGTAATAGTATTATTCCATCAGGATTTGTTATAATTGACATCTGGAACAATTTGCTTTTGAATAGGTTTTCCATTCACAACAACCCTCTTTTTTTTGGACATTAGTCCCAGAGGGGGTTTGAGGATGGTTTAGGTTGGAAAGGGGAAGAAAAAGTTCATATAGGACTTGATATGGTGTTGAAAAAACCTTACTAGGCTGGCCTAATATGTTCTGATTTGCAGTTGATGCCTAATCTCCTATAACACCTAATTTGGCTTCACAATATTGGAGCTATTCATCACTTGGTCACCCTTGTTTTGACTAAAAATAATCTTTATTTCATATGCAACCAATGTCTTGATAAATTAGAATTAAGGGCCCCAAATAACAAAAGTAAATTACTGATACATTTCAAAAAGTTGGACTTTCACCTAATGCATAGCAACTGTGTCAGCCCAAGTCCTCATCCTACAATAATGCAACTGGAGTGATCACGAATTCTGAGGTCTGGCATTACCTTTGTGGTTCCCTAATGCTTATCATTGTTTAAAACCCATGTTCTGGAAACTAATCCAGTGACCTACTTGCACTTAGGAAATTGAATTAGTTGCAACTTGTATGGTTTTTATCACTTAATTGTGTACTTGTATTGATCCTTTGCTACTTGCTTTAACATTCTCGTAGTTCATAGTTCAATACAGTTCACCTTCTGGCTAATCAAGGTTGTGTATAATAATCAACTGCTTTTGCACTGACTTGGCCAGCAAATTCCTTTCGTCAGGTATGTGCTAGATTGAGATAAAGCAAATGACAGTATGGGTGTCTCAGGGAAGTGGATTAGAGCATTGGTTGGTCTAAAGAAATCAGAAAAGTCAGAATCTTCGGAGAAGGATGGAAATGTGAGTATACTTCTCTCTCTCTCTCTCTCACACACACACACACTTGTCTCTTCTGTTTCTTTCATACTTCTGTTCCTGACTTTTAATAGTTTTTCATTCTCTGGTGGCAAACATAATTATCACATTGATGCTTTATTGCTTTGGCTTCAGCTTTGTGTTATCACTTATCACTCAGTAATTTCTCCTGGGAAAGAGAAATAACCAAAAGAAAAGCAAATAAGTTTGCTTGCTTGGGTTGCAACTCAAGTGGGGACAAAGTGTGGTTATGTGTGTATAGGCATGTAGTGAAGCAGTTTTAAATGTCAGAAATATACTTCACCTTGAGTACTTAGTTTTTGGGTTTCTTATTTATTTATTTATTTATTTTGCTCTATTAAATCTTGTCATCCCTTTTGCGGTTTCTTTTACTGAAACACGGAGAAGGTTTGTTCGTTAACATTCAAATGTATGTCACTTTATCATTCAAATGATCTTTGCATGTTAGGGCTATAAAGAGAGATTATTAAAAGATGTATGTCACTTAAGGACCTGAAACTTTGGTCCATCATTGTTACATTCTCACTAGGGAGCTCAAATCACCTTCAGAATATAGTTTATGGTCCTTATTTACTTTTGTACTGAATACATGGACATCAATTTTATAATCTTGTTCTGTCCTATGATGCCATTTATGGAAACCCAGATATATATGTGTTTTAATTTGCAAGTATAATCTGAGAGTACATTTTAATATATTGGTATCTGTTCCAACACACGAAGCTCTGATGTCTTATGCCTATGTTGCAAACCATATAAGTCAGACATTGAAAGTAATTGTAAGGTTCTGCTTTTATCACTCATTAAAGTTTGTAGTAATAATTTTATTTACCCATGTTTACTCCTATTGTGACTTTGCTATATGCACCCTGGTTGACAGGCAATCATTTTTTCTATTGTTAATAGCTGAACCTTCTCCTTTTTCACCTCATTGGACAATGGAGAAGTTCCGAGAGTGTTTGCATTAATTGCTGAATTATGTTTCCATTTAACGTATTATTAAACTATCAATTTCATAGTTAATGTGTTTTAATTTGTTTTTTACCGATCATTTTCCAAATTCCCCTTCTCAGCTTCTTGCCTGTGTTACAAACTTACATATCATAGTTTCTTTTTTTCAATTTGAAACTTTTCATTGATCAGAAGGTCGGCAAGTTTCGGCATCGGAGAAAGCATTCCATTGAAATTGACAATAGTAAACTTCAAAATGAGTTTGATGATGATGGTACTCCACCTATTGTAGATGCAGATGCCCATGCAAACCTTGATAACCCTGCAAACCTTGATGTCCATTATTCACCTTCTACTTCACAACAAGCACAGGATGCTGCAACTAATCAGCAAATTATGAGAGAGGAATGGGCTGCAACATGCATTCAAACAGCATTTCGAGGATTTCTGGTAATTTCTCACATCAGTTTGGCTTAATTTACTAGAACTGAAATTGTTGTCTTAATTATTTTTCTTCTATTTCAATTTGGTTGGAGGGAAGTATTGATTTGATAACATTTTCTCATTTCCCCCCTCTATACACTTCAAGAGGATATCTTAACTCTTTCCTTTTCTTTGTATTACTTTTATAACTAAAAATCACTTTTTACTTTGAAAACTCAGGTACTACAGTGGTTTACCTTTAGGAAGCCATATTCCTGTAATCATAATTTAATTTAGTTTATGTTGAAGTGCACTTCATATCTATGCTGAACTTCTTTCTTTTGTTTTCTTTCTAAATTTACTCCTTTATTTGTTCTGAAACTTACTATGATCACTTTAAGAACTTAATTGTCAACAACTTTGACCAAAGCTGGAAACTTTTGTTCCATGTATCAGGCCAGAAGAGCTCTACGAGCTTTGAAAGGATTGGTAAGGCTTCAGGCTCTCGTAAGAGGCCATGCGGTGAGAAAACAAGCTGCAATAACTCTCCGTTGTATGCAAGCTTTGGTGAGGGTTCAGGCTCGTGTTCGGGCAAGGCGTGTTCGCTTGTCATTGGAAAGTCAAACTTCACAACAGAAGCTTCAGCAACAGCTGGCAAATGAAGCCCGTGTACGAGAAACAGAAGTAAGCAGTACTATTCCCAGAGTGATCCTGATTTTGTTAATATGCAATAATTTATTCCCTTTCATTTTTCTTTTCCTTGTTTTGTTATTTATTTCCCTTGGAGATGGTATAGGAAAATTGAGCTTCATGAATTTGAGGTAGTTATATGATTGATAAGATTAGGAAATAGAATCTACACTTTTGCTTCTTGCTTCTTGCTTTTCGCCACTTGATTCCAGTTGCAATATTGTATTACTTTACGTAATATAGAGACATTTAGATCTAATGTTTGTTGTCATTTTGGTCATTCCTTTCTCCTGTATTTAGCTTTTTTCCAGTAACTTTTGTTAATTTGCCGTTACTTACTACCTGCTGTCACTTTTTCCTATTTGTCTATGAATCTATTGATCACTATCAGAAACCTACTGTTTTACTAAAGCAATATACTAAACTGAGTTTGGAATCTAATATAAACATATAAAGATTGACTGCAGTGTGCCAGTTTAATCTCTGATACATGTCTAACGGGAAAATCTGGATGAGAAACAAAAAAACTTTGACATAGGGGAAAATGAAAATTGGCGGAAGACTGCAGAGAGGAGTCAGGGGGGTATCCCTATCAGGTAAACCTAGACAAAAATTGAAAACAAAAAATAAAGGAAGAAAAAAGGGGAAGTTCTATGCCATCGATGGTTTTAGACGCAAATGAATTCTTTTGATCTATTTGCATATGAATCCCATTTATGCTCACAAATACTTTCATGAAGAACTGCATCTGCAAAATTGGCATAAATAGTGTTTGGTAGTTGATATGGTAAAAATTGCAGGTTGCTTTTCAAATATACTTTCAAGGCATATCTTAACATAATAATAGTGAGAAGCAACTTAGATTGTGCTTTTCTCTTGTGTGTTTGATATAGGAAGGTTGGTGTGACACTGTGGGATCTGTTGAAGAAATTCAAGCCAAAATATTAAAGAGACAGGAGGCTGCAGCCAAACGTGAGAGAGCCATGGCATATGCTCTAGCTCATCAGGTAAGGTTACAATGGCCTCTTATTGAATTATTATGGTGGGAATTATACTTTAATTAACCCTTATGTAACTTGCATAATAAGAAATATTTGAAATATATATAAGTTTTGTTAATCTTTCTCATCAAGTCCTTCATTGACATACTCCACTGTGAGACATAATCAATCTGACGTTCAAAGCATCAAACAGAGGTGCTTGGTTACTTCAGATCTGTATGCTTTTTGTTTTTTTAATCGTAAACACAAGTTTGTTTATAGAATTGCTGAAGAGAATACTAATACTGAATCTTTCCCATACAAATAAAAGGCAAAAAACCAATTTAAACACTGTTAAAGCATGCTAGGTAGTTTTGTTGCTTGTAATTAGTTATATTGATAGAATAAGATAATAAGGTTACTTGATGATGTTATCAAGTGGTAAGAAAGTCCTAGAAGTAAATGAACAGAGAACTTTTGTCCATTTCCTCATCTGTTGATGTGAACTTCGCATTCATACTGCCCATTTTCCTGATTCACTGAGATCTATTTAAAAATCAATCATGTGTACAGTTGGATATCTTAGTTATTCTCTGATTATGTAAATAGGGTCTGGTGCAAGCTATGCACACACTATCATAGTAAGCTCCCCTTTATCCAGTCAAGGAATATGGAAACAAGATGCTATAGAAGTGAGCTCTCATTTTTATTCTCTGCAATATAAACAAAACTATGGTACAACTATATGGTCCCTCATGCAAATTCTTGTCTAAAACTTTGAAAATGAACTTCAGATGCATCTTTCACTTGCAATAATTCTGGACGTGTCTGTTCTAGTTAAGAAAGACATAATAGGATCCTATTTATATGGAAAAGAATGTTGTGCAGCATCTGGTGTAGAGATATGATGCTGTGTTTGTTTATGGATCGACATATATGTTAATTTCCCAATGTGTTATTGTACATGTTATATAAGTTTATGCATGGACATATATGGTAAGAAAGCAGCATATAACCCTTCCAACGCAAGGATACTAAAAAGAAATCATGTGATATTATATATCTAACTAAAAATAATTTCAAATAACGGATAGTAAACTTTTGTCTACTTTTTAGAAAATATTATTTAGTGAATAATCTGAAATTTAAAATTTGGAAGTATTGGTAGTAGAATAAATTTGAAAGAAAATATCAATGAGAGCTGAAAAATTTAAAAGCAATTATTGGAAACCATAGAAGCTATTAATAAGAGAGGGACTAAAATTGAGAAATTTCAAATCACATATGATGTGCACTTATTTAGGCAAGTGACATCTATTAGTGGAGTTAAGTCAAATGTTAAAATGCAGTCCACATGGCAAAAATAAATTACACATGGCAGATTAGAGTAGACAATTCCTTTTATATATAATATAGATTATTTCTTTTGTAATACTAACTATGAAAGATGCTTACAAAGGAATCTGGATGTTGAAAATGACATTTTGTGAAATTGGATTTTAATATTGTTGTCCCTCTCAGTTGTTGTCCTCATATTTTCTTTGTAATTTTTCTTTCAATCTGTTCATCTTTTCAGACTACAAGTTGGGGTGTCAATTTTTTTCTTCTTTTTCTTTTTCCCTTTGCAGTGGCAGGCAGGATCAAGGCAGCAGGCTATTTCCTCTGGATATGAACCAGATAAAAGTAGTTGGGGTTGGAATTGGTTGGAAAGATGGATGGCGGTACGTCCTTGGGAGAATCGGTTTCTTGACATTAATATGAGGGATGGAGCAATGGGAGACGAAAATGGAGCTATGGATGGTAAAAATGGAATCAGAACTCAGATAAGATCTTCTAACACGAAACCAAATCCATCAAATAATCATCCAAACCTTGCCAGTCAGAAACCTGGTCCCTTTCTTTCTGATGGCTGTGATTCTTCACCTAGTAAGTCAGCAGGTTTTGTAGAGGCATCAAACACAGAGTCTGTTAAGCCAAAGTCTAATGCAAATGTCCAAAATCCTGTTGAAGAAGCCAATTCAAGACCTGAAATTCAGTCAAGATCTCATAGTAATCCAAAGGAGAGAACCACACAGTTAGATAAACAGGCAAAAAAGCGATTATCTCTGCCTAACAATGGTGAGTTTGTTCTCTTCGCCTGCATTTTCTTCGTGTAATTAAATTATCTCCTCTCCATATTGCCTAACACCATTGGAAATTTGCTTAATATAGAACTCGATCACTGATGTTTTTAAATCCCCTTAGGATTAATCTTCAAATTTGATTACAAAGTTTATGTAAATATCTTCTGATAAGAATAAATTCACAAATAGTTTCTTTATATTTGAAATAATTATGTAGATAAGGTAGTAGCGTAATAAGCAATGTGACACAGTTTCTTTATTTTTCAATGATTGTGTTTGTGTTAAGCTAATAGAACCAGCCATTTCTAACTTTAGTTTCTCATCTATTTTAGCAGGGGCAGGTCCTGGAGCTCAAACAGCCAGATATCCCACCAGAACTAATGTGAAAGGGGCACGTGGCGTGCAAAAACCTGTAAGTGATAAACCTAAGCTCAATGGAGGTGGGGATGTGAATCATCCTAAATCTGTTCCACCACAGTGAAGAGTTATGTAGCCTCAAGAATCCCAAGTAAAAGGAATTACCTCATTTGAGGTCCTGTCCTCTTCCACAATGTACATGTTCCTTCATGAAAACGCTTATATGATTTGATTGTTGAGATTGGTTTGGGTTATCATGGGAAGTAGATTTGCAGGGTGGATACCCGTATGTTGTTGTAGTTATGCATATTTGTTGTTGTGAGCTATGTGATAATGCGGTGTACTTATATTCAAATGTACAACTTTCAGAGCGCCATTGCCTTCCATTTTATTGCTATTGCTATTGCCTACTTGCAAGGTGTTCTTTTCTTATTATTGTCTTCTTCTAAGAACATGGAAGACAAGGTGACAAGAACGTAGGAGTCTAATTATGATAATGAAACTAGCCATTCTTTTTCCTTTTAACCTAACAACTTTGTCTATGTACAAGCACACATGTCCAGAATATTATTAAATTCTTTTTTATTACAGAGGGTTTCTTTTTTGACTTGCTGGTTGGTCTTTTATAAGGATTATTATTTCTTTGGAAACATTGTGTCAAGTAAGGTATACAACCCTCATAAATAGTAGAGTAAAGATATTTGGACATACAATTTGAACATTTTGTATAAACACTATAGAGCTTATGAGTATCTTAGGAGTGATGAAAGAAGAAAACAATAAATAAGTGAAGAGAAATACTTTTATATGGTGTTAGACACCATTTTTGTGTTCAAATATGTAAAGAGTGTTGCTTTAAAATCCCAGTCGGCAGTCGTTGTGATGGGAAAGTAGATCCACCAATGTAGCAAACACGAAATCTCAAATCAGATCCGAGGAAAGATACAACATCCCCCCTCCACCACTGACTAATCTATTCCATGAATTATGCTGTTCATTCATATATTATTACAGCTATATTTTTTTTTTTTGGACGAGATTTTAGCATCCTGAATCTTCATTGTTATTATGGTCACGAAGAAAAACAAATAAGACTAAGGGGGCATTTTTGGAAAAGCTTATATTATGATATAAGTGTTTATGCAGTGTGTTTGGCAGAGCTTATCAAAAAAGCTTATGACATCCCACAAGCAGTTTTGGGCTTATTTTCATAAGCTACCAAGAGAAACTTATGAAATTTTTTTTAGAAGAGCTTATGCGGAACAAGAATGTGTTTTTCACTATTGGATCCCTCTCTGCCCCACTTCTTTCTTTTTTCTTTTTTTCCCTTCATATTTTCTTGTTCTCTCGGTCAGGACCTCACCCCTTCTTCTTCGCATAGCAGAGGCCAGAGAGGGGAGCGAACCCTAGCAGTGCGTCCGCCGTCGTGTGTGTTTTCATGCTAATTCTTTTGTCACTTTTTAACTCACTCTTATAATCATAAGGTTCCTCCATTACAAACTCATTTGGAAATTGAAATCTTTGTAAGTTTGAGTCATTTTTTCCCCCCAACAACGGTTCTTGATAGAATTTAATACAAATAACTTGGTGCATATTCGAAGGCTTCACTCTGCTCTTTCTTCGAATACGTGTTATGTGCAATTCAAGTTCAGAAATAGGAGCCCTTTTCTTTGCATGTAGCTTGTACAGTAGGGAAGCTCTTTTCCATGGAATGAACCTTATTTGTGTACATTACGGAAGCCCAATAATTAAAATTATTTGGTAAAGTTACATTTTTTATTGTAATTTAACAAAGTCAAATTTTTTAATTTTAAAATGTTTATAATTGCTTATAAAACAATGCATTCAAACGCCTTAATTTTATATAAGTGTTTTTCAAAGAGTGCATCCAAACGCACATAGTTTATTGAATTTAAGCGCTTATGATATAAGCTTTCATGCGATAAACTATTATGCGATAAGCGTCTAATTAAGTTATTTACCCAAACGCGATCTAAGTTGTTAACATCATGCACAAAAATCGTTATTTTTTCTATATGACATGGTTTATTTTAACCGGTTCTAATTGGAAAAAAAAAAAAATACGCGCAAACAAGGTTTCTAATTATTGCTTCGAAAAAAGGGTTTCTAATTATGGCACACATAGACTAGGCATGAGATGAGAGAAGTGGTAACTAACTCCCAATCCACCCCACCTGATTTCATTTGCCGATCCTCCCTGTCCCCTCCCTCTCAATTGAAGAATAAGTCTCCCCTCCCCCGAACCTTCTTTTTCCACTCCTCACCCCATACCATATATAAACCAAAACCTCATCCCCTTCCCTCTCCCTCACAAAACCGAATCTTTGCACCATCTGCATTAATTTGCACATTGTTCCTGCAAAAACACCATTCAATTCCAGGCAGACATTCATCATCATCATCATACACCAAACCTAACATTATCATTTCCTTACTCCTCAGCCAGACACAAGCACCCCAGAATCCTAACCCACCAAAAATCCAGTCTTTTGGATCAAGCTTTCCCATTTCCACCATCTACATTTTCACATACCTTGTTCCTGGATAAAACCATTCATCATCATCATCATCATCATCGTTGTCATCTTTCCCTCACACACACCAAAATCCAATCTTTGTGCCAAGTTTTCCAATTGGCACCCCCCTTGCATAATTGTTCCTTGATAATAAACACATTGAACAATATTCATCATCATCATCAAATGTTCTCATCCCAATTCGTATTGTCATTCTCTCTCTTCCTCTCTCTCTCAATCATAATCCTCCTAGCCCCACACCTTCTTCCTCCACGCCACACCTCCGTCACCATCTCCCCACAAGACGAACTCGACGATCTCTCCCTCTTCAACCGCGCCCTCTCCCTCTCTAATTCACCACCCAATTCACCCATCTCCAAACCTTGTAGATTCTTCCACCTTTCCTCATATCAAAAACCACCACCCAACAAGATCGCATTCCTCTTCCTCACCAACACCCACCTCCACTTTGCACCCCTCTGGAACCGCTTCTTCCATTCCCAACCCACCAACCTCTTCAACGTTTACGTCCACGCAGACCCTTCCGTCAACCTCACCCTCCAATACGGCGTCTTCCGCGGCCGTTTCATCCCTTCCAAGCCAACCTCACGCGCCTCGCCAACACTCATCTCCGCCACGCGCCGCCTCCTCGCCACCGCTCTCCTCCACGACCCCGACAACGCCTACTTCGCCCTCCTCTCCCAGCATTGCATCCCCCTCCATTCCTTCCCCTACGTCTACCATTCCCTCTTCAACTCGCCAACCTTCGACAAGTCCGAGTCCGAGCCCGAGTCGACTCAGCGAACGAGTTACAAGAGCTACATCGAGATCCTCGACGACACGCCGAAGCTATGGAAGCGCTACGCGGCGAGGGGCAGGTTCGCGATGTTGCCGGAGGTTCCGTTCGAGGAATTCCGAGCAGGGTCGCAGTTCTTGACCCTCACGCGCCGACACGCTCTTACGGTGGTGAAGGACCGTGCGTTGTGGAGGAAGTTCAAGGTTCCGTGTTACAGGGAAGATGAGTGTTACCCGGAGGAGCATTACTTTCCAACGTTGTTGTCGATGAAAGATCCTGATGGTTGTACCAAGTACACCCTGACACGTGTCAACTGGACAGGGTCTGTGTATGGACACCCTTATATGTATACGCCTCAACATGTGACACCTCAGCTTATTCATCGTTTGAGGGAATCCAATCATTCGGAGTCTTACCTCTTTGCAAGGAAGTTCTCTCCTGATTGTTTGGAACCCTTGATGCGTATTGCTAAATCTGTCATTTTCAGCGACTGAGATTTCAACATGGTACGTTCATTATCACTAATTTCCCATATATATATGTCCTTGCAAATGAAAGTAACACATGGTTCTTATAGCATTTTTCTTTTTTGAATGCCAAAATGGGATGCTTTAGCATGTTTGGATTATAATTTGTTTGACAAATTTATGGTTAGATTATGTTCTTACAAGAACTTCCAGTAGAGCTATTCTCGAAATTGAATACATTATATGGTTGTAACCCTCCTCCTACGTATTAAGAATTTTTTTTATACCGGCTTTATTCTTAATTGACGACTATAACATTTGATCCCTCCCCTAGTTGTCTTTATTGTGATGAGTTGGCATCATAGCTGTAGTTGAATATATGTCGATGATGCTTGGGTAACGTGGACTAATAGAGTAATGAACTGATTATCTTTATTTGGGTCGAGAATGCTTCAAATTTTATTTCCATGGTTTGAGGAGAAGTTAGAAGGAAGTTGCCTTTTCACTTGGTCACACCGAAATTTTAAAATTATAATCCAAACTGATGGTTGCACTAGCTGCTTTCTCTTCTTATTTTCTTTGAGGACACTAGAGCCAACGCGCTTAATACTTTGGTGAACCTTATTTATAGTGTCATGCATGCATGGCATATATCCAATCTGCCTCTGTTGGAAACTCTTTTTTTGTATTGTGTTTCTATTTCTAAGTTTTTTGTTATTGTGCTCAATGTACGAACACATTGCAGCACATGCCAATCCTAGCATGGTTTCATTATCTGATCTTCTGCAGTTAAGATGATAAGTTAATTCTAATTTTATTCTCACTGCAGGTGACTGGTCAGTGAAAAAATGTGGGGTGAAATCGAATTGATTTCTGTTGTAGTAGCTAGCAGCTATAGCTAATTGGTGAAAGGGATATATGGTCTGAAGAGGCATGATGAATAGCCCGCGACCTATATACCCAGAAACTCTGATGAAGAGGCTCGAGATACAATTACAATATCTGCGAGGGATCAAACACTTAAACAAAGGACTATGCAACCACACCTACGTGAGTTGATAAAAGGAAAAGCGTGCGCTCTAGTGAAGTGTATGCTTATGTAGTTGTCATCGAAGATGATTCTGTCTTGCAAATTGATTTTTGTACATACGATGATATGAGTCGTGTAAAAAGAAAAAAATATTGACAAAAAGATGATTCGTATATCATTTGTTGAGCCTCGAACATCTTCTTATCTCGTGTCTGGTCAAACAGAGAAGCTTCTAATAATGTAATAAGCGGAAAAGCCGATAAGTAGGGTTTTCTTATTTGTTGTTTTGGGTATGCAGATGTTAGATCTAAGAAGATGAATTGAGACACTTCTATAAACAATGTAGTACGTTCTATCATTTTTTTTTTCATCACTTTATAGAAATGACATTGTTTCTCCTATGCAAAATTTTATCAAATTTTTTTCTCGATGGAAAATGGCTTGTGCCACATAAGTGAATTAACATATTACATAAGTAAAACCGTTAATTCAAATGGATAGAAGAACTAACGTGTTCCACATTATACTTTTCAATTTTCTGGGACTATTTGATTAGTTTTTCTTATAGGGGTCAAAAATATCCCCATATTTTTTTCCCCGTTGATTCATATCTTTACTCAAAAGTATTCGTTGCATTTTCTATTTACTATTTAGGCTTAATTGTACTTTTGGTCCTTCAAATATCCTGATTGTGAAATTTTGATTCATCAGGTTCCAATTTTGCTAATTGGGTTCCCAGATATCACAATTATGCAATTCCGTCCCCGAGATTCCAATTACGTCAATTGGATCCTCCAGGTATCACAATTGTGTAATTTTGGTCCTCCAAATATCATAATTATGTTAAAAATTGCATAATTATAATATTTTAGAGATCAAAATTATATAATCACGATAGTACCTGATGACCCAATTAGTGCAATTGAAACCAGGGAAACCAACATTGCACATCGTGATTCATCACATACCAAACGTGAAGTTAGCCTACTAATTACTATTCCCCCTATGCTATCCCACTCCACACGCAGTTTGTAACTTTAAAATAAAAACGGACCCAGACACCCACCGCTAGCCAGTAGATTCAAAGTTCAGAGAAGAAACAGACAAAGATTTACATCTCACTCTCACACCACCACCAACTACAGTTCAACACAATGGCACTAAAAATGGCACTTTTGTTGATGCCAATGTTGGTGACACTGTGGGTAGTTTATGTTGAGGGTGCCAGCAACACCAACAAGGTGTACCAGCCTTGTGCTGATGCCAAGATTCAGAGATCTGATGGTTTCACCTTTGGCATTGCTTTCAGTTCCAAGCTTTCATTCTTCTACAACCAATCCCTTCAGCTCTCTCCCTGTGACCGCCGCCTCTCTCTTCCCTCTTCCAACTCACAACTTGCACTCTTCCGTCCCAAAGTTGATGAGATCTCTCTCCTCTCTATCAACACCTCTACTTTCTTCCCCGTAAGTACTAACTATGTTTTATCTGTCACTTTTTCACCATGTGTTTTTGTAGTTCTTTCTCTGTCTTTGCTAATTGAAAATAACATTATCAATATATTGTCTTGTTTGATATGAAAATGTGAATGTGGGGGTGTTGAAATCTCGCTGTTAAACACACATTTGACTTCATTGGGTTGAAAAGTTTGGAACTTTGAGGTGACATGTTGATTATATTTGTGGGTGGGAACTGGGATCCTTGTATATTTGATAAAAACATGGTGACTTTTCTCAGGGATTATTGCAGTCCCTGTAGATATCATAGAAAACAATTTCTATGGCATCTAGAATCTCGTGAATAAGTACTTCAAACAAGGTAGAAGATAAGGTAAGTAGTATGCTGAAAGAGTCTCGTGAGAGTGATGACTAACATAAATCTGGATAGTACTTAGAGGGACCACCGCTCCGGCTCTACAAGCCAACTTGTGGCAAGAAAGTAACTAAGTAAGCAGTAGGGAAGTTTGAGAATAGAAGGTACAGTTTTTGAGGTTGTTGAATGTCTTAAAGTCTATTTAAAAATGTTTCAAATGAGATATGAGTTAGATATAATTTGTGTAGTGTATAGACCAAGCCAATATAAATTTTGATGTGAAAGGTAGGGTCCAATGAATAGAGGACCAGCCTTCATTGCAGTAGTAGTACCTAAGACCTATTAAAGAAGTTAGGTACAATAACCAAATATAGCTTCATTCCATTTGATTTCATTCCATCCAACCAAACATGGCCTGATTTTCTCTACATCTGGTTCAATGCGGAGATGATTCTAAATTGTATTTATTTACTTCATAAATTTTTTCAATATGCCACTATTTTGACTTCTCACTGAAGCATTTTTTCTACTTGTGCAACCATGTTAAGATTCTTGATGCACACAAAGGTACACTGAGATTAATTATATTATGTCCTCTACTCCTCTGTATTGCTAATTAAATCTTTCCCTTGCTACTTAGTACCAAATAGGCCCGAAATAATCTTCAAGGTACAACCCTAATGTCTTGTTTTATTGTGCTGACCTGTCGCTGTTTATCCTTGTCATCTTCATCTTGAAATTAAACCACTCCTCATTGGTATTACTGTTACACTTGACTGCACACTTTGCACTGGCTAAAATACTCTCAGTTTATGCCTCTTCTATTTCTTCAACTTTAAGTTACACAACTCCTCATTGGTATCATAGATTAAACATGACTGCTTACTTTGCACCAGCTAAAGTACTCTCAATCTATGCTGTTTCTATCTTCTTTTGCTTCTATTTAGTTTGATACTAAAGTTGATACAATCGTGAATGATTGTGTCTGACATCAAAAGCAATGGCTGTAACTTGCAAGCATCCTGTTTTGCTGATGTTATATGTAGAATTCATGCAATCTTTTCTGTACTGCTTCTGTTTAACTTACTTGATCAGTTGAACACATGACCAAAAAATACATCTAATACAAATTTTGAACATAACATTGAAGGTAAGATAGTGAAGTTAATAATCACTATCAACTATCAGGAAAGCAACTTTGCTCAAGGAAACCTTTGTTGAATGTGTTCAACGTTTAAGTTTTCATGCGCATCATAAAGACAAACCAATGACTACTTTTGATTTTGGCTGTCCAACCAATAACTACAAACCCAAATAAGGCAGCAAAATCTAAAGTATATAAAGAGTGCTAATATTGTTACTAAAAAGCACATAGAGTATATATGGAATTTGAAAGACCAATAATGCATGGTAGTGTTAGTAATAAAGTGGCTTGTGTTTTTCCTAAAATATTCCCATTCACAAGTTATACGGATTTCCTGGTTGACTCTGATTATTGCAGGAGGCCATGCTCAATTTATTTGTTCATAACCATAAACCAAACCGTCAATGTCTTTTATTGTTTCCAAAAATTATGCCATATTGCTTCAGTTCTACCCCCTACAACTTCTAAGAAACCATGGTGCTTTTAAAACTACTGTTTCAATGTCTCAGGACATGGTCACTAGGACTGAGATGCTTTGAACTAACTGCTTCACTTTGATAGTGTTTGCTGTACAATATTCTGCTTCAAAAATGAAAAGACAAATGTGACCACAAACTATATGTGAGTTAGAGCAACTTTAGCTCCCCTGAAGCAAAAATAAAAGAAGCTAAAAACAAAAGTTACATATGAGACTATGAGTATTGTCACCATAATAACTAAATTATAATGTTCTTCTTCATCATGATAAATAGGATGCTTATGGTGGGTATATGGTGGCATTTGCGGGAAGGAAATATGCTGCACGTTTTCCCCCTGCCTTTGTTGCAAACAACACATACATTGTGACAAGTTTTACACTGGTAAGAATTTGCAAAACATGGACCTGATAAGGTGATTTCTTGGTTTGTTATTAAATATAAATAGCTTGGATTTTTCATTTGATTAGGTGCTAGAGTTTCAGAAGGGCAGGCTGCAGAACTTGTACTGGAAGAGAGATGGATGTGCTTCATGCAGTGGAAAATCCAATTTTGTTTGCCTTAACAAACAAGATTGTGCAATCAAAACATCTTCTTGCAAAGGCAGAGGAGGTTCGGTAGATTGTAGTCTTGGGATACAGCTAGCCTTTTCTGGTACAGACAAGCATCTCTCTGTGCTTAATTCATGGTATGAAGTTGAAAACCTGCGGCAGTATTCCCTTTATGGCTTATACTCAAACCTAAGGGACTCTCTCACCAGCCAGTATAACAAATTCTTTTAACAAAAAAAAAAAAAAAAAAAAAAAAAAGGTGTTCAATCATATTCTGGTTTTCGCATGTTCGGAATGGTGTTGTAACTTATGTGACTAATGCTCTTTGCCTTCTATGTTCCTTGTTACTTTTGACATTTTTTGCCCTACCAAATTTTGGTTTATAAACCATGTGGCTAGTCACATTAGCTTCCGCAAAATGCACGTTTGACAGATAGGAAGGTAGCATCCAAACATGTAAATTTTAGTAGGCTGGAAGTGCTTTTACCACAGCTCAGTTAAAAATCAGGGTTTAGTATCTGGTCCATTCATGTGTAAGAATACAATCCTATCTTCTTTGAGTGGAAAACAACTAACAATAAAGTAATCAATCTAGTTGCAGTCATTTACAAAATCAAAAAAATAAAAATCCCATGATGAAAATTTTCATTTTTTACTAATTTTGAGGAAAAGAATATACTAAGTACTAAGTTTACTAACAATGTTCTTCTCCACATACAAAATAAATGGAATTAAAAATATAACATTCAGTTTGTGAAGTTGAGGTGATTGTCAATCCATGACTAAAGAGTGTAACTTCTGTAGTTTCAGCATTCCTTCTAGCCTATGAAGCCCGGATACTCCAAAATTGGAAATGTATCCGTGTCGCACCCGTGTCTGATATCGATACTCGTAGGGTACTTTCGAATACGTACCTAAGAAGTATCCTTTTTATTTTTTTATTTTTTTTATCCGATACTCGTAGGACACTTCCGGACACGTACCCAAGAAGTATCTTTTTAGCAGAGTTGTCGCTTGATGAACTAGACTTAGAAGCTATGCTTTTTCTAGAATATGATAACGAGGAAGAGAAGATTGAGTCACTTAGCATTAGACATTAATTTAATTAAAATGCTTTTGAATTTTTGGCTACTGTATAGACCTGAGACTTGTTTTGAGATCTACTAAATGTTTTTTTATATATTCTGATATAGGGGAAAGAATATATTATGATATGGGTAGAAACTATATTCTTCTATTATAATCACAAGTATCTTTTTGTGAATTGTGATCATCATGGTACTAAGAAATTATTAAAGTCTCTTAACAATTATTTTGTATATATATTATAAATTTTTCTTAATGTATCAAAGCCGTATCGTATCATGATTTTTTTTTTAAAATGGCCGTATCCCTGTATCCGTGTCTTATCGTACCCGTATCCTACTAGACGTCCTGGCTTCATAGCTGCATAGGACTTCATCAGTCATTAACATAACATGGGATGATAAACTACAGAGAAATGGGAAAGAGACCTGGAGGTTAGGAATGCATGAGAGCTCTGAAACCTCCTGGGGGTCTCAGGAAGCAAGGTTGCTCAAGCAGGAATATAGAGTTCTCTGTTGAAATGCATTAATAGCATGATCGATTTGAAGGTGACTTAAGGCTGAATTTCCTGAATTTCCAAGAATGAATACATGAGATCACATTCAACACTGAAAACTTCAAAACATAATAGGTTACTCTATATAGAGAAATTCCCTGTGCGATTGGTGCTCAATTTCCATTTGTTAAGCAATAAACAAGCAAATTCTGAAGAAAGAACCCTGCAAATAAGTTTAGGCCGTAAAGTCTTCCAAGAATCTAGGATCAAATCATCTTTCAACAAAAGTAACAGTGAGGAGGAAAGTTAAAAGGGCTTCCAGCCTAGTAGGTTGTGGACCCTCAAAGTAATAGCATATAATTATAGTGAAAGGCATTAATAGAAATATTAGTAAAAAAGTTAAAATTGATTTGAAGGTAAATTGTAAGTTGTAAGTGATTTAAGTAGCATGAGCACTTCCCAGATTATCGGAATTGGCTCCTTTTTAAAGTGAGGTTATCTCTAGAGTGACAAAGTAAGATGATATTTATTTTGGATTTGATAAAATGTATACAAATCTCATTTCACAATTAATTGAGAGTAAATACACTTTCACATTCTCATTTTAGAGGGGATCCTGCGGTTGAAAAAGTGATTGCAGATCTATGGTCATTATATCAATTTTCATTAGGAACATAGGATAATTTTTTTTAAATAAGGATAAACTTTAATATTATTATAATTTTATTTCAGGACAAAAAATCTAATTTGATAATATTTACCATTAAAAAAACTTTTTTCAATTTCTTAAATATATGAATTAACTTAAAAATAAAGATAAATATAGAAATTAAAATAATATTTTAACCATTAGCAAACAAACAAACTTATAAGTTTATGCTTTTTACACCATCAATCATAAATCTTGTTATAGATGACTTTTAGGTAGCGTTTGCTACAAGTTTTAAAGAAACGTTCTCGGAAGTGTTGGCATGGGAATAAAAGTTTCTCATGTTTGGTACAAGTTTTAAAAAATTTATTCTCAGGTATAAAAGATTCCCGGGAATAAAATTAATGAATGATAGTTAGAAACTTGGGAAAACTCTATGTCCAGGAATGTGATTCCCAGGAATGTGATTCCCAGGAAAGTAGTTTGCCTGGGAATAAAACATTCCGGTTACCAAACACCAAGGTAGTTAGGTAAGAATCAAATATTTTTAATGATATATTAATTTCTAAGTGGTTGACATTGTAATTTTTTTTACTCTAACAATGCATACGAATTAATTCCAAACTTATACCCTAAAATTAAATACCTTTCATATAACACATGAATCAATTTGATAATATTATTTATGATTTAAAAATTAATATAAACCCCAAGCAGTTGGTCTAGTGGAGTATGACAAAGTCATGTATCTGACAGGTTGCAGGTTCGAGCCCTCACTAGTCTCCTTGGAATGAGGTAAATGTAAATCCCTTTGTAAGTGTTCATAGAGCCTGAAGGTCTTCTGTAACGCCCTGATTCCTAATAGGACATTACTTAACACTTCTATAATTCCTTAAAAGTGAACAAGGGAAAACAATAATAAATAAAGTACTTGTTTGGGTAGGTTCCAAAAATTTCTTTTTCTTAAAACATTATCTAGTGTAGCAGAATTAAGTGTCTAATGTCTTGAATCATACGAATAAATATTTTCATATAGGACTCTCTAGACAATACACATGAAAAAGTAAAAGGCTACTCAATTTTAGTACATAACAGAACTTTGACCAAGGCTCGAAACTTGACTCCGATCCGGCATGGACTATTGATCAACTCTTGCTATCATTGACTAGCCGTCAAGTATTCCAAAAATGCTATCGAGCTCCCAACGCCACATCTGCTACCTGGAAATGTCAGTCTCAAAGCATAGTGAGTTATAAAACTCAGTGACATAGACATAATATGAAAACATTTTATATACTTAGACATTTCCAGCCGTAACTGGTGTGAAAAATATGGAAACTCTCTCTTAACAATGAAAAATAATCAAAGGATTCAATCATTTACTATAACTTACATACAAACTCGTATAGCATTCAATCATTTACTATTGTCGTGACATTTGGACCACTTACATATTTTCTTTGGCATCAGGCCACTTGCATCTCATCTATGACACTCAGGTCATGGCATTATTTGACTATTTACTAACATTAGGTTATAGGACCTCTATATCATGAACTCTTGCTTATTGATACCATTAATCTATCATCCCAATTATCCGCTTAATATTTATGGGCCTCTAAATTCGTATATTAGATTCTAAGGTATTACTTTCATTTTATAATATACTTCTATGACCTCTTCACAGCCCAAAGGATATATCTAGAGTTATACCAATCCAATCAAAATGATATTTATCTGATTGGAAAGCTAAGAAGAATATCTACAACTTCTGTGTTAACATAGAGACCTATCTTAGTCTCCTTCCAGGTGAAAATTCTCAATGAAGAAATCTCTAAGTACTAATCCTGACAGCTTGACCCCTAATCAGTATTTTGAGTATAACTTGAGCTACAAAAGTCTAATTGAGATGAAACCAATGCCATTAATTAGCTAACATCTAGGATTACATTTCATATGAAGACATCGGGACCTAATCCCTACATTTTCATGGGCGGCCAACACCTACAAGTGCCCCAGCATCTCTGTACTGGGCAGAAAACGAAATTATCCATAAAACACCCAATCTTCAACCCCATTCACCAACATAGAACCCAAATCAAAGCATTCCATGAACATACATGTATATAAATCAATACATAAACACTCATACTCATCAAAGCATGAAAATCATCACTTTTAAGCACATGCAATTCATCAATCTAGGGATTAACTCTTAAAATCCCAAATACTATACTATGATACATTTTTATTCATAATCGACATGTAAATCATATAAATCACACTTTAGAGAGCTTTTGGGGCTGTCAAATGTCACCTTATATGCTTCGAGCTGGAGATGAAGCAACTCTTGTTCTTAGGTCCTCCTCCATGATTGAAAACCTACCTTTTCATCTCCTTGCTCCATTGAAGTCCCATTCATTTCCTTATCCTCTTCTTCTCCCATGGAGCTTCCTCTTCTTCCCTTCCCCCTCTCTCTCTTCTTTCTCTTTTCTTTCTCTTCTTCTTTTTTTGCTATTCTCCCCTTCTTTCACGATCTCCCTTTTCTTCTTATCCATTTCTCTTTTTTCTATTTTTTTTTAATCTTTTTCTTTAATAAAAAAATCTAACTTACCAACTACTAAACACACTCCTACCTTAATTCTAAACATTTCTTCCTTCACAAACCTATAACATTTATTCTTAACTACCCTTAAAATACTTTTCCCTTAAAGATAGGCTCGTTCTATTTATTGGGTAATACTATTTAGCCAACTATGAAATTTGGGATGTTACATCTTCCCTACCTTAGACTAGGGCACTATCCCCTCAAGCCCTCGCCCTAATTTTTTTTGCATAAAAAAAAAATTAATATAAAAAAATTAATTATAAAAACCATGGTTTTTTTTTAAATATTTTTTTATTATACCAAATTTTAAGCGTTAGCAAACTGAACAAGTTGTACCCTAAAAACTGGCATTGGTCAGAAAGGTCCGAAAAAGGAAAAGGAGAAGCAGCAAAACAAAACAAACACAGGAATTGGAGCGGTGAGGTTCAGTTGTAGGGTTCGAGTTTCGTGAAGAGAGAGAAGAGAAGTGAGCGAGGTGGTTAGGGTTTGATTGATTGTTGAGTAGCAATGGGAAAGAACAACCAGAACCAGAAGACAGGGCTAGGGAGGGCCCTGGTGAAGCAACAGAACCAGATGATCCAGCAGAGCAAGGAGAAGGGTCGCTTCTACAAGAAGAAGTTTCTCGAATCTTTCACCGAAGTCAGTGACATCGATGCCATCATCGAACAAACCGAACACCCTGACCCTGACCCCACTTCTACCCTCCTCATCAATCTGTCAGTCTTCTCTTCTAACACCATTTCTCTCGTTTTTGTATTCGAAGGCCAATTACATGTCACTGAATGAAATGTAATTATTAATTGGAAAATTATAGTTTGATCACTGATATTGCCACTTACATGCTCTTGTTGCTTTATGTATCTGTTCATAAATTAGATTGTTAGGGTATATGGTGAAGATTTTTGTGATGATTGTTGTGTTGTGTGAGAGTAGGGATCCAGGGTCTGGGTCTAATGACATGACGCCTGAAGAGATGAGGGAGCAGCAGAAGAGAGAGGAGTCATTGCATGCTAGCAGTCTCCGAGTTCCACGCAGGCATGCTTTTTATTTTTAAAACCCCATTATCTATCAGGTAATCAATTATCCTTTGATTTGTTGGCATTACTCTTTTGTTCTATTTTTTCCATCAGGCCACCGTGGAGTGCAGACATGTCCGTGGAGGAGCTTGATGCTAATGAACGACAAGCTTTCTTGACTTGGCGTCGCAGCCTAGCAAGGTTCGGTGCAGTCCATCTTATCTGTTTTTTCTTCTTCTTGTTGTTGTTAATCGGTGTATAATTTGCATACATCTAAGTTAACACAAAAGGAAACTATGCTGGGATTGGCAAACTTATTTAAAGCACATTAGCAATTATAAATAATGATTTATGTAGCATGATGGTGTTTCAGGCTTGAGGAAAATAAGAGGCTTGTCCTTACTCCATTTGAGAAAAATCTTGATATCTGGAGACAGCTCTGGCGGGTCGTGGAGCGCAGTGATTTGGTAAGATGATATGATTTTTACTTGGAGAAATCTATTTTTGGGATAAAGGATTTCTGTGTATCTAACTATCTTTTTATCAATTGTTTTCTTTTGAGGTAAGTTGCCACTTACAACAATGGCACAATACTTTTTGGTTTTGAAATGATGATACATTCATCTTTAATATATTTTGATGAGAATGTAATTAGGTTGTGCTAACATATATGTTACAATGACTTGACTAATTAGAAATGAACTCAATGAAGTTGGGCATGGTACTTATCCAGAACTGTAACCTTATTGAAAACCCTATAATCCACAAACATTCTCCATGAGTTGTTCTTCCCCCCAAAAATAACAGGGTTAGCAAAAGCACTGTTGCTGGGCAGTGGGGCAGTATTTATAATGTTCAAGTATATTGTGGTTGTCCTCTTTAATTCCATATAAGATGGTTATTATTAGCATTTTAATAGATAAGATATAGAAACAATCCCACATGACAGAATACTGTGCAATCTTTTGTTGTTTCCTGTTTAACTGTATTATTTACATTTACATTGATTACATTTCGAGCTGCCCTTTTCTTTCATCCTGTTTATTTTTCAAACAAAGCGAGGGGAAAAGTCTTAAACTAGTCAGACCTGCATCATGAGCTGGAAACTGAAGGAAAGAACCACCAGTTCACCTGAGGATGATCCGAAAAACAATATCATTTTTCAACTTTCATGAAAGGTTTTAAAAACAAAAATTCCAGTTGGGACCATGGATAATAGCCTAGTTTTATCCCTCCTCAGATGTACATTCATTCTTTTCAGTTTTCACCCTGTCAATATATTCTGTAATTATTTTTTTTAAAAAAAGCCTATTTTTTTATAAATGCATTTGTATGATTGCTATTTTTGTTTTCTCAGTTATGATTTTGCATTTATATCGAAATATACATTGTGTGGTGCTTTTTATCTGGTATTTGCTCTTTGTGTTGATTTTAAGTTTCATGAAATTTAAAATGATGATCTCATTCTCTTGCACTTTTAATCAGCTTGTTATGGTCGTTGATTCGCGAGATCCTATGTTCTATCGCTGTCCTGATCTTGAGGTAAATTGTTTTTTCTCTTCCTTAAGGAAATACTAATTTGAAAAATGTAGAGATGGCTAGGTCTGTAGAAAATCTAAGCCGTGGTTGATACAGATCAGATATAGAGGAAGGCTTTGTACTGAACATTCTTTTACAGCAGCTTTAGTGTATTGACATTCAAAATAGTCAGGGCATCCTAAGGGAGACTAAACTTCTACTTTTTAATTGCTTACTTCAATCTCTGTAAGAAGTATAACAAGCAATAATGATGAGACAGATTTGACCAAATATCATATATCTGTAATCTGTGTAGCTTACTTTGGACCTTTATTATCTAGTTTACTTTAATTAAGTATCATTCTATTATGTGGGCCAAGCCCAATCTGTTCTGCATTAATTTTACTTTGGGACAGGCTTATGCACGGGAGGTTGATGAGCATAAACGCACATTGCTTTTGGTTAATAAGGCAGATCTTTTACCTGCTTCTATCAGGTTTGAATATCCCGTATAAGGTTTATACTGCATCAAAATCATTGCTATTTGCTTTCTATCTTGCTAAGATTCTTATTATTTATGTTTTTCTTCTCTTTGCAGAGAGAAATGGGCAGAATATTTTCATGCTCATGATATTCTCTTCATCTTCTGGTCAGCTAAAGCTGCTTATGCAGCTCTGGAAGGCAAGGAGCTTGGTTCATCATGGGAGGCTGATAACTTGGGGAGAAACAACAATCCAGACACAAAGATATATGGAAGGGATGAGCTTTTAGCCCGCTTGCAATCAGAGGCAGAAGAGATAGTTGAAAGGAGGAGAAATTCAAGCTCCTCCGAGACAGGGCCATCTGACGTAAAATCTCCTAGTGAAAATGCTGCCGGTGGGTCGTCGTCAAGTAATGTAGTTGTGGGATTTGTTGGATATCCTAATGTGGGGAAAAGTTCAACTATTAATGCTCTGGTTGGTCAGAAACGGACTGGTGTCACCTCTACTCCAGGGAAAACAAAGCACTTCCAGACGTTAATTATTTCTGACAAGCTGACCCTTTGTGACTGTCCTGGATTAGTTTTTCCATCTTTCTCAAGCTCAAGATATGAGATGATTGCCTGTGGAGTGTTGCCTATTGATAGGATGACTGAACAAAGGGAATCTGTCCAAGTTGTAGCTGATAGAGTCCCAAGACGTGTCATTGAGGAGATTTATAAGATAAATCTTCCTAAACCTAAGCCATATGAGTCCCAAACCCGCCCCCCTCTGGCATCTGAACTTCTGAGAGCGTATTGCACTTCTCGTGGGTATGTTGCCTCTAGTGGATTGCCTGATGAAACTAGGGCTGCCCGTCAGATTCTCAAAGATTACATTGATGGGAAGCTGCCTCATTATGAACTGCCCCCTGGTGTGTCAGATATCGAACTCGCTTTAGAAGATCCTGCAGGACATGACTCAGATAGCTTGCATGAGTCAGATTCATCTGGTATTGAAGATTCTTCAGATGTTGAGAATGAAGTTGCACCAAATCTCGAACATGTATTGGATGACCTCAAATCATTTGACATGGCTAATGGACTTGCTTCAAAGAAAGTTAGTCTTAAGTCCAAGGTTTCCCATAAACATCATAAAAAGCCTCAGAGGAAAAAAGATCGTTCGTGGAGAGCAGGGAATGATGGTGGTGATGGGATGCCGGTTGCAAGATTCTTTCAGAAACCAGTAAATACTGGTCCTGTGAAGGTCTGATAGGGTCATGCCCTCTGGTTTTGTACAACATCTTATCTGTTAGAACCATCTGTAAGTTGTTAATCTGAGGTGGAGCAAGTTATAAATGATGTTTGTTTCTAAGGCATTGCAGAAATAGATAACTTCGGCAATCCCACTCAATGGTACCGTATGAAAATGTCATAGGATTGGAAAATAAGATACTTGGATTGGTCAAAGTTGTGTGCATTTGTGTGTTTTCTCTATCCTTGTGTAGCTGGGCTGAAATAATATATAAATTTTAACTTTGATGCATGATCAATATAAAAATGTTATTAATTAATCATATATTATTATACATGTTGGACGACAGTTTTGTTATTTTTAAATCTGAAAATTCTTTGCTTGATCTGTTAATGTTGAAAATATTATTGATTAGTGTTGTGCCTATTTGATCAACAGATTAATAATTTTCATTTTTCAGAATTAGTTATTAATCAATTGACTAAGAAGTTGAAAACTACGTAATAATTGGAAAAACTACTAGTAATTTAGATATATTGCATGATCGGATGGTACCATTCTATGGTGAAGGCTGGAATAACAATTTTGCGAAATAATGTGGGAGTAATTTACACCATGAATTGCTATGGAAGAAAGATGTACCGTACGATATCTTTGTGAACGAACTTGAAAGCTAAAAAATAAAAAATAAAATAAAATATTCGAGACACCAAAAAGAAATTTAATTTTTTTTTTTAAAGAAGCAAACTTATTACATTTAATTCATAATAATGTTTGCAATATAAGTAAGAGTAATAACATGAATATAGGAGCTGGCAAAAGAAAAAGAGGTCCTAGCTAAGCTATGAACTACTAAATTGGCTTGGCTCCTAATTAAGCTCACATGAAAGCTTGAAAAAGAGGAAAGAAGCTCCCTACATTGATAAATAATGGCTCCAAACTTTGTTAGATTCTCCCTCGGCTTAGTCACTACATCAACAATCAATTTAATATCTAGTTCATAGTTCATACCAGAATTAATCATCCAATGAATAGCATGTAGTGGTCCTAGGGCATCCCCCTCATGCGGTAACAGATTAGGGGTCATCCACTGAGTACAAGCTTGTACAAACTGTCCTCTATGATCATGCACACACATGCCCAGCCCCGTTATTCGATGATATGTGAAAATTCCAACATCCATATTGCACTCGAACACGCCTACTGGAGGTTTCGCCAAGAGCAACGGTCCCGCTGCTGCATCTGCACAATATTGCCAAAAATCCTCTTACAAATCCCATTCCGCCAAAACTTCTTTTGCCCTAGAAAAAATGGGGATGGAACTAGGTTCATTGTTGTTCCAAAGCAAATCATTCCTGGAATTCCAAACACTCCATAACAACATAGCCAAAAGATGGTACTTGTCAGCATCCAATCTACCACAAACACTAAAGAACCAGTCTAAAAAATTCATAGCATTACACAATATTGGTTCGACAGTGTTCCACAACTGAGACTAAATCCAAGCATGACGCACAGGCTGCAATCCACAAGACAATGGCAACAACTTTCCATGGCATTGTTACAAATAACACAAAGGCTAGAGAAATCAATACCACGACATTGAAGTCTTGTCCGTGTAGGAAGCACGTCCCTACAAGCTCTCCATAAAAAAAGATTTAACTTTATGTGGAACCTGTAACCTCCACAACAGCCTCCAATCTCTAGCCACATGCACTTGCTCTTCGTTTGAGAATTTATCCATATACAGCCTATAGCCAGAACGTACTGTTTAGAGACCACTTTGGTATAATTCCAAACTTGCTTACCATCCACAGAGGTAGGAATTAATGTGGTTGCCTCTCTTGCAGTGGCATTTTCTGGGTGAAAAGTAGCATTATTCCAAGACTTCGAATCAGGGATGAATAAATCCTTCACCAAACAGATTCCATCATTCACCAATTGTTGAGTAGGGTATTTGAGTCCACCACCTGTGCGTAACCAAGAATCATTAAAAATATTAATATTAATTCGGCTCCCATCACCAATTCTAAACCTTATACCCTCCTTTAACAAAACCCCAGAACTCCACATGCTACTCCAAGAAAAACTCGGATTGTGACCAAGAGGTGAGTTCAAAAAATTCCCTTGCGAAAAATATTTAACTTTGAGGATTCTAGAGACCATAGCTTCTGGGTTAGAAATTAATTTCCAACCTTGTTTCCTTAGCTTTGATAAATTAAAGGCATCAAGGTTTCGGAAGCCCAAAGCCACAAAAATCCTTCCTCACCGTCATTTTATCCCAACTCAACCAATTTACCCCTCCAATTTACCCCTCTGGATCCTCTATTCTTTGAACCCAACCAAAATGAATTCATCATACGTTCCAACTCCCTACCAACAGAAAGAGGGAGAATGGAAACACTCATGCAATAGGTAGGAATAACCTGAATAATCACCAGTATGAAGGCAAAACTAAACACCAAGCATATTTGATAAAGAACTCTGACTTATTAGAATTAATATATAGACACGAGGTTGCCTCATAAGTAGTAAGAATATTCCTCATCACCTCACGTTCATGCTCAGTAGCACGAAAAAACAAAAAGTCATCATTAACAAAGAATATGTGACCAATAATTGGGGCATCTCTACAAATCTTCGCACCATGTAAATCCCCACAGGCTTCAAGCTTTCTTAATCAAAGATGAGAGACCTTGCACACAAATAATGAATAAATAAGGGGAAAGTAGATCACCTTGCCTCAATCCTTTAGCAGGCACAATGGGACCAACCTTATCATTATTAACCAGCACTGGGTAGATCACTGAGGTAACACACTGCATAATCAAACTGATCCATATCTCATGGAAACCTAATTTCAACATCATAGCACAGAGGAAACCCTAATCAACTCGATTATACACCTTACTAATATCAATCTTCAACGCCACATCCCCTTTCCCACCTTTAGTTTTACCCTTCATATCGTGGATTAATTCAAAGGGCACTAGAACATTATCCAAGATAGATCTCCCTTTGACAAAAGCAAATTACCCCACTGAAATAGTTCCAGGCAGAACCTTTTTTAATCTATTAGCAAGGACTTTAGCAAGGATTTTATACAAAATATTGCACAAAGAAATAGACCACAAGTCCCACATGGAAATAGGATTTTCTACCTTCGGAATTAGAGCAACATTAGTAGCATTTAAGAAAGGAGGAAAAGACCTAACCTCTAACCAATGAACACAGGATAAGTAAATTCCTTCTCACAAAAAATCCAAAAATGGTGAAAAAATGCAGGATTAAAACCATCAGTCCCTGGAGACTTGTCAGGTTGCATTTGAAAGATAACACATCTAAATTCATCTTCAGTAAAAGGAGTAATAAGACAACTATTATCAACTTCACTAACCCGTTCTTGAACTATATTAATAATTGGCGCATAAAAACTGCTTTGCTCTTTAAATAATTCATCAAAGTAACTACGAGCAACCTCACAAAGGTCTTTTTGATTATTAACAAGAACATTATCATCATCATAGAGCTTAGTAATCACCTTCCTACGCTTTCTGGTCGACACAATAGTGTAATACCCGGTAATTTTCATATTTCAAAATTAAAGGTTTAAATAAGGATATTAAGATATCTTTAGGGTAGTGCATTACTTTGTATACCCTTAACAAGTTAATCAAAACATATCTAGTAAGTTAATGCATAACTTAGCATACCCTTAACAAGTTAATTAAAGCATATCTAGTGTATATGTTCTTTTTGTTTTGGATGATGTTTATTATGTGTATATATGTGTATATGAACAATCATGTTGACAAGTAATTACTTCTATATTTCATTTTATTTACCTCTATTATATTTCTTTTCTTTTATATGTACTTCAATATAGAACATTTTATGTTACACTAAAATCTATTGTTGTTGAATATATTTTAAAGATTATTTTTACTTACCTCTGATTTAAATTCATTGGGTTTCCTAGATGAGAAGCTCTAGAGCTCTGCTAGTGTTTGCCGCTTGATAAACTCTTCATGCATGTATCATGCACGTATCATGGCAAAGTCGTATCATTATCAGATGATCCATCTCTCTCGTCTCCTTCTGTCATGCACGATGATGCTGCCAAAGCTATGACTCCTCAAAGAAAAACTTTTGCTCAAGCCCTAAGCAATGCATGTGATTCTATCAAAATTCCTGAAGAGGAGTATAAGGTAGGTCTGGAGTCTGGCAAAAATCACCTTCATGGCCGTTTGATTATGTCTAAGGGAGATACTCCTCTCAAGATTGGTGACTTGCGATCGAAGCTTTCGGTTTTATGGAAACCCTTAGGCAAATGGGGGATCACATCCTTAGGGAGAGGCTTCTACGAGTTTTCTTTCTCAACTGTGGAAGATTTGAGAAGTGTTCTCTCGGTCTCTTCATGGTCTTTGAAACCTAGGATTCTAAGGCTCTTTTCCTGGACTCCTAACTTCAATCCTCTCCTTCAAAGACAGACTAGCACTCAGTGTTGGATCAGGATTTTTGGCTTATCTCAGGAATACTGGAGGCCGAAAATAATATATGCCATTGCAGGAAGTCTAGGTGTTCCAATTTGTCTTGATGAGGCAACCAATAAATGCACAATTGATAGATCATTCAGACATTATGCGAGGGTGCTGGTTGATGTAGACTTAAACGACTGCTTTCATGATAAAATTTTAGTTGAGAGAGAAGAATTTGCTTTTGATGTGGATGTTTAGTATGAGAATCTCCCTGAGTTCTGGTCTTTATGTCAAAACATTGGACATTCCTTTGTGAATTGTAGAAAAAGAAAGGATGGAAGGAAAGATGATGTTCCAAATAATAAGCACCAATAAGAAGATGGTTGCCAAATAAATCCCTAAGCAAAAAGAAGTTGTTCATGTGGTGGATGAGGTTGAAAAAGGAAAGCAGAAGGAAAAGCAGAAATAAGCAACTGAGGATGAGGCACTTCAACAAGAAGTTGTCTATAAAGAATTGCATAAGGTTTTTCCTTTCGGGGAAGGTACTGGTAAAGTAAATAAGCAGTTTGATACTTCAGTCCAGAGGAATGGTGGCAGGGATTCCACTGTAATTATTGTGGAGAAGGAGGTTGCAGAGGAGGATCTTATTGGTGTTAATAATGTTAAATGACTATGAAAGAGGTCCATGTAAATCCTTCCCCTATTTTAGATTCAAATCAGATCTCGCCTATTGTTTCACACAGTCTGAATGAGGTAGTTAAGGAGACTCCAGAGGAGGTGGTTAGAGAAACTCCAGAGGTTAATATAAATGCTCTTGCATCTGAGGATAATGTAATCCATTCTGCAACTGATGAAACACAAAAGAAGCATGATAATTCTGTCCCTATCTTTGTTAGGAAGGATCTTAACTTCTTGCACAAGAATTGGAATGATATTATTGAAGAGCAGATTATTGAGGATTCTATTTCAAATAGCCAGAATTTGCAAGATGGTTTTGAAGAGGTATTATCTTAGTCAAAGAAGAAAAAATTGAAACAGAAAAAGAAAAAAACAGTTCAGACTGCCGGATATAATACCCGATCTAGGGCTGATTCTAGACCACCTTCCTTATGAAGTGCATTTATTGGAATGTAAAAGGAATAGCCAACTCCTCTACAAGGTTGGTTCTAAAGAGATTCCGTCAGGAGTATAAACCTGATTTTGTGTTCATTTCTGAGCCATGGATGAAGGATAATGATTTTCCTGTTTCTTTATGGAAGAGTATTAAGATGAAGCTCTTTGCAATTAATAATAGAGGTGTTGCAGCATCAAATCTTTGGTGTGCTTGTGTGGAAAATTTAAATGCCAATATCATTGCTTCTTCTGATCAGCAGGTGTCTTTTTCAATTTTGTTTGAGGGGTAGCTTATATTCTTATTAGCAGTTTATGGTTCCACTTCTTACATTCAAAGAAGAAGGCTATGGCAGGAGCTTAATGATCTCCAAATGAATTTTAAGGAACCTTGGTGTTTCCTAGGAGATTTTAATGTTGTGCTAGGTTCTCATGAATATAGGGGCAAAGGAAGACCTTTACAAATAGCTAGTGATGATTTTAGACAATGGACTGATGACAATAGTCTTACTCATCTCCTCATAAAAGGGGCTCAATACACTTGGTCAAATGGTAGGAGAGGTATAAATCAAACAGAAAAAAGGTTAGATCGAGTAATTTGTAATGATTCTTGGCTTAACTTCTGGACTGCAGTCTCAGTTTGCACTTTGCCTCGAAACAGGTCAGATCATTTTCCTCTACAGCTAGACTTTAATAAAGAAAACAGAAACTTTAGTTCCTCTTTTAAGTTTATGAGAATGTGGGCTAGTCATGTGGATTGTGCTAAAATTATTGAGGATGCTTGGAAGTGTAATGTGACTGGTTGCCTATGTTTGGCTTAAGTCAGAAACTGAAACAGGTTAAATTGAAGCTTAAAGAGTGGAATAAAGAGGTGTTTGGGAATGTAAATGACAATGTGAATGTAGCTATGTAGAAGCTGGATGTAATTCAGCAAGAGGCTGATTGTCATGGCTATTCTGATCTGCTGTTCAGTCAGGAGCAGGAAGCTCAGTGTAATCTCCATAAAGCTTTACATTTTCAAGAATAGATGTGGAAGGAGAAATCAAGAATGAATTGGCTTACTCAAGGGGATAGGAACACTAAGTTTTTCCACAAAATAACTACTATCAGGAATGTATCAAAACAGATTGCAATGCTCAAATGTGGTGATTCTGTTTTAACTAAGTCTGCTGATCTTGAATCTCATAGTGTTGATTACTATGAAAAATTGTTCAGTAGCGATAATGATTGTATAGACAGTGGTTTAATTGAAGAAGTGGTTGTCAATTCTGTTTCTGACTCTGATAACAGTATGCTGATCAATATGCCTACATTGGAGGAAATAAAGGAAGCTATCTTTGCTATGAACACTGATGCAGCTCCAGGTCCAGATGGCTTTGGAGCCTTCTATTTCCAGCACTATTGGAACATTGTAAAATATGAAGTGGTGCAAGCAGTTCAGCAGTTTTTTAAACATGGTTGGTTGATGCCAAACTTCAACTCTAACCTTGTTGTTCTGATTCCTAAAGTGGCTAGTGCTGATTCTATTGATCAATTCAGGCCTATATCATTTGCCAACTTTAAATTCAGGATTATCACAAAGGTGCTAGCTGATAGGCTAGCTAAAATTGCTCCTTCTGTCATTACTGAAAATCAGAGAGGATTTGTTAAGGGCAGGCATGTTGGAGATTGTATTTGCCTTGCTTCTGAAGCCATAAACTTGTTGGAGAAAAAATCATTTGGTGGAAATATTGCTTTGAAGATTGACATTAAGAAAGCCTTTGATACACTGGATTAGAAGTTTCTCTTGAAAGTTCTCCAAGCTTTTGGTTTTGCACCTACTTTCTGTAAGTGGATTGAAGCAATTTTACATTCAGCCAAGCCATCTATTGCTGTTAATGGGAAGGCTTCAGGCTTCTTTTCTTGCTCTAGAGGAGTTAGACAGGGAGATACATTGTCTCTTCTCCTTTTCTGTCTAGTAGAGGAAGTTCTAAGTAGAGGAATTTCCAAGTTGGTTGATAAAGGAGAGATTGGCCTTATGTCAGGAGCAAGAGGTATTCAGGTTCCTTCTCATATTTTATATGCCGATGATGTGTTGGTGTTTTGTAGAGGAACTCAGAAAAGTCTTGACAGCCTTATGCACCTGTTCAACGGATTTGGTGAGGTTTCAGGTCAAAGAATTAACCCTTTGAAGTCCACCTTTTATGCTGGATCTTGTTAGATTAGAAGGATCAATGCTATTTCTAGTAATCTTGGTTTTAAAATAGGAAAGCTTCCTTTTCTTTACCTAGGAATGCCTATATTTAAGGGCAACCCTAGAAGGCAACACCTGATGCCAACTGTGGACATAATCAAGACTAAATTGTTAGCTTGGAAAGCATCAATGCTATCTATTTCGGGTAGAGTCATTCTGGTCAGTTCTGTTATTCACAGCATGCTCACTTACAGCTTTATGATATATAGCTGGCCTGTTTCTTTAATTAAGCTAGTGGATCAATGGTCTAAGAATTTCATTTGGGGAGGAGACATTGAGTCCAAAAAGCTAGTCACCGTGGCTTGGCATAAGGTTTGTAAACCTGTGAAGGAGGGTGGTTTAGGATTGAGATCAATTAGAAGTGTAAACTCTGCTGCTATGCTAAAGTTGTGCTGGAATTTAGTTGCATCAAGTGATCAATGGGCAATGTTACTTAGAGCTCGAGTTTTTAAAAAGAACGGTGTTGTGTCTTATCACATTAACTCTTCCATTTGACCAGGTTTAAAGCCTTTCTTGTCAACTGTGCATCAACACTTATCTTGGCAGCTAGGGAATGGTCCTAACATAAACTTCTGGATTGTTGGCTAGAGAAACCTGTAGCTGATATGCTAAATATTCCTACTGATCTGCACCGCAACCTGAAGGCAAAAGTACTAGATTTCATAAGTGATGACTCCTGGAACTTTCCAATCTCTCTGCTGCAGCATTTTCTTGCTATATGTATTGCCTGCCATAAAATTTCTATTCCTAATGATCCTATTCCAGACAGCAAAGTTTGGAGTGATTCGATTTCTGGTCATCTTTCTCTAAAGGAGGCTTATCATTTTCTGTTTCCAGCTGGCAATGTTATTAATTGTTTCAAATCAATTTGGCAAACCTGCGTTCCTCCTTCTAAGTCATTGCTTCTTTGGAGACCATGCACAATAAAGTTGCAATTGATGAAAATCTTTGGCTAAGAGGCTGTACAGTAGTTTCAATGTGCAGTCTATGCAATTCTGCAGTAGAATCTTCTCAGCATCTGTTTTTTTACTGTGTTTTTGCAGCTGAGTTATGGAATTGACTGGCTAATATTATGGAATTGAGGATTAACTATACCTCTTTAACCTCCATCATGTCTTTTTTGTCTGGAACCTATTCCAAGCAAGCTTTTCATGTTCTGTTAGCAGCTGTTATCAATGTCTTTTGGGGCATTTGGCATTGCAGAAACCAGTTGAGATATGAAAATAAGAGGATTATTATCAGTTCTATCAAATCAATGGTACTTGGTAATGTCTCTCTTTCTGGAAGTTTGTCATCTGGCTGTATGTACTTTTCAATGAAGGATTTTATAATCCTTACAACTTTTAAAGTTATTGTAAAGCCTGGTAAAGCTCCCTCTTTCTAGCAGGTAGTGTGGAGGCCTCCTCCTTTGACTTGGATCAAATGTAATACAGATGGTATGTCAAAAGGCTCCCCTGGATTGGCTGTTTGTGGTTGTTTGTTTAGAGACCACATGGCTGCAGCTTTTAGTAGTTTTGCACTAAACATTGGAAACTCATATGCTCTTTATGCTGAGCTTATTGGTGCAATGATGGGAATTGAACTAGCATTTCAAATTAGTTGGCATAATCTTTGGCTAGAAAGTGACTCCCTGTTGGTTATAAAGGCTTTTTCATCTTCTAGTATTGTTCCTTGGAGACTCAAAAATAGATGGAAGAATTGTTTGGCTCTGACTAGGAAAATGAATTTCAGGTGCTCTCATATATATAGGGAGGGAAACCATTGTGCTGATAAGCTTGCTTCTCATGGTAGTAGTATTCAGGATTTTCAGTGGTGGAATACAATTCCTTCTTTCATTTGGGAGGATTTTTTCAAAAATAGAGTAGTTTTCTCTTCCTATAGGTTCAAATAGTTCTTTCATGGGTTTTGGTTATTGTTTCCCCATGCTTCCTTTTTTGTATTCTTTATTTTTTTGGAATAAAATTTTTAGGTGTGCTGCAGATGATTGGTGATTTCCGAGGTGCCAACCTAATTAGGATGTCAGATTTTCATTGTGATGCCTTTACATGCCTTTTATCTTGCTAAAAAAAAAATTCACTGTTTTAAATTTAATTAAATTACACTGCCGTGTGACGTACGAGTACAAGCAGTAGTACATAACATATTTACAACTCATTTCTAAGGAAAGTTTGGACAAATGTCAGCTTAGGTTGAAATAGCTTCATAAAAAATCTTCTAAATTATTCAGGTTATTTTTTTTTATTTTAAATAAGTTTATTGCATTTCCAAATGATAAATATTTATATTTCTCACACATTCTCACACATTATTTGCCCTTGCATCGCACGATCCTCATCTAGTTTTTGTAAATAAAGTTAATGTCAATATAGAAAATCATCTCACGTTCACCTATCTATTGAAATTTACTATATATGTCATACATATTAAATGGATTTAATTTTCAAATTTAATGACAATACTGAGAGGCTTCAACACATAAACTTTGTCTACAAAGCACCCGTTGGAACTCAAATGAACCGTGGTATCGATCTCCTCTTTGAGGTAGATAATGGCGGATCTTCAGCATGACAGGGGCTCCCCCAATTTTTTTAAAATATTTGTCACCAATATATAAAAATATTAAGAATCCTAACCACCAGTAAAAAAAACCCAGTCATCCAAACTTACATTGCTAGATAGATTTCAATATCTTGTTACTGATTAAGAAAATTATATATAATACCTAAGGTTAATGATGCATAACTGCAAACAAACTCTTCTCTTAGTAATTGTAATATAAATATTTATATTTCTCACACATTATTTTCCCTAGCATCACACAGTCCATCGTCTAGTTTTTGTAAATAAAGTTAATGTCAATATAGAAAAATCATCTCACATTCACCTGCGAAATTTACTATATATGTCAATACATATTAAATGGATTTAATTTATTGTATACGTCAATATAGGATGGATCAAGGCATGTTTTGCTAATACATGGGCTACTTGATTTCCTTTTCTCCCAACATGTGAAAATAAAATGTTCTGGAAATGGGCTTTAAGAGCTATACAAACAGATAAAAGAAGGCCCAAATAGGAATCATGAAAAAGCCTAGATTGGAGTCCTTTGACAACTTGTAATGCATCAGACTCGACCACGATGTTAAGGAAGATGAGATATGCAACGAAACGAATCCATAGCCTCACCGCCATCACCTCTGCAATGCTAGGTTCATTGATGGAGAAGTCATTCCAGATTGAAGCTGCAAGCACGTTCCCTCCTGGGTCTCTGATTACAGTTCTGAAACCACACTTGCCATCCTCAGACAACGCAGCATCTATATTCAACTTGAAGAAATGGGAGGCTTTCACTCATGGATCATCTGGTCGCCACCGGCATTGAGTTGAGGAGGAATAGCCACAGGGACGGACCTACTTATACTTTGGGAGCCCCCCCCCCCCACCACAAAAAAAAAAAAAAAAAAAAAAAACACACAATCCAACTTTTTTTTTGTTGAAAAATTCATGACTTTTTATTCTAAAATTACTAATAGGTTTGGAAACTATTTATAATCCATGTCATTGGTTGTATAAAAAAAGATCCTAACTTTTAATTCTAAAATTACTAATAGATTTGGAAACTATATATGATCAATGTCATTGGTCGTATAAAAAATATGTCATTGGTTGATAAAAATAGAAAAACATAAGTCTATCCTCTTGTATATAGGGTGATAATTCTTATTCTCAATCTTCTTATTTCTACAGCTACTACATAGCAATAATTTTTAATTAATTTTTTTTTACTAATCGTCCGCTAGTATAAATTGAAAGAAAATTGCTGAAAAGTTTAGTGTAGATTCAATTATAGATGATTCTCGTAACATGCATGAAAGGCATTTTATGTTTTGATAGATTAGTAATATAATTAATATGCTTGAGCATATAATTATAAATATTTTATATGAAATTTGTTGCATATATATATATATATATATTTGTTGGATGCACTTTAATTTTATAGTTGGCTCCTCCCATCATCCGAGCCTTGCTCCGTCCCTAAATAGCCATGCCACTTCTTTTGAACTCTTGTAGTGTCGAGAGGGATTTAGAAATGGTGAAAAGGACTAGGATTTAACAATTTTCAAAACACATATGGTTACGAGCTCACTAGATTCCATAAATTATTGACGCTCCAATCTCCAGAACTTCATCATTTGCATGATTGATGACTGATGCAAGCCAATACGTGAAGTTTTCATCTTTTTGGTGCTGGAAACGAATCCCAAGCGGAGAGGCAAACCAAATCTATTGCGCCCAATTGCAGTCACCGAAAGAATGACTCAAAGTTTCAACAAAGCGACTACATCTAGAACAAAGAAGAAGGCAACAGACTCCCTTTTCCCGTTGATTGGCTCTGACTGGAACCGATTTATTCAGATTGGCATGTTATTAAATTGGAATATAATTTGGTTTGGCCTAATTCAGTTGCATACATACATTACGTTAAAATTTGTATTTTTATTACAGTTAGTTATATATAATACTAGTGTAGTGACCCATATCATGCACAATGTATACATTACCTCTGAACTTTTTTATAAAACATTTTAAACCTATGAAATTTTTCTTAAAATTTGTATTAGAAATTATCTGTCAACAATTAACAAAATGTTGATTTATTTCAATCAAGAATTGTAAAATATAACATTCTTAGTTATTTATTATTACTGTCCATTATAGATAATTGGTTATATATCTGGTAAATTATGATCTGGTTATATATCCTAGTCAAATATGGATTGAGGATATTCCTCCCATGGTGTATAATTGTATCATCGCTGATTTTTGTCCTATAATATAATGATCATTATCTTTTCTGTAAAAAAAAAAAAAATTTAATTTCTAAAGTTATTGAGACGAGTCAACACAAAGAGACGAGTTTTGAGCATAACATCAACCATCAACCTCAACCATAACATAAGAAAAGCATACGCATATTGTTGGTTGTCTCTCTGTCTTTTTTCTCTTAATTCGTTATTATTGTATTCTCTTTTTTATTTTTATTTTTAAGTTTTCAGATAATAATCCGCCAAATATAGCGTGGTGTCACCTTGTTACTTGCTGAGTTGTTAATGACCCCTATAAGGCCAACCTTCCTTACAATTAGGAACCGGCGAACACCGTTAATAACTAAACCATTCCCCGGTTGTCCCGGTAGCTCCATCTCCGTTCTCCGTTCTGGCGCCGCCCCCCAACTTCTTCCGTACGTTCCCCCACCGGCTGATTCCGGTCACTAACTTCACCCTTTCGAGAAAAAAACATTGTTTTTGAAAAAGATTAGAAAACCAGAAAAAAAAACCTAGAGAGAGAAAAACACGGTCCCTTCATCTCAGAGAAAAGTAATTGGATTTGATCAATTATTTTTATAAAATTTATTTATTTTTGTGCTTTGGGTTTGCGAATTGCGAGTGTGTGTCGTTAATCGTCTTCCCCGTCCCGTTTCGCTTTCGTTCCTTTCACCGCTTCTTCTCATTTCTTCAAGTTTCGCACAGAAAGAGAGAGAGAATTTTGAAAAAACCTAACCAATTTTCTCTCTGTTTTCGGAAATTTTGACGTGTTCTTTGCTTTATACTGGGAATTGAAGAGTAGAGGATCTGAGTTAGGGTTTTCAATTGCGGATACCGATTTCTTATCGTTCGAACCGAATCAAAATGTTGGTTCGGGACGCGATTTCGCGGGAATTCTAGCTCCGATCTTAGCGGAATTGCTCGAATCTTAGGGTTAAGTAAATGGATGTTGATTCCTCGATGGCGCCGGAGTCCGATCACGATTCGGCGGTGCAGAACCATGCCACTTCGGCGGAGAGAGACCAGCTAGGGGAGTCACCCTCAGGCGGCGGATCTCCGGCGCAGCCTCCGGTGCAACAGCAGCAGCAACCGCCGTTGCAGCAGCAACAGCAGCAGGCGGGGGCGGCTCAGGTGCAGCAGAGTCCGGTCGTTGGTCCGAGGCTCGCGCCAACCTACTCCGTGGTGGATGCGATTTTGGAGAAGAAGGAGGACGGGCCAGGGCCGCGGTGTGGCCACACGTTGACGGCGGTGGCAGCCGTCGGAGAAGAAGGCTCACCTGGGTACATTGGTCCTAGGTTGATTTTGTTTGGTGGTGCCACTGCGCTTGAAGGGAATTCTGCTGCTTCAGGGACTCCTTCATCCGCTGGAAATGCTGGCATACGTATGTATTTAACTTTCCTTATGTGTTTTTGTTAGTAGATAAGTATTTTGAATTTTGGTATTGTTAATTTGATTATAATATGGAAACTTTTTATGTGGACTTTACATGCTTGGTATATTTTAATCTTTAAAGCTGAATTAGATTATGCACAAACAGTCTTTTGGTTTATCTTGTTATTGGAGATGTTTAAATGCAAAGACCCCAATTTCATTGTTGTTTTAGGTCATGGAAATGCAAATATGACTTCAGAGGGATGATGTCTAAGGTCTATTCAGTTTTCGTGGCATCTTTTGGTCTTTGGTTGCATGAACTAAATGTTTCTGTTCATGGAAACTATGGTTGTCCTTTGGATACTTAATATTGGGAATATAGTGCAATAAAATGAGTTGAGAGTCAATCAAATTTGTACCAATTTTCGCCGTTTTATAGCTTTGTTTCCTTTTTATGGTTGGAGGGTAAAATTGAAACTTCATTAAAATTTCATTTCAGAAAATTCCCATCCACATCGCTTTCTGCCCCCTTTTGTAGGTAACAAGAAGTCAAGGAAAATTTATGTCCTAGGGAACGTTTCATTCTATTGGCCGTCGTTACTGCCTTCAATATAACGTGTCCAAACAATGGATTTGGTGGTTCTTTCCGTTATTTTCCATTTCACTACGCAGCTCCGCTCCACTTTTTCTCATTCATTTCACTCCATTTAGTGATATTTACTCCATATATGCTCATTTGGGTGCCAGAATCCTATTGTATACCATTTATGGCTTCACCCACATCTGGTTTATTGGGAATATAGTGCAATAAAATGAGTTGAGAGTCAATAGAATTTGTACCAATTTTTGCTGTTTTATAGCTTTGTTTCCTTTTTAAGGTTGGTGAGTAAACTGGAAATTTCATTCAATTTCATTTCAGAAAATTTCCATTCGCATCGCTTTCTGCCCCCTTTTGTAGGTAAAAAGAAGTCAAGGAAAATTTATGTCCCGGGTGTCCCGGTAACGTTTCATTCCATTGGTCATCGTTACCGTCTTCAATATAACGTGTCCAAACAATGGATTTGGTGGTTCTTTCCGTTATTTTCCATTTCACTCCACTTCATTTTTTCCCATTCATTTCACTCCATTTAATGATATTTACTCCATATATGCTCATTTGCGTGTCAGAATCCTATTGCATATCATTTATGGCAACTTGCTGTCGATTACTCATGATTGTCTGTCTGAAATCTTTCTTTTTCCTTTTTCCGTATTGCCTCCCTCGGCTGTTATATATGTCATATATATATATATATATATATATAGGGGGCGACTCAAGTGAGAGGAGTGTCTTATTGTGAGAGTGGGAGGAACAAATCTGGGCCATTAAATCATACATGAATGGTCAGGATTAGAAGTTAGTTGGTGGTCATGTGATCACTTAAAAAAGTCACATGACTTTATGTTCTAATCTTGACCATTCATGTATGATCCAAAGGTACAAATTTATTCATCTCATCTCTCATAATAACACACTCCTCTCTCTTGAGTTGCTCCCTATATATATATATATATATAAATTTTGTTTGTTTGTTTGAAATGCTGATTGTGTCATGTATTATGAAAACTTTCCTTTAGTCCATAAAACTTTGGATTAAAAAAACTGTAATATCTGGTGAGAGATGGTTGTTGTGCATATTTGACGCTGTTAGGATCCAATTGCAATGTATAGGATTTGAGTCCCACGTCGGAAGTATGGGAATCCGGTATGGGGTTTAAATGGCCTTGGACTTTCCAACCACAATAGCTTTTGTGGTGTGGTTCTCCATTCCACTATATCTCTCGGCTGCAAACGAGCAGTGTGGGTGGTGACGTCGACATTGCAGTATTCAGTTGGGACTAGCCAAAGGGATATTGCATAGCCAGGCTTCGTGGGCCTAAGGTGTTGCGGAGCATGGTGGGGTGTTAGGATCTAATTGCAATGTTTTTTTTTAATACCTGAATGGTTTCTCATAGATTGCAGCATGAAGTAGTGTCAATAGTAAATTAACCCAAATTACTCAGATAGTGTTGGTTATTGCTGTTTGTGGTGCTATAATTTTATCTTTTTGAAATTGATTCCATCATTTAATGTACTATTATTGATAAAAAAAACGAGAATGAGAAAACCAAATTTAGAATGTCTGGTTTCTCATTGGGGTCACAAGGAGCAAGGTTCCATGCAAGCAATCTAATTCTTGTTTTCGTATCGTGTGGATGCCTTATATCGTAATTTAACCATTGTAGTTTGTAAGTCATTTGAAGCTCCCCATGATTTTTTCTTCTTCTAATTCTTAAAAGTACAAGTCATCCAAGTGGGATGTTGTTCTTGTTTATTATTTTTGGTGCATGCTAATTCAAAAACTAAATACAGAAAACTTGATTAGGTGCAAACATTCTTAATTTCATCTGAATTTGGCATATCTTGTGAAGGATGTTAAAGAGGAGCAATGATTTTTTTAGATTTATAAAAAAATTATTCGGATAAGAACTGATATTGATTGGATTGATAGTTGTTTATGCTTGAAATCTATCATGATTGTTATATTTCATCTGATCTGCAGGCTTAGCCGGTGCTACGGCTGATGTCCACTGTTATGATGTCTTAACTAATAAATGGTCTAGGTAAGCTTGGAATCAGGTTATCTTTTACAGCCTTCATTATGACTTAAGCAATGCTTGTATAGCCTTATGTACTTTGCCCTTAGTGCTTATAACGGAAATAAAATGCAGGATAACTCCCTTTGGAGAGCCCCCAACCCCAAGAGCTGCACATGTGGCAACTGCTGTGGGAACGATGGTAGTTATTCAGGTAGCATGGAGACGGTCTCTTTAAGTTATCTTAGCATTGGTTAATGGTTAATTTCTTTCCTACATTTCAATGATTAGCTTAATTCTTAGTGGAAATTGCATTGTAAAACAGGGTGGTATTGGTCCTGCTGGTTTGTCAGCGGAGGACCTTCATGTTCTTGATCTTACTCAGCAACGACCACGATGGCATAGGTTAGACTTGCAATTGAATCTTTTCGTTTTCTTTTTCTCCTTGATGTTTCTAATGACACTGATCTAATATAGCGGGTTCTTAATGTTATGTAGAGTTGGTGTTCCAGGCCCTGGACCAGGGCCACGTTATGGACATGTAATGGCTTTGGTGGGGCAGAGATATCTCATGGCAATTGGAGGCAATGATGGTAACTACCCAAATGCTTGCCCTATTACATTGTGTGCCTTAGAGTTGAATGTTTGCTCTGTGATTAAATTTATTGGATGTTACCCTTGTGTTGTCCCTGTTTTCCAGGAAAGAGACCTTTGGCCGATGTATGGGCCTTGGACACAGCTGCCAAGCCTTATGAATGGCGCAAGTTGGAGCCAGAAGGAGAGGGTCCACCTCCATGCATGTACTCTTCTGTTCCATAGATTCTGCCTTTCTTGACTAATATTTTGACTTCACAATGTGCATATCAGTTAAATGCTCATGATCATCATAGCTTTTTCTTATTTTGTATCCTTTGATGTCTTAAACTAGATTCTGAGGGATGTGACTTAATTGATTGCAAATGAGTGATCTGATTAGATTTAGACCCTTCATTTCCAGTTTGTGAATTTATGCAGATATGTTAGTTGGATTGATATGTTTTATGGGTTAAATTTATTTTTTGCTTCACTTGATATCATATTATGTCATTTTGAATGTTACCAAGATGGTTAGCTCTCAGTTTTTAAATCAATTTGATGTCTACGGTCAATGTCATTGATTTATATTTTATGTTCTGTTTCTCCCATCTTCTTTTTAATAAATAATATTTGTCTATATTTCTACAATCAGTGCAAATTGAATTGTCTGTAATTTTCATTAGTTCTGCCATGGCAAGCACCAAGCATACTTTGGTTTGCTATTACCTTGTAAAATTGAGCTGGTTTATTGGTTGATCATTGCTTTATTCTTTCTTCAGTTGGAGCTGTTTGATAATAGAGTAGGATTTCCTTTATTTTCTGGTTTCTTTTAAATATGTGAAGATAATGAGATTGCAGAGCTTGAGTGGCGCTTTATGATTTGAACTTTGACGCATCATATGGAAATTTTGGAAGTAGAGGAGTGAAATTTTAAGTGCTATATTATCCTGTAATTTAATTATTAATTGTTTAATCATGACTTATTTTGTTAAAGTGTTGATTGGCATGAATGTTCTGTTTCTGGAATAAAGTAAGCTCACTATTGCAATGTTTTTTGTGAGCACAAGAGAGTTCTTTAAAGTACCTCGTGGATTTCAACTAATAACTCTGAAAAACTTTCCTTGTGTTTTTTTTGAAGTAATACGGTGTTGAGTTGCCATTTTTTCATTTACTTTTGAGTAGGTATGCAACTGCAAGTGCACGTTCTGATGGACTTCTTCTGCTTTGTGGAGGGAGGGATGCCAATAGTGTCGTGAGTTATCTAATCAGAATTTTACTCATTCTCATTCTGTTGATTTGGTTCACCTAGGTAGCTTTTAATTTATGCCCGATATAATTACCTGAGTTTGTCATTGATATCCCTTTCCATGTATCTCTATGCTGATGGCTTGCCCGTATAGTGGCCCACCCAGTGTTAGTATTCTTTGGTGAATCTTAATATTGTGTGCATATAAATATAAGAGAAGTAATTACACCAGGGTTGAGGATAAGGTATCCTCAAGAGTTAAAAAAACCTAAAACAAAACAAACGAAACAGGTATACTGTATGTGCCAGCAGGACAGCTCATTCCTTTTGTAAATTGGAGATGTTGACAACCTTAGAACACCTATAAACCTAGTGTCAAAGAGAAGCTAAGAACATAACCCTATCCCAAAGCAAAATTTGGGGTAGGCAGATGCTCTTAAATGTGTGTTGCACTCCGATCAAATGTACCAAAAATTAGCAAAAATTGTTCATCAACACCAAATTTTAGTTTTTTTTTTTTTTTGGTTGCCAAAACCATTAAAATGAACCAGCAAGACTTGCTTTGCATAGCGGTGCCTCCCAGTGGTCGCAAAAGAATCCCAAGGTTGATCTAAAGAAGGGTGGCTGCCTTGCAATACAGAAATTCAGAAATAAGTGTTACTGTTTATGAGCTTGACTTGCATGTGGCAAATGTTATGTCAGTGGTGTCAGGCCTGTGAATCTGTAGCAAATAATTTGTTATTTTGTGCTAACCCTGTTGAGATCTTCTGTCCAAGAAAAGGACGTCACTGTAGACATGGAGAGCTTTGGACTTGCAGATAGTTTTATCTAGGAGGAACCTTTGACAATTGCACTGTGCGAGTGAGAAATTGGATGAGGGATTTAATAGAGAATAATCCAAAAGAGTCCAGAATTCAAACCCTCCTGTCAGAATATGCACAGAAGTGATTAGTCAAGTAAAATTAAAAAAAAAATTTGATTTTTACTCACCTACCTCTCTGTCACTATAGTTTTTGCTAATATGAACTTGTGGTGGACCTGGGTAGGATAGAAATTATTTATACTTTAAGAGGGAATTATGTAAAGTGGAAAGAATATACATCGAGGAAAAGCCTCTAGGGAAGAGAGTAGAGACATTTCGCACTGAGGCATCCTTCGAAACCTTGATATGGTTGTCATCACAAAGATTAAGAGTAACCACTAATCAGTGGTCTAAAAGAAACATAACCCTGAGAGATAAACATCAGTGGATTAGTATGAGTTACATTAATCACTGGATTGACACTCCCAGATTTAAACCATACTCAGTCCTAATAACTTGGTGCCATAGAGGTAGTCTCTCTAAAGGAAAATGCCATAGCCACTTTAACTGCCAAGCAATATGTCTGGACGCCTAATCCAAGACCCTATCCCCCTTCACTTTTTTTTGGTCTGCAGCACAAATCCCAACTAACTAGGAACAAAATGATCTCTTTTCGCTTTTCAGATTGCCCACCCCTGACCAAGCATAGTCTCATGATTTTCTTCTTTCTAGCCTCTCCCTGTAGAATACATGCCTTTGCTGAATCTTTGTACCCACACATTTAAATTTAGAATCTGACTTACCCATATATAGGACGGACCAAAAGAATCTGTTAATAACTAATTTAATGCTTTTCTTGATTTTTTTAAATTTAATTTAAATAAACACAATCAGAAGCTATTGGAATACCTTTTTGGTGGTTGGGTGTTGAAGTTCCAACAACTCTACCAAATTTCCAATTGCTCAGGCAGGCTAAATTGGATGCTTTCCATCTGACCGATGTTATTGATATTTTGGCCATTTTATGTTGTTTATATGTCTACATATAGTCTATCAGTCTCTGCTTTCTGTTTTCCAGGCCTACTTTCTCATGAACAAACACTAGTTGGTAGATTCATCTTATTCTGTTTAATTTCTGTAATTCTTTAGATATTTTAATGTGGTTCTTTTGATTTGTTTACATCTAACATTGAGCACAAAAAAAAATAAAAAAAAAATAAAAAATCCATATGCTGCAGCCATTGGCAAGTGCATATGGACTTGCTAAGCATAGAGATGGTCGTTGGGAATGGGCAATTGCCCCTGGTGTCTCACCATCTCCAAGATATCAGCATGCTGCGGTGAGATTCACTTTCTTTTATTTAATCCTCTGTTTTCTGGGTTAGTTATATATTCCAAGGATCTTAATTTGCTCGATTTAATGATTCTAGGTATTTGTTAATGCAAGACTCCATGTGTCTGGTGGGGCTCTTGGTGGAGGACGGATGGTAGAAGACTCGTCAAGTGTTGCAGGTACTTGCTGATGGGCATTGCTTAAATTTTTTTTTTTGTTGACTGTTACTGAATTTTTTTATATATATATATTTTGTCATGTTTGACCTTGTTGCTTTTTTTAAAAACTAATTATTGGTCTTTATAACCTTGCTTTCTATCTTCTGCCTCCATTCTTGTATACGTGTAATTTTCATTTTTTTGATAGAATAATTACTTTTTATTTTGTCAAATAAAGAAAGAGTTTTTTTTTTTTTGGCGGAAATCTGGAGGGTCTGTTATAAGCAATGACAAAATACTTTTCACTACTATTGTAGTGACTGTTGGTAGGGTAGCTTGCTGATAATTACTTGCTGGTGTAGCCTTTAGTTATTATTTACTGATCATCTTTTATTTTTATGTGAAAGCATGATTTACTATGATACTAATCAATGCTTTACTTTTTTAGAAGTTTTCACTAATGTCTGCTCCCTTGGTTTGTAGTGTTGGACACTGCTGCTGGTGTTTGGTGTGATACAAAATCTGTTGTTACCAGTCCAAGAACGGGTAGATACAGTGCTGATGCAGCTGGTGGAGATGCCTCAGTTGAGTTGACAAGGCGTTGTAGGCATGCAGCTGCTGCTGTTGGTGACCTAATTTTTATTTATGGTGGTTTACGTGGGGGTAAGTCATAAATTTAACTTTTTGTGAATTCATCTTGATGGATTGTTTCTTATTTGCTTGATGTCACATGATAGTTTGATCAATGAAGTTACATTAGGCCAGCCGGCTTTCTGATGACAATTTAGTTACTTTGTTGTATTTGTTTTACACATTTTATGTCACAATAATTTGGTTTACTTTATTTTAGTTTATCTTTTGGGATTTTTGGGGGGACTTGAAGCAATAGGGACATTTCAATCTTGGTTGTGTATTTAATTATTCAGACATGAGCAGACGGTGGTGATTGTTAATGTCTTCCATCAGAATATGAAAATTCTTAAATGGTGCCTGAAGAGTTGGAGATGGAAAATTAAGGAATAGCTCAATTAGCATGATGGCCATAGCTTTCATGCTGTTGATCATATGCATGTTTGGTGTTTTGAGGAACAATAGAGTTGAGAGGAGCAAGTCTAGACTGTCAAGTAAAACTTGGAGCTATTACTATTTTTTAGGTTCAATATTGGCTCAGGATGTCATATGGGCGTTCAATCTTGGGAGAATTCCGATTAAGAGAGTTTCTGAATTCTGCTCATGTCAGAATATTCTGTTGTTGATCTTTTAGTATCATTTGAACTGTTCTTGAAATATTTTAGTTTCAATCCCTGTTCATCTTGCAAACTGAGCTCTCTGCTCTCATATTCACTATGGGATTTTATCTTGTGGTGAGCTAAATTTAACTCGAGGAGCAGGACTGACCATAATGTATTGTGTTTATGCTGCAGGAGTCTTGCTGGACGACCTACTTGTTGCTGAGGATCTTGCCGCCGCTGAAACAACTGCTGCTGCCTCACATGCTGCTGCTGCAGCAGCTGCATCTAATGTACAAGTGGGACGACTACCTGCACGATATGAATTTGTTGATGATGGGACAAGGCAAACAATGCCTGAAGCCGCTGCTGATGGTGCAGTTGTTTTGGGCAATCCAGTTGCTCCCCCAGTAAATGGCGACATGTATACTGATATCAGCACCGAAAATGCCATGCTTCAGGGATCTAGGTACCATAGTTTTTATCATCTTATTGGGTAAAGTATTAAATTGTTATTTCTTTGGCTTCATCAATCATGTGAAGAACTTTGAACAGACGAACAAGCAAAGGTGTTGAGTATCTGGTTGAAGCATCAGCTGCGGAAGCTGAAGCTATCAGTGCCACTCTGGCTGCTGCCAAGGCACGACAAGTGAATGGAGAAGTTGAATTGCCTGACAGAGACCGTGGAGCTGAGGCTACCCCTAGTGGGAAACAAATATCTTCCTTGATTAAGCCTGATTCTGCAGGGTCAAATAACATCGTTCCTGGTGGAGTTAGGCTACATCATAGAGCTGTGAGTAATACATTTTGATTGCCAAGGAAAAATTATGCCATGTTTTTCCATGAGATATTTAAGTGCAACTTCTGTTCTCTGGAATTTTCTCCAGGTGGTTGTTGCTGCAGAGACTGGTGGAGCATTAGGTGGCATGGTTAGACAGCTTTCAATTGATCAGTTTGAAAATGAAGGCAGGCGGGTCAGTTATGGGACTCCAGAAAATGCAACTGCCGCTCGAAAATTATTAGATCGGCAGATGTCTATCAATAGTGTTCCAAAGAAGGTAAGATTTGTTACAATTGAGTATAGACTGAGGACATTCATACTACTGATATTAGAATAAGTTCATTGCTGTTCCACTATAAAATTTTGTACACCATCATCAATCATTTTTTGCCACATCATTAGAAGAGTTTGATCTCTTGGGTATTTCTTATCATGGTCGAACTCTCTACTGATGTGACAAAACATGGTTGAATGATAATGTAAAAAGTTTCTACACTAACCGTGGATCAAAATTTAATTCTATTAGAATAGTAATATGTATTTAATTTAACTATTCAGCTATGGTAATGTATCAGGTGCTTTCTGATAGGTTTGAAATAACATATACTATTAAATGTTGTGGGCTTGACCTATCAAATGTTGGAGCCAAGGGCAATGGGTCAAGTGCAGAACATCTGATAGGTCATGCTCGTTGACCTTCCTTCTGTTGTCATTGTGTGCTGTCTCACATACCTTCTATCCATGGCAATGTTATGAATGTCTGTTATGTGTTGGATTTATCATACCTATTTTGTTGATTCACCAAGCATTCTGGCTTCTTATGGAGTTCCCTGACCTTATACAGGTCATAGCACACCTCTTAAAGCCTCGTGGCTGGAAACCACCAGTTCGTCGGCAATTTTTCTTAGATTGCAATGAGATTGCGGATCTTTGTGATAGTGCAGAGCGGATATTTTCAAGTGAACCAAGTGTCATACAACTCAGGGCACCGATTAAAATATTTGGTGATTTACATGGGCAGTTTGGGGATCTCATGCGCTTGTTTGATGAGTATGGTGCACCATCAACTGCTGGTGACATAGCGTAAGTTCTTTAGTTCTCACGGATGATTTATACGTGAAAAATGGATAGTTGCTGCATGCCAATAGTGTGTTTTTTGGTTTCTGTTTTCTTTTGACTTAAGCCTCTGGGTCAATTAGTTATTTATCTAGGTGTCTAAGCATGGTTGTCAATGTATTAAGGTGTCAAAGCCACAACCTGCTTTCTCTAATTATTTGTGCCAGTTGGTTTGCTACCATTATTTCAGTTTGTACATTTGTGGAGTCCCACTTAAGAATGCTATTTTATTATTTTTTGTCACTTGATGCATTGTTGAGATCGTATCCTTGAGCATAAGTTCTTGTGATCGACTATCTAACAGATACACTTCATAGATTTTTCATGCTCACTTTCAACTTTAATAGTCACGGCACTGTTTCTTGATCAAATTAGCCTAACCCGATCTTCCTTTGGTGAGTGGTTCTTGTATTAGATTTGACTACCTAGCACCAATGTGCATAATGATGCATGTAGTCCTTTCTTCTCTGAATGATATTATGGTACAAATCCAATGCTTTTATAGATTTGATTTTTTTATATTTATATTTTGATGCTCTAAGTGGATTTATCCTTGCAGTTTGCATTGGATAGCATAGCTCAGTAGTTACTAGATTAACTGTCAGATGCCCCCCCCCCCCACAAAAAAAAAAACAGCTGGCTTGTGCTTAAAATTTTGTTTGGACTATGTAACATTATTGCCATTCAAATTTCTCTTTTGCTAATTTTGTGTAAATGGCTATCAGATATATCGATTATCTATTCCTAGGAGATTATGTTGATAGGGGCCAACACAGCCTGGAGACTATAAGCCTTCTGCTTGCTCTGAAGGTACTTGGATATATAGTTTGTCTGCCTGTGTTGTTTATCAAGTTTGGTGGCATCTGGTTTATGCATGGTTATGTAAATATTGCAGGTTGAATATCCAAACAATGTACATTTAATACGTGGAAACCATGAAGCTGCTGATATTAATGCCCTTTTTGGTTTCCGAATTGAGTGCATTGAGAGGATGGTAAGGAATTTCATGTACCACACTATGTTCTTTTTATTCATATTGGGTACTTAATGAACCTTGTAATTCGCTGATCAGGGTGAGAGAGATGGAATTTGGGCATGGCACCGGATAAACCGTCTGTTTAATTGGCTTCCTTTGGCAGCTCTAATTGAGAAAAAAATTATTTGCATGCATGGAGGTATTGGTCGTTCTATAAATCATGTGGAACAGATTGAAAATATTCAGCGTCCAATTACAATGGAAGCAGGATCCATTGTGCTTATGGATCTATTGTGGTTAGTGCATTTGTATGCTTTTGCATGTATGGGACCATTTATTTCATGTACTTTTGAATGATGACAGCATGAATTGTTTCTCTAGGTCTGATCCTACAGAGAATGATAGCGTGGAAGGACTGCGGCCAAATGCTAGAGGTCCAGGTTTAGTTACTTTTGGGGTGAGTAATCGTTACCATTTTTTTGGGTAAAATGTTGATATTTAACTTTATTTTTAGTTGCCTGGATAATGGTATAAATAGATACTTGATTCAGCGTTTCTAGATGGTAAATATAATAATTCCAATGAATATTCTAATACAGGTTTATGTGATTGATTTTGATAAATTTAAAATGCTTATGTATTGTGTCATTATTCTGGAAATCCATATTTTATTTATTGGTAATGCTGAATTTTGAAGCATCAGTTGAAACTTTTTAAATCAATTGTACAGTGTTTAGGCCTTGAAATTTATACAAGCATAACAGGCATCTATTATATTACGATTTTTGAAGCTATGCTCCTGCAGGGTTAAATTTGAAAAGACAATAAAATTAATTAGTTCCATTGTGTTACAGCTTCAAGTTGTTGTAAACTTGTAATGCATGTACTTATTTTTTCCCTTTGTTAATTTCCGCACTTGATCTTTCCTCTAATTCGAAGATTGCCTCTTTTGTGATGGGTGTTCTTTAAATTGTTAAACTTGCATATACGCTGTTATGCTCATCTAAATGGAGTTCGCTATTGCAGCCTGATCGTGTCATGGAATTTTGTAACAACAATGATCTTCAGCTGATTGTTCGTGCACATGAATGTGTGATGGATGGCTTTGAGCGTTTTGCCCAGGGACATTTGATCACACTTTTCTCAGCTACAAACTACTGTGGTATATTTTGCTGGCTTCTACATTACACTTTCCTCGTTAGATCATTTTTCCCTTCTAAATTTTGGCACATCCTTGTGGCAATAGGTACTGCAAATAATGCTGGGGCAATATTAGTGTTGGGTAGAGACCTTGTTGTGGTTCCTAAACTGATCCATCCACTACCACCCGCAATTTCTTCACCAGAAACGTCACCCGAACGTCATATTGAAGATACATGGATGCAGGTATTCCTTCAAATATTTTTCATTAAATGGTTGGCACCCACTTAACGGTGTCTCGCACGAATATCACATGCATGAGCACATCTAAATGAATTTTGAGCTGACCTATATTATGGGATTAAGCTATGATAATAATTTATTTATTTTGTGTTAAAATATGTTCAGGAGTTGAATGCTAACAGACCACCAACACCGACTAGAGGTCGTCCTCAAGTAACAAATGACCGAGGTTCGCTTGCTTGGATATAGTGATCATTAAGAAAGCCCCTAATGTTTATGCCTTAACGGCTTGTGCTATCGCCTTGTTCTCTGGTGTTATGTATATATCATGATGCCATTTATGGGGTATCCGAGGTTTTTATCTTAATCCCCGCAGAAAACCTGAAGACTTTCTAAGTCTTGGTTCTCACCACTCAATCGGCAGGCCTTTATACAAGTTCGGGAAGCAAGGTCGGTAGCCACTGCCAGGTTCACTTTCACAGAGCTAGGGGTTGCAGTCTGGGTTGCACCCACCCGTTGTAAATTGAGCCATAGGTACAAAATCAAGGTCGTGGTTCTCTGTGTTGTGGATTGTCAATGCTGGCTATTTTTGTCATTAATTTTACACATTTTTTACTCATCGTCTCTAGGTTATTACTGTTCTTTATTTAATATTTTGAATCAAGAGAACAAGAGGGTTTTTCGTTTTTTCCTTGTGATGGTGAGATATATAAATCAGAAATCTTTCTTGGGGGTCAATGTATCATAGATGTTGCTTTGTGTAATTCTCATCCATGATCTGTACGATTAAATTTTGTGTGAATCTACAATCTCTGATACAGAAATGTGAATTATGAAAGAATTTGTATTTTATTTTCTGCTGCAAAATAGTACTAATTGTTGAAAAAAGCTTTCGTGCAGCTGTTGAATTTCGCTGGATAGTGGCCCTATATGTGACTTCCCCTGGGACTAATTTTCATTTAGTGTAACTTACGGCGACCCGTACTGCTCGACTTCCAGCTACCCTCTGAATTATAGACTGTATAATTTAGTTGATGTTTAAAAATGTGTATTCTAATCCTTTGTAGAAGGTGTAAATACGTTCTGTTAAAATTTTCATCAAATTCATCAAATATTAACAAAATCGGTCATATGCTTGGCGAGTGACTAAATCTTGATTTGAAATCTCTCTATTCACATGACCACTTAGGGGTATTTTCATCTAAAATTTAGTCACATGTTTCGCATGTAATTAAAAATTACTCTTTTCAATATAATATTTATATTTTTTTTTTATTTTTCAACATTTGCAAGGTTGTATAAGTTAGAAAAATCAAGTTGTGCAATGAGAAATATATTAACAGAATCTTTATTCCGAAAGGGAAAACTATTTTTCACAATTCATGTTTATTTCTTTCTTTAAAAAAGGGATAAAATAAAAGTCAATATTTTCAGAAGTTACTAAATCTTGCATAATTATTATAGATATCATTCGTAGAATGTGCAACATTGGATTATTAACTCATTTCGTACTCTAACTGACTCCTAAGTTTAATCTTATTTTCAAAGATTGATTTTTCTTAATAAATGGATTTTTCTAATTTTTTTAATTTAAATAAATTTTAATGACCGGTCATTTTTTATTATTATTATTTCTTGCCAGTCTCGGCGTGATATCGATCACATCAACATGCGAAACATGCAATACCATTAGCAACATATTGGAAGCAAAATCACACTCCATGTTAACTTTTTATACCTAAGTTTGTATTATTTTTGTTTTATATTCGTAAGTCGTCACCCCACCCACCGAAAAAATGGCAGCTAAAATATATTTCAGTTAAAGTTGATGATGTTGTCATCATCCTCTCGATCCTTGTTTACTACATGTTTAATCAATCATGTTATATAAAGCGTCTTCGTGATGTTGCAAGAAACATATTTACTTTTTTTAGTAGTGGCACTCGCTGAAGTTTGTTTTCTATTGTTTTATTTCTGAAGACCAAGGGATGCATGGCCAGTTGACAAGCAGTAACTGGAGTAATGGGTTATGACAAATTATTCTGTATTAGAGAAATTATAATAATTAAGAATAAAAAATTATTCTGTTTTATTTTTTTAGTATTTATATTATTAAATTTAGACATCCTATATGAAGTAAAATCCCGTGTTACAAAACCTTTTTCCTTAAAACTGAGGAGAGGCAAAACATATCAGGGAATGATCATGGTGTTCCCCCAAAAAAAGACCAATTAGGCATGACACGACCCATTCTGAAACCCCATTGGCTTGGATTACAAAAGCAAGAAAAGTGGAAGTTAAGAAACCATGATAATTTAGAGCAAGACAAGACAGTCCACCAAGTCAAAAAACACAAAATGAGCTAGCTAGGATTACGTTATGTATATAGAGGAATGTTTTTTAAACGTAAAATTGGGATACCATACGTGTCCTTTTTATTTATTTTTTTTTATGTATTTTCGAGATGTGTATATAGAAAGATAAAAAATAAGTAAGAGATATAAATAAACACATACAGTATCTAAAATTTGTGTTCAAATAACATAACTCATATATATAGTGGCCAATACCAAATTAAGCAAGATAAATATAAATATATTAATATATATGACACTGTTCAAGTCATAATTTGCTCTGATATTACAAATAAAATATTCTCCCTCACCATCCCTCTAACCCCCTCCCTTTTCTTTTATTTGAAAGCAGCTCCCTGAAAGAGTGGAACCGAACTGGGTAGAGATAAAAAAAAGGATGAAGTAATAAATAGTGTTTAAGCAATGGGTTTTGGATAATAATTAAGCAGTAGTGGGGCCAGGCCTTATGAGACAACAACTTGTTTATTGACTCAGGATCTAGGTGGCAATGCAATAGGGTTCCCAGAACAAGAAGGACCTTCTAGAATCCTTGCAACCCTCCAAATTGTGAACCATGTAATCACCATTCTTCCCTCTCAGAACCAGCAATTGTTGCCTCTCATTTGAGACATGCTTCAAGTCCCCAGAGACAATGAGCTTGCTGGTGCTATTGTTGTTCAAGGTTGAGTAGGTGGTGTTGTGTTTTTGATGGGCCAGTGAATGAGGAAGTGTGGCATCTTTGGATGTGGGCTTGGTCCTCCAAAAGTACTCATAAGCATTGAAATTGAAAGAAGCTGCAGCTGTTGAGGGAATCAACCTAGGCACCCTAGGTGGCAGTGATTGTGCCAATGGACCTGTTTCCACTTCAACTTCATTGAACTTTTCTGACCACTTTGGGTTCCTATTCACTAACCCAATTGGCTTATTCATCATCAGTGCTAAACTACCAACACTATTAGTATTAGTAATCTTCAAAGGTGCTTTCTCTATCACACTCTCAACATCATCTTCACCTTCATCCTCATCATCAATATCCTCTTCATGTTCAACTTCCTCAAACTCTTCTTCAAACTCCTCCTCCAATAAACCATCATGATCATTCTCAGCAACTTCTTCATCACCAATAGTATCCTCCTTGGTTTCTTCTTGATTTGCAAAAGTGAGGACAAGGCGACCATCTTGGCGTTGAACACAGAAGTTGTTCTGAGAAGGAACAGACACAGCTTCAAGGACCAACCTTCCATTGTCTCTGCGGGAACGCATGTGGAGTGAAGGACCAGCAGTTTGACGAGAAGAAAGTGAAGGGAGTGGTGGAGGAAAAGAGCGTGGTGGGGTCTTCTTGGCAGCACCATGATTGTACCTTGGCTCTTCTGTTTCTGCTTCTATAATCACTTTCACTTCTTCTTCTTCTTCTTCTTCTTCTTCTTGTTGATGGTGTTGCTTCTCTTCTTCCTTGTGATCTTCCTCTGTCTCGGATGGAGGGTAAGAGGGGAACAAGCCATCAGAGCCAGTCTCGGATCCAAGACTCTCAGTGCAGATTTCGAGGCTCTTCTCACTCAAACAACTCTTTGACCTTTTGACAAGAGGGTGAATATAAGGACTCACTGGGAGTGATTTTGAGATTTCATTGTTGTTGTCCTTGAGTGACACGAGTGAGGTCCACATGTCAAATGCTCCTCCAGCTGCTTTCTCTTGCTCCTCTTTCTTGTTCCTTTGAATTGAGCTCCATATCTCAAGCCTTTCTCTCTCAGCTTCAGCTTCATCTTCTGATGAGGAAGAGGAAGAGGAAAACGAGTCAGCAATGGTTTTGGTGGATGAGTGCAAGAGCTCTTCAGATGAAGGAATCTTCTTGATCATGTTTTGATGAGAGAGCCATTTGTTGGAGGACATGTCAGCAGATAGAGCTCTTCGAAGAGAAGAGGCAGAAGAAGGTGTGGTGTTTGTATCACCCAAAATGGTGACTATGCCTTGCTTCTGCTGCATCATGAGCATGGTCTCTTCTACTTGTTGGGTTTGGATCTTGTTGGTCATGGAACTACAAGCTGCTGATGATGACATCTCCAATAATAAGAGAAGGAACAGCACTTATAGCGAGCTAGCTGCATAGAAGTAATCGAAACTTTAGAATAAAATAAAAACAAGAAGGTACTAGTGAAGTGTGCAAGAGAATTTCAAGTTACAAAGCAGTGTCAGTGAGGGACATGCATGTGGTGGGAGCAAGCTAAGCTAGATATAGCTAAAATAAGAAAAATACAAAGTTTATTGGGATTGAAATTAGTTACCTGAAGGAACGCAACAGCATCCAACAGAGGTCTCTCTTCTACTAAGAGACCACTGGGGGTGCAAGTTGCAAGAAAATGAAGTGTAGGAGGATGAGGATGATGTTGTAGTGTGTTTGTTGATAGAGATATTGATGAGAATTCAGTGACTATAGGAAGGAATGGGTGTGGTTTGTGGCAATGCAATGCAGAGGGAGGGAGGGGGATGAGGGGTATATGTAGGGGGCCAAAAGCTTAAAGAACCGTGTTCAGTGGGCCCCGATTACGCACCATGGAAAGCCCCCCATTTAATTTATTGGTTTCCAGTTTTTTGTTTTTTCTTAATTATAAATGACCGTGTCAAGTTATTATATGGACACAGCTTTGCCATGGATTCTATAAAAGATGATATCACTATTTCTTTTTATACATTATTTATAACGGTTTAATTGATATGTACTCTCTTCGGACTCAATTATAAGCAAAATTACCTAATTTTATACTTATTAAAAAAGTTATCTTGATAAAAAGTGAGTTTTAATTACTAAACTACCATTACTTATAATAATCACCACTTTAATTCTTGGGAGTGTGCATTGTTCTTGGAAAATTAAAAGGACATTAATTAACCAAGGGTATTTTTGGAACACTGACATTAGATAGAGTTGGATTGATTGGATTTTACTTAAATTTGAGTCCACCAAATATAGATATTTTTTGCTTATAATTGAGTCCGGAGTAATATTGTTAGTGTAAAGTTTTTTACACTGTCAACCAGTCAGAAATTATGTTATGAATAAATTTTAAAGTAGTTAAGATGAGAATTAAACACTTCAATGATATGTGGATTTATGATTTACAATTAAAAATTTATCATGCATGTTTGAAATTTCAAATTATGAACATGTTATCAGATAGAGCGTGGATGATAAATCCCAGAAATTGTAAGGAAAATTCTCAACCAAATAAGAAAAGGGTTATCAAGGGTATTTAAGTGAATTTATATTATTTTATTTTGCTATCCAAATAATATACAGGACAAAAGTTGTATTATGTCTCAAGTATTTGTTATGTACACTTTTTGTTCTGTATCTCAATTCGAATTAAACGTATTATTAAGGGATAATATTTATCTAAAAAAAAATCAACTTTGAGGGAAAAAAATGTTTTCCAAGGATTATTTTTAAAGTCTAAACAAACTGATTGAATAACAACTCACATTTCGATACACGTGACATCGGTACCACAATAAATTGATTTTCAGGGTCAGCTATGATATGAAATAAATATTGCACTACTAGATGGAAATTGGAAAGGAGGATGATGCTTGAATGTGTTTTTTTTCTAAACAATCATGCATACGGCTTAAAATATTTAATCAGTAAGGATTATTAACAGGGTCTTGCTAACAAGTACATTAATAACCATACTTTTATCTGTAAATACTGTATAGTAGTATACTTTTTTGGACAGAAAAGAATACTGCATCTTTTTTTTCCCCATGAGTTCTAATCTCAATAGCCAATAAGACTACTAGTTTTTAGTGTTAATATGTTATGATTTGAATATATATATACAATACCAATTCATTATTTATGGATGATGCATGTAATTTCATTGATACATAGTCAATCGTTCTTTTTTCTCTGATAGATGATCAGAATTCATCTGGGTTTAAATCCTATTGAGAGGTCCACTAGACCCTAAGGGTTCGTTTGGTGGTCGATCAGATAGGATATGGAGGAGTTACGGATATGATAAGAGAACATGATAGAAGTATGATATGATATAAACAAGATAAGTTGTTATCCTATTTTGACGTCCACCAGATAACCAACTGGATATCATTATAATTTGAGTATGAATTTTAAATTTTTCATTTTTATTCTAAAATGTTTTCATATTTTATCAGATTTTTTATATTTTTAAATTATATAAAAAGACAAAGTTATCCTTTTGATAAAATTACATATAATTTTTTAAATTTTTAAATATTAGTTAACTTAAATTAATTTTTTTATAATTTTAAATATTATTTTTAGTTTTTACTTTACATATAGTTAAATTATTAGAATAATTTTTTTTTATCTTTTTTAATTTTTTAAATAATAAAAAATTACAAAACTAGCCTTGTGACAAAATGAAAATATTTTTTAAATTAATTATTAATATTTTTATTATTTTAAATATTTTATATTTTATTATACTTTAATTATTTTATATATAAAATATTTTTATATTTTATTATACTTTAGATCATCATATCCTATCATGTTGAGTTTTAACTTAACCCTCCCCTCAGGATAGAATTTTAACTAGATGAACATGATATGATAAGTGACAGGATTGATTTATGACATTTATCCTATCCTGCTAGCTCACCAAACAATAGTTTCAGACAAGATATGATAGCTTATCCTATCATGTCTCCCTTATCTTGACCACCAAATGAGCCATAAGTGCATTGTTTAATGAATCCAGACAAGATAATTATTCATTGAAAAACTAAATGCATCTGCCGATGTGAGTTTGAATCCCACTGCCGATGTGAGGACTTCGTTGGTTGGGTAATCTGTAAGTACCTCTGTAAGCGCTCTTTGAGCTTTGGAGCTTGCCCTGACCCTGGTGAGCCCTCGGGACCCAACTCACGTAAACTTTTTTTGCAACAAAAAAATGCATCTCTTCCCGATATATTGATTACACCACTTCCCATAGAAACTTACTATTTTAGATTCTTTAAACTACTCTCTCCGGTCTCTATTATAAGCAAAAAATTGAATAAAGCATATATATAAAAGTGGTTAGTTAATCTCATTTAAAAGAGTCATTGGGAATGAAAAATTAATTTTGTTACCTAAATTACCCTTCCTCTTATTTATTGAGTTTGTGTTGTTGAGAATAAAAGGAGTCATTGGAAAATAAAATTTGTATTAAATGAAGGGTATTTTGAGAACAACTTCATTAAATAGGATGGAAGTAGTTGGAATTTGCTTATATTTTGGACCAAAAAATTTGAAATTTTTTGCTTATATTGTGAACCGGATGGAGTATGTCATTAATTAGGGCACTTGTTAGCATTTACCTTATTATTATAAATATTTTTTTACAATTAACTAATCATAAATCATAATATTATTAAAAATTCTTAACTCTTATAATAACTATTTTAAAAGTCATACATGTATGATGTTGTATGATTGGTTGATAATGAAAAATATTTACACTCACAATATATCAAAATTTATCTAAAAGTTTAAACATGTGATTTAACTTTTGGAAATGAAGTTTCTCTCTCTCGCTTTTTTATTTTATTTTTTATTATAAAAAAGGAGCGCATGTTTCCTATAACATTTTAAAATATTTAAGTACTTTTTTTATAAGCAAAATATTTATTGAAACGAGTAAAAATATTCAAATATTAATAAGTATATTGTATAGTACATTAATATTATTAAACATATAAATATAAAATATTTTAAAACTATTTAAAATTATGATATATATATATATAATTAATGTAGAACCTTATAATATAAATTAAAAGATAAAATATTTAAAGCCAAAAGAAAAATATGTATAATTAATTCTGATATTTAAATTTAAATAATAATAAAAATTGAGAATGACTTCTGTTATTCTATAAATTAGAGTAGCCTTACATATTTAGTTACTCTTTAAAAAATATATACTCTGATTTAATATGTAGATGTCTTATATGTGAATGTGTGTGAGAATATTTTTAATATTAGCTATTTATTTATAATTGTATGGTTAAGATTTGTTGTTTTTATCTTTTCAAAATGTAAAATATTATCGTTATATATTAAAGAGAAGAGGAGACTCGCCCATTTCAACATAAATTAGTATTGCCTTATGTTTTTGTATCTTTTGCCAATTAGTATTAGTATTAGTTAGAAGCAAACTTGGGTTCAAACATGGTTAATTTATAATATATATGTTTCAATCTTTAGTTCATGTAGTCAATAGTCATTGTTGAGGATGAATTATAACCTAACCTAACCTAACCTAACCCGCACGTCTACATGATTAAGAAATATGTTTTTTCTTTTCTTTTCTTTTCTTTTTTAAAATTAAACTAAAATAGCTTTCTAGACAATGACAATCCACCTGATGTACCAAAAAAAAAAAAAAAAAGATAATGACAATTCAATTATCACGTACTTAAATTAAAATTAACATCATGACATTTTTAATTAGATTTTTTCATCTGAGTTTTTAAGTAAAATATCGAGATGTTACCAAAAAAAAAAGTAAAATATCGAGACAAGAAAAAATAAGGACCTATTTGTTTTGTTTCTAGTTTCCTTTTTTTAGAAATAATTTCCAAAATATTACATTATTTTTATTATGTTTCCTGAATGGCTGAAAGAAAATAAAATGACAATTTTGTAATTATTTTGAAAATAAGAAATAGAAACAGTAAACTGAAAAAAAAAAAAAAAAAAACATGCCCTCATTGTCATTATATCCATCTCCATCCACAATCAAAGGAGCGTTCAAGCTAATTAATGACCCTCAAAAGTTCCAGAACGGATCTGCTCCTGCTGAAGTGCCATCCAGCGCCCCTCCTGCTGAATCCAATGGTGAGGCTGCTGTGTGGAGGGAGGGAGCAGGTGTTGGGATGTGTGTAGGGATGATCGGATGGTGGGGAGGCAGCGGCAGGAGCGTCCTGCCGCTGGAGCGAATCCGGGTCCCAAAAGTTCTACCACAACACCTGTGGTGAGAGTTTTTTATTTTATTATTATTATTATAAACAAAAGGTATATTGAATGAGTACAATTTAACTACAACCTACAGAACATATTGAAAAAATGCATTCTGTCAACAAAAAAAAAAAAAAAGGAGGAGAAAGAAGAATTTCTTTGATAACAAGCAAACGAGCCTTCTCAAATCCACTCCAACAGAAGATGACTAATACCCAAGACATGCATGCACAACAATATATGGAGCCTTTGGACACAAGGACATTTTGTTTTTTTGTTTTTTTTTTTAATTTCATTTACTTTTATGTTTTTTTTTATTCCAAAATTCATTATATTTTATTAATAAAACATGAATTTATCATTCTATTTGGTTTTATAAATTTATAAATTTAATAATTTTAAGCTTGTATTTTAAATTAATTCAAATCACTAAAAAAAAAAATTTAGCTTAACATAGAGACCATGGAATCAATTGCTAAGTCGGTTCAAATCGATCAATTTAGCAACTGAATTAGTGACCGATCAATTTAGCGACTAAATTAATAACCACTAATTCGATGGCTAAGTTTGCAGTTTAGCAGTCGAGTTTAGTGATTACTAAATCGATCATTAAATTGGTCACCAATAAGATCATGGGGCTAACAAACAACAACTGTTTTTTATAATTTTGCAATCCAATAATGTAGTCACTATTTAGCGGTCAAACTTAGGTTGCTAAATGCTTAACCATTAGGGTTATAATTAGTGGCCACTTCTTGGCGATTGCTAAATTATTTAGCGATGGGTTTTTTTCTTAGCAACGGATTTTTTTGTATTGCTAAAACCTTTTTTTCTTATAGGGAACTTTCTTTTCATATAAACGGAAGTCAGATAGCTCATTGGACATCTAATATGCAACATGTATTAATTACTGTCCTTTGAAGAAGCTGTTCACTACTTTGAATGTAAAAAATCTTAAAAGCATAGCTAATAATCTCCAGTTTTTGTGGCATAAAGTTCCTTTGAATTAGTAATAGGAAGGAAAAGGTGGTCTGCTCTGTACATAAAAGCAAAGAATAACCCATCATTCATTCTCCCCCCATACCTCTGTCCCGTCCCCCCCACCCCAAAAATCAAAAACCCTCAAAAGAAAAAATCGAAAGAAAGAGTGAATATATATACGAAATACGAATGAGACCCATGATAAGGAAAGTGAGGTAATTTGTACCCTAACCTTACTCAAAGGGGAAAAGGCATGGCCACCATGCACATAAGTAATGTTACCAATTAGGTAAGGCAGAAAGTGACATTGATTGGTGAAAATTGCTTAAGAAGGAAGCAAAGGAACCAATTTAGAGGGAGGCCAATATGAATGGCGGCTAGAAACCCACAACACAACACAAACAATCCCATAGCCTAAGAATACACTTACATGGATATTAATTTTAAATTAGAATAGTTTAATAATATATGTGGAAACAAATGAACCCGCAACACGTCTTGATTTTGGGGACCCCTTTTGGATACACACAAGCCTTGCTTAATTTGTCTATCTTTTGGGCATGTTTGGTAACTGTAGTTTGCATTTGTGCGTATATATGGCAAGTCATGCGTTTTCCACGGAATTGAATCCCCTTGTAATAAATGAAAAAGTCATGAGTAGTAGAGTAATAATTTCAAAGATCTTAACACAAGGTCATATAAATGTGAAATTTAAGAGTGCATTATTCACAGGTTTAACATATTAGACATCTGAAATGTGAAATATGTAGGACCAGGAGGAATACTTAATAGTACAAAATAAATTTAGAAAATGCTTAGGAATAGTTTCGATTGGTTGATTTGCTTTCAATCAGTGTTATTAAAACCGGACCGGTCATCGACTCAATCGGGGCACTGGGTCAATGGGTCACTAGTTGAACAGGATGAATCGATATATATATATATCAAATCTATACAATTTATAATAAGTATATGCATATATATTACATTTGTTCCATTATCTTATCAATCGTATTTAGCTCAGTGGTAGAGCAGCGCTGCAGGAGTTTTCAGGTCATGTGTTCTAACCACACCATTCCATTTTTGGAGAAGAATTTTCAACATTTCTGCATTTAGTGAAGCTGTATTGGGTCGTGTTGCATCTAGGTCGTGAACGAGTTGGACTGCATGAGCGAGCTAGACCGGGCCGTTAGCGAGCTGGATGTGCGGTTCAGTTGTGACTCGGTCGGTTCAACCGCGAGCTGATGAAGTCAGCCCCAGTTCAATAGCAGATCCGGTCCATTGTGCTGACCGGACTGGCCAATGGTCCGGTTTCCGGTCGAACCTGTTCGAGTTTTATAACACTGCTTTCAATATCCAATTATTTCCTTTTTATCACAGCTGTCTTTAAATCTTCCAATTCAAGTTATTTGTATTCATTACTCATTAGATTGCAAAAGGACCAAATATTTATAGGTAACAATATATTGGGACAAGCATTGATACTTGTTATAATAATTAGACTTATCACCATCTCAAAACTTAATTTTTGAAGTAACTATAAATAGTTGTTTACTTGTATATTCAACCATACAAAAGTTTAATACTTAACATCTTAATTATAATTATTAACCAACAAGGGTAGATAATCAGGTTCCTTAAGCATGATGTAGGAGATTTGACTCCTACTATGTATATGATAAAAACTTTATTGAGATAGGCAAAACCCACTTTGGTGATTTCTACATCTTGAAAAAAAATTAGTCTCTAATTATTAGTGGGCAAGAGGATACCCTTGATGCAAAAAAAAAAAAAAAAAAAACTTATATTTATTTCTCTTCATACAACTTATTCATATATGAGAATTTCACATGAAAAATTTATATTTCCGGGCTTCCACCGCTCAATGCAAACAACCAAAAGGTAATGATGTTGACGAATTAAAAGTAGAGTATGGCACTGTTTGGTTTGCCAAAAACGCTAGCGTTTAGCGGATAGCGTATGGAAAATTAGCCCCGTTTGGCAACAGCTTTTAAAATTAGCGTATAGCGTTTTTTCACTAGCGTATAGCGTTTTTTTCAGACGCTACTTGAAGTAGCGTTTGAGCTTATAGCGTATCACTTTTTCTTCCATGTTTATCCTTTAATATCTTAATTAAATTCCTTACTTATCCTTCACTAACAAAATTAAATATTAATAGAAATCTTTAAAATTGATTTATTAGAATTAATATCACTATTTATATTTATATTTAAGATAAAAAATAGAAATTATATTTTTATTTATAAAAAAATCGTATAAAAATCATATCATTATTATTTTTATTATTCCATATTATTTATAAAAAATAACTAAAACTAAATAAATATTAAAATTAAAAATTTATATTTTAATCTTTGAAATGATAAATAATTTAAAATAAATTAAAGTGTTAAATTGATAATTATTTTAAAATAAATAAATTAAATAATATATATATATATAACTTATATAAAAAAATATACAAACATGTCCATTTATGTAATTTTACATTAATCAGCTAGTTCAACCGCTAGTTTTACCAAACACTTCAAATCCAATCCGTAGTTTATCCGTTATCCGCTATCCGCTAGCTTATCCGCTATACGCTATCCGCTAGCTTATCTGTTATCCGCTAGCTTATCCGCTATCCGCTAGTTTTTACCAAACAGAGCCATATATAGAATAATACCATACGAAATGCCAAATTGAATAAACATAAACAAATTATCAATGATTTAATGAATACAGTGAGCAATTGAAAGCCAATTAGTTAGTATGCTTTGTCACGAACTGAGGAACGCAAAGAGCGTAACCAGATGCGCCTTGTCTGCCCTATAAACCATAAAGCAATGCCACTAAAGCTACAAAGCTTATCTACTACGTTCAACGCTAAAGCCTCTGCAATTTTTTTTTTTTTTTTTCTATTTCTTTTCAATTTTAACCAAATGGTCGACTTGCCAAATGCCAATTAGGCAGATGCCACTCGAAGATATTTACATGGCAACTGGCAAGCACCACTAACTACCGCGCGAGCAATAAGCTTCATGTGACGGCTTATTTTTGTTTTTCTCCAAATCAAACCCATCGTTCAAATGAGCAACTTTGTACAAATTCTTATACCTCATATCGAGTGAGATAAACTTTTAACTACTGTTTGTAAGAAAAGTGATTTCTGATGTGATTTATGCCAAGTTCATTACTAAGCAATATGGATCAATGGATGTGTTTTTTTTTTTTTTTTTTTGACTTACTCTTAGAGGTGTTCATGGGTCCAGATTATCCCGATGAACCAACCCAACCGGATTTAATTGATTTTGATTTTTCATTACTTGAGTCAAATCTGATTCGACCTAACCATGTTTGGTTCGAGTAGCAAGTTTGACAATTACAAATCCGTAGGCCCAAGACCCGACTCATCCACATTTTTATTATATATATATATATATATATATATATATATATATAAATGGCTACCTTGCCTGCTACTTGCTGCCTATGGTTTAGGATTGGGTCATTAGGATATTACCTATTACTCCACGTCCCTTACCTCACTTGTGTCTCTCTCGTGATTGAGGTGTTGAAAATCTATAGGATCCAATATATAAAAAAACAAGTAGATACGAGATTATAACATGTTTTACAATGATATAATTGAATTATATGTGTGTACCTGACATGAAAGATTCCATCTCGATAGGAGAGAGAATACAGATGAGAGAAGACTCTCCTCTACCCGATGGTTTTCAGACTGTGTAAACCGTCTAATGGGGCAACAATTAAATAGCCTACTGGATGAGGGTAGGGATCTCTCATCGGGCATCAATTGAATAGCCCAACTCATCATGGTCCATTTAGAATAAAAGCCCAATATTATTCATCATATTGATAAAGTGCTATAAATATCAATAATGCTAATCCATAATATATTGATTAATTTAAATAATTAATCCAACACGAGGCATTAATTCTATCCCTAGTTCAAAATTATTGCCTAAACAACATGAAATGGAGAATGCTTCTGTTGGTGTTTTGGATAGGTTGATTCTTTGCTTGTCAAATTCATTATATAAAGTTCGACTTGCAATGCTGAAGTTCCTGAAAGCATTTGAAACTGGTAAAGTCTATGATCCAAGTAGCAGCATCAGGGTTGTCTTGCTCTAAGCCAGAACTTACCTTCATGGAACTAGGTCTTCTTATTTGTCACACACACAGAGAGGTGATGCCTTTCTCGATAGAAAGAAGCGCTCTAGAAAGATATTTTTAGCAAGGTAGGAGGAAAAATTGGATCTTATCAGGTTTTTACTATGCTCAACCCAATTGGACAGACTCAAATAAACCCATTTTTTACCGGGTTGGTTTTGTTTAGATTCGACAAAAAAAAAAATTTAAACGACCCGGCCCATACCAATTTTGTAAAAATATTGATTGGTTCAGATAACGAGTTTGGCCAAACTCAACCTATCCTGACGCGTGTATACCTTTGCTCGCTCTCGCGTGATTAATTTCCATTGCACCCTAATGATTATAATAGCCTAACACTCTAAGTGACTAATAAAGTGTTTGGAACTGCAGTCAGAACAACTTGGACGTGCTTTTAAGGTCCAAACGCTACTAATAACGTGTTTGGATGTCTCACCTTCTTGGGTAAACACACGTCCACACAAAAGCTGTTGAGAAGCTACTCTCAATAGCTTCTGTGGTGGTAACGCGCTTCTATAAAATTCCACCGTGGGCCTAAACCTATCTTAATTGTAGCTTCAGCAAAACCAAGGTGAAGGATTCCCAACATGCATCCAAACATGTGTAAGTCCTTCCTCAACCCAAAAACGGAAGGTTGATCCTAAAACTTGATAGGTAGAGATAGTTGGTTACCAAATTCGGACCAGCAAGGCCTAAGCACATTTGGTGGAGTTTAAACTTTAAACAAATAAAAAAAATCCTTTCAAACTCTGATAATTTATCATTTCAATAAACAATATGAAAAAAAGAATTACATTCCAATCATTTAGGGTGTGAAAAGGATAAAGAGCCTTGAAATGATGCATGATTAGGCTCTCATCAAGGTTATCGATAACTTTAATACTGGTTTCGTTTTTCACATCAACATTTTTGTAACATATATATAATAATTAGACACCTCAAATAAATATGAATAAAGTATTTATACTAACCTTTTTTTTTTTTTTTTGACAAAAGTATTTATACTAACCTGAGCACTGAAAAAAAAAAATTTAATTATAGTAACCTAATTATTTCAATATACACAATTTTTATATGACTACTTTTTTACATTTGAGTTTGATAAAAAAAATATATTAGTTTACAGTACTTTAATAATTAAATGGCAGCAATGCCAAAAAAAATAAAAAATGTGTGTACAATTTATTTCTTATTTAAAAAAAAGTTTTTTTTTTTTTTTTTTTGAAACACAAAAAAAGGTTCTTAAAAAAACAATTACTTAAGAATATATGATTTTGATTATAAGTTTTCTAAAAGCAAAACATGAGAATTCAAACACAAATTCAGTGTGACCCCACAGTTTTTTTTTTTCGATAATTGAAATACTCATTACATAATGTCTAGCAACAACATCACAGTGAAGAACTCTACCCATCTTCTAGGAAGGGTTGCAGAGTCACACTCTATCATTTGCTATAAAGCTAGACTAAACAAAACATACACATGTTCAGATTTACAATTCACCCATAGTGTGGCTACAAACCACCTCTATCACAAAGAAACTACACCCTTAGCAGAATAAACCAGAAAACAGAACAAATTCACATTATAGCCTTTGGATAATACAGCCTAAAACTAAAACTTCTATTAAAACCAAAGAATAGAAACAAAAAAAAAAAAAAACCATCATCATCAATCCCTTTGAAAGCAGCAGATCAGTCCATGCTTCCACCTCTTGCCACTCCACTTGAAAACAGTGCTACATAAAGCTTTAAGACCCCTCCATCCTGCTGCACAAGGCAAACCAGCATAGCTATATCACCCTGATATCCATGTATCTGAACCAGTTCACGAGTTGTAAGGTCATCAAGAATAAAATTACAGCAGAAACAGTAAAAACCATGCCCTCAGCTCCTTTCCACTATCTCATCATCTGAGGCTTTCCACCCCTTATACTTTAACATTCACAGAATACATTATACAAGCATAAATGTAAACAAAAGACTTCAAAAATTCCATTATGAGATAAAAAACTTCCTTCCTTTTACTACAACAACCTGAGGGTATCTTCATTAAATTCCACACCCTGGTTCATTGTCATGGAAAATGACTCCTTTGAGAGGATGACTGCACTCCCTTTTTCAAGCCACTGCTTCTGCATGATGTTCCCATCTAATCCATACCAGCCACCTTCCTTCCATATCAGCCCCTGCCTTTGCTAAAGAATTTGCATATTGGTTAGCTTCTCTGTTTTTGTGAATAAAAATGACTCTTTTCAACACCTATAAAATATTAAACAGTTTGTTACAAGAAAATCTTAAATTCCAAGGGCATTCATCTCTCTTATTAATCGAAGCCAAGGCATTTTTGGAATCAGATTCTACTATGATTTCAATTTCCTTTAACCACACCTTTTGTAGAGACATCTCAAGCAAGGGCAAAAACAATTGCCATAAACTCTGCCTCATTTGGATCTCTTATACCTATTGATCCGGCAAAATTTGCTTTAACTACACCTTTATCATCCCTAAGAATACCCCCAGTACCTGCTAGGCCCGGTTTCCCCTTGGAAGATCCGTCGACATTCCATTTAATTATATTAGGTGGGGGAGAGCACCATTCTATGTTTCCTCTACGTTGATTTTCCTTCCTCCAGAGCTTAACACCTTCTAATTTGTGAACAAATTCTCCTAGACTGTAAGGGCATTCTGGATTCCAGCCTCTAGCCCAAAACCCCCAATCTCAGTTTAACAAGAAAATAGAAATGATTCCAATCAGTTTGTATTATCAAACACAACTCTATTCCTTTGATTCCATATAGACCAAAACACCACAAATATTAGGGAAATCCATAACTTTTTCTAAAACCCTCCTGCTTTTATCCCAGCCAACCAACACTCTAGCCATTGACTAGGTGTTTGAGCAATTGGCATTTGAACTAACTCCCCACCAATCCAGCACATTCATCCATACTTTCCATGATAGATTAAAATGTAAAAACAGATGTTTAATTGTCTCTTTCTCCTCCCTACAGAAAGGACATATATCCTCCTCTTCACTTAGCATATTAAGACTTCTCAACCTGCTTCTTGTGTTCAGCTTTTCTTGATCACAAACCATACCAACAATTCAGCCCTTGGGGGGCTACTCCCTTCCAAACTCCTCTCACATTGTTAGTTATTTGGCAGTGTGACCTCACAGTTCTTGTGTATGGAAAAAAAAAAAACTTGGTCGGGGAAACTCTTAAATGTTTTTTAGGTCCCCAATGGAGATTAGTCATTATTTACGATAGGGAATACTTTGTAATACGATATAGTAATAATAATAAAAACACAACAACTTCAGTGTTAAGAACATGTAGTGTATTATCCGTTTAAGCGCACAATATATGAAAAAAGAATATAATTATATAGTATAGATGACTAAAACACACTCTCTATATTTCTTTTTTACAGTGAAGCAAGTATTTGAGTAGGGTAAATAAGTAACCGAGTAAAGGATGGCTACTGGCATTACCATACAAATATGAAATATATACATTTACTCATATAGTATAAAAGCATAAAATTGGAGTGTAAGCCAAAAATTAGTTAGGAGGCTAGCAGCCACATATATATATTGATCATCATTTATTTAATATTGCCTACCTAACTATGTAAATGATTTTGTTTTTGTTTTCCTAGTTACAATATTTGTATCAAGTATTTTATTTTTAGTTACACAAGAAGGTATGCAGATTTAACCTCAAATTAATATTTAAAGTTTGGCCTATTGAATAAACACGCTATTACACCATCTATTCATCAGTAACACACATCGGATGTTTTTAGTGGAAGAAAGTTGTATTTGGCATATAATTTAAAAGCTCTCGATCGAGAATCTAGTGCTAATCCAAGTGTGAAATTAATTAGCGAGTGAAGATTCATATGTTATTTTACATGAGTTTAATTTTTATGCACCGTCAATATAATTTTTTTTATATTGTCAACCAATCAGAAAGCATGATATGTGTGACTTTTAAGGTGGTTAGGATAAGAGTCTAACATTTTAACTTATGTGACAATTTCTGATTGGTTGACTATATAAAAAATTATTTACACTAACAGTACATATCAATTAAATCCATTTTACATTATTTAAATAAAAAAAAAAGGAAAATATGAGGGGGTGGTGGTGGCAAAAGATTCATTTCCAAACTTCTTTTGGTAAGGATAAACAGAATTAAGGAATTGATGGATTTACTTGCGTTTCAACAAAATTTAATGTACTCAGAGTATAGGTTTTTTTTTTTTTTTACATAAATAGTGAATTTAAATAAAAATATAAATAGTTTAAATTTAATGTACTCAGAGCATAAGTTTTTTTACACTTTGAACCCATCGCACAATTTTTGTTTTTCAGAATATCCTCCTGGTCAATATGTGAGAGATTAATCTTTACTCTCATGCGCCTCAGCGGTGACCCTTCCCTTCCATACAAAAGAAAAAATTCAAATACCAAACTCAACACCACATACTTAAGGTACTCAAGTCCCTTCAACTTGGACCAACATTGGTGACCAATCACTCATTATCATGCATGCATGTGCTTTAGATATATATAATTATTATAAAATCAAATATTTTTAATTATACGATGATAACTGATTAAATATTAATGTAAACAATTTGTACTCAATCAATGAATTAAAATTAAATCCAGATATAAATCTTCATGCAGCTTATCTACCTACTACCCAAAAACAACTGAGTAATGGGGTGTTTTTGAAGGTTTGGTTGGCTAAAGAGAAGGGTTTTACTAATATTGAATTGCAAGTGGATTGTGTTGTAGTGGCTAATTGTCTTGTTAACGGTGGAAGAGGTAGCAGCAAGGGTTGGAGTTTGATTAATCGCATCAAAAAGCTTTTGCATAGAGAATGGGTTGTTAACGTTTCTCCTATTTTTAGAGAGGCTAATAGAAGTACAGATTTTCTAGCTAATTTAGCTTGTGATACATGTTTTGATTTGATTGTTTATGAGAGCCTACCTGATCTTCTCAGTCAAGTGCATGCTTTAGGAGTTTTTACTCCTTGGGTGATTACAGTGTAATTTTTCTTCTTGGGCTTTTTAGCCCCCTTTTTTTATTTTAAAAACAAAAAAACAAGTTTTAACCAACAACTACAAGTCAACTGACTTATGGGTTAAAGGACTTAAACCGATCAAAAATGTTAAATTGAAAGTAAGAGATTGTGTGTTAACATATAAAAGGAAATATTGTATGTTGCGAATTCAAACCCTAATACAAAAGTAGTAAGGTTAGGCATTTAATATCTGTTATAATTTCATTAAAAATGTATTAATATATTGTTATAATTTCATTAAAAATGTATTAATATATGCAATGGATCTATTCGGAGTTGACTCAAAAGTTCAGTATATAATAAAAAGTTTACATTTCTGAGAATCCGAATTTTACTTTTTGAAGTTCTTTCCCAAAATTTTAATAATATTAGGGGCAATCGTACATTTTAATTATTATTGAAATGAATTAGATTGCTAGACATCCAAGACAGTACGCACTATTATATTGACCAGCATACAGTTTAATTTGTTGTACCAAAAAGCATATGGAAGTTAGTGGCACTAATTAATTTAACTGATTTAATTAGCCGTTAGCTGCATTGTTACAGGAGTTCAGTATCTCTTCCCCCGGGCCCCCTTTAGTGTGGTTATGGACTTATGGTGAATTGGTTTGGTTGTGTCCACCTAATCACATATATGAGTTTTTTTTTTCGATCTACTTCGAGGAGTATCTCACCACCAACTTGAGACAGGGACTAATCTCCCGCGAGAGTTTGTTCGGCACCTCGATGGGTGGCATCCCTCCCAGCTGAGGTTTTTTCCATACCCAAGGCTCGAACCCGAGACCTTGATTAAGGGGCGAGAGGCCTTTAACCACTCACGCCAACCTCAGTTGGTAATCACATATATGGGTTTGAGAACCTTTTGTTCTCAATATTTTCAATGATTTTTTTTTTTTTTAACTTTGATGATAAAATAAAAATTAGCCATTAGCTGCATATAAGTGGAGTAACATTGGTAATTATTTGATTATACTTCTATGGATTCTGTCAACCTTCGAGCCTTTCTCAAGTCTCAAAGGAGTGGCATTGGATTAGCATGCATCATTAGTGGACCTAAGCTGGAAATAAAGCTTAATTGATCATTTGAATATATTAACCTATAAGGGTTGGAGATAGTATAGTGTTTGACCTATAAATTTGGATTAACTATTCATGTAAAAAATTGTAGGAGAACTTAGTGGTCCTTGCCATTGTATAATCAAATCAATTAGCTTGCGTGAGGCACATAAATAATCGAAGCAAAACATTCCCTTTCTATTTGTATTCGTTGTTTCTTCAATTTTTCTTTTGGTAGATTGGATAACTAGTCAGTAGACACTACCCTGTTAATTTATTAGTTCATTTGCTTTATAAAAACGGCTGAAGAATAATTTTATCTTAAAATACAATTGAAGATTGCGTAAGAGTGCATTATTTGGGTTAAATTTTAAAGTATATATTAGTTTGGGGATCGTTGACAAAGGCTTAATATATACTACCAACAACAGTTAAGAACTCATTTGGTAGTCAGGATAAGAGAAATAAAATAGGATAAACTATCATATTATATCTTAAATTACTGTTTGATGAACTATATAGATATAATAAATCAATCATGTCTCCTATCATATATTGTTCATCTAGTTAAAATTTTATCATGTGGGGAGACCTGTGTTAGGATCAACATGATATGATATGGTGATTTAAAGTATAATAAAATATAAAAATATATTATATATAAAATAATTAAATTATAACAAAATAATAAGTTAAAGTATAATAAAATAAAAAAATATTTAAAATAAAAAAGTTAATATTTAAAATTATAAAATATAAAAATACATTTCAATTAATAGAAATATTAAAAAACTAAAAATAATTTTAAAAAACTATACGTAATTTTGTAACAATGCTAAATTTGTCATTTTATATAATATAAAAAAAAATAAAAAAATAAAAAAAATATAAATGTATATAAAATAAAACTAAAAATAAAATATTAATATAAAATATAAATTAATTTAAATTAACAAATATATTAATATTTAATTTAAAAAAATCACAAGGCTAATTTTTTTTATTTTATATTATTTTAAAAAACTGAAATATATAAAAATGATTCTAATAATTTAATTATATTTAAATAAAAAACTAAGAACAGATATTTAAAATTATAAAAAAATTAAGTTAAAAATATTTTAAAACTATATGTAATTTTATCATAAGGATAACGTTGTCTTTTTATATGATTAAAAAAATTGAAAATCATAAAAAAATTCTAATAAAATATGAAAACATTTAAAATCAAAACAAAAATGTTAAAATTCATATTAAAATTATAATGTCATCCAGTTAATTATTTGATGGACATCAAACATTGGATAGGATAACAACTTATCATGCTCATATTTTGGGTCTTCATGATTTGGCTTGTATTCGATAGGGATAAATATTGAAGGGGTGGACTAAGTTTGGATTGTAATTTTCTTTGGCCTCAGGGTTCTTTTTGGACTCTGTTTTTTATTGTGGAGTTGAAGTTTTGAGCCTGTATTGTGTAAACATAATATTGTTAAGAAAATTATAGCAGTATTTTATTTATACTCTTTGGTGCTCGCTTTAGCTTCCTGTTGTGATTGGGTTAGAGTACCCCAAGTACTTTAAAATCAATACAATTTTAGTTTATCAAAAAAAAAAAACTTATCCTGCTCATATCCTATCAATTCTACTCCTATTTTTTTTTAATCGAAAATTGTGTATTCAATATATTAATAAATGTTATATTTAATTTTTCAATATAATTTTTTTTAATTTATTAATCAATCCTTATAATATTCGTCACTCCGTTAGCAAGACCGATGATGTGTATTTATTACTTCCTCCAGTCAATATTATAAGCAAAAACCCTAAATATTTTGGTTTAAAATATAAGCAAAATTTTCGTATTTCCATCCAATTTAATGCTATTATTCCCAAAATACCCCCACTTAATATAAATTATGTTTTCCAATACTCTTTGACATTATTCCTAATTTAATGCTGAATATAAAGGGTCATTTTCCAATTTAATGCTGACATTATTTTTCAATACTCCTTGACATATAAAAGGTCATCTTCTCTCTTATTTTTATTGAAAGTGGGATCTATTTAATGCAAATGTATTTTAACGATGAAAATTGAAATTTTAGATGAAGGGCAATTTAGGTAATAAGCCTAATTTTTTAACAAAATTAAATGAGAGTTATTAACTTCCTTAATATGTGTGTTTTATTTATTTTTTGCTTATAATAGTGACCGGAGGGAGTATTTCTATATTTGAAAGATGAGAAAACATAGGGAACTTCAATTACCAACTGAGATTGGCGTGAGTGGTTAAAGGCCTCTCGCCCCTTAACCAAGGTCTCGGGTTCGAGTCTTAGGTATGAAAAAAAACCTCAGCTGGGAGGGATGTCACCCATCGAGGTGCCGAACAAACTCTCGCGGGAGATTAGTCCCCATCTCAGATTGACGGTGGGATTCTCCTCAAAGTATATCGAACGGAACTTCAATTCTTTCTGCGAGTCAGAAGTGGTAGCGAGTTGAAAATAAAATGACTTTTTAAACAAAGTGATAATACCCTTTTATTTGTCTCCATGTGTATATATTATTTTGTCTCCCCATTCCGTTAAAAAATGAATGATTTTCAGCATAGTATCAAAACTATCAATGAATACGTAAGATGCCACTCGTGACTCGTGAGTGGCGAGACCATTGAAACAAATACGAAACAGTAGAAGAGGGCCATGTAATGAAGAGCATGAAAACTTTGGCAACCTACTGCTTTTACCTCACATAATAGAAAAAAGTTTTTTAAAATTGGTTTTATCTTTCTTTCTTTCTTTCTTTTTTTGTGTATGTGTGTGTGAAAACTGATTTTATCTTTAAAATAAGTAAATAAGGCCTATTTATTTTTAGATTATTTAATAAATTAATCTTTTGTGTAATCTATCAAATCAAGCTCAAAAACATTTTCATTTATTTGCTCTAAAAAGAAATTTATTTTTAAAATATATATATAATAAACAATTGTCATAAAAAGGTAACCAACAGTTGTGGAATTTTTGTAAAGGGAAAGCATATGGTTCTGTCCCTAATTCCTACTTGCTTACACAGCCTACTCACATAGACACAGAGTGGACAATATATAAGCAATTCCTCGGCTAATTTATTTATTTATTTTATTCAAATTGATCAATCTAATTCTTATTCATTATCTACCAAAAAAATCCAATTCTTATTCATTTCAAGTTAGTCCTAAGATTGTAAACGTGAACACTGTTGCCTTAATTGTTAGCTTTCAACTAACACATATACTAAAAAATTTGGTTAAAAATCAACAAAAAATTATTTTTTTTCCCCTCTCTTTTCTCTCCTTTAATATTCTTCCTAAATCCCAAACCTCACTAATGGCTTCGTTCAGTTTTTTGAGTACTCCATCGATGACTTCCTTCAATTTTGGAGCTTTAAGTTACTACTTAAACATGTGATGTCATTGTCGTTTAGCAGCCACTTGATGTACAACGGGTTTGAACTAAGTGAGTGTGGCTTGCGAATTTGCAAGCGGTGGTTGGGGTCCAACCTTAGAGAGGCACACTTCTAGGTTGATTGCGTCGCAAAATGGTTGTTCAACTTGAATCACCGAAAAAACGGCAGAAGGAAAAAGGGGAGGAGAGAAGAGAGAGAGGTCAAAGAGGGAGAGAATAATATTTTGTTGTCTTTCAATGAATTTTTTAACAGTGTTATAGCGTTTCTGACGTTTAGGGTAATGGTGTAAACATTTGCGTAACTAAACGGCCAACATGAAACAAATAAGAGTTGGGGTGTTTATGGGTTAGTTTGTTCGCGTTTAGGATAAAACAAAATCCTCTAAACTAATCATTTTTAATTGATTTGGTTTGGTTTTAATTTTAAAAACTTATTTCAGCTAATTCGAACCAAACAAATCCGATTAAGATCAGATTGATTTGGTTCGGGTCATTGGGTTAAGGTAAAAATAAATAAATTATTATACAATTCCAAGTTTTTATTCTCACATATTATCTTTTTTTTATAAATTTTGAATTTTATATTACTACAAGGTAAAAAGGTTCCTTATTCTTCAATGACTTTATACAATAATGAAATTAATTTTAAATGTTGGTATTACTTTTGATTGATATTTATTTTATTTATAGTTAAAATTTTACACGCCTTAATCTCTTTACTTAAAATATGACAATGAAGATGAATAATAAACATGATCAAAGACATTTATTATTACTAAATAAGATTATAAGAAAGTCAAAATGAATAAAAAAAAAAATGAAAAGACACTAGAAGAGAGTTCTAAGTATTAAAATCTAAAATGTATAGATTTAAAAGTTAAAAAAACAAATAGTTGATCGGGTGACCGAGTTGGTTCGGGTTAGAAAAAAAATAAATCTGAGAGTCGAATCGATTAACATTGGTTTGGTTTGGGTTTGAAAGAGAAATAAATAGATTAACCAAACCAATATGAACGAATTAATTGGTTTGATTTGGATCGTCAGATTCATCGGATCAATCCCATTCGGCGAACACCCCTAAATAAGAGTTAGATGATCAACTTTAAGAAAAAAAATTACAATACGTAAAGGTTAACTATATGAGTTTAATGATTATGCACAATCAATGTAAAGTTTTTTTATATTATCAATCAATCAGAAATAATGATATGAATGACTTTTGAGGTAGTTAGGATAAGAGACAAAGATTTTTAATGACTTATCAATTTCTGATTGGTTGTCACTGTAAAAAAAATATTTACATTGTCAATGCATATCAATTAAATCCTATATAAATGTATCCTCTCTCTTCATATATATATATATATATATATATAGGGGGCATATCTAGTGAGAGAGCTTTTCTTATATGAGAGTGAGAGGGATAAATCTGGGCCATACAACCATACATGGATGGTTAAGATTAAAAGTTATTTCATGATTTTAAAATGTCACATGACCATTTAAAAAAGTCACATGACTTTGTGGTTTAATCTTGACCGTTTAAAGTTTGATCCAATGGCTATGATATAATCCTTTCACTCTCACATAAATAAGGCCCTCTCACTTGATATGTCCCCTATATATATATATATAGCAAAGTTAGGGTTTCTAATCTTAATTTATTTTTAATATTTATTTTTATAAAATTATTATTCACAACCACAATTTACGAAAGAAAATGATTATATTGTAGATAAGTCGTGTATTGCATACACGACTTAGTTTTCAAACGTAATTGAAACAGGGGATCTTTTTTTCTTTTGGAGTTTGCTTTTGTCTTTTTCTTTTCAGTTTTAGTGGTGGAATGTAAAAATAAACCTAGGCTGCTGTTGTGGTTTTTATGATGAGTTGTAATGTGATTAGATGTATTGGATTTGGATACACCTTGTATTCTTTTGAATGAATACATATGTTTGATTTATAAAAAAATTAATAATTGAAATAAGTCATAAATAAATACTTTTTAAATAAAATTTTCTTAAAATTGTTATTAATAACAAATATTAAAGCTTTAACTGTTTTTTATTTTTGAAGAAGTGATGAATTAGCTCCACGATTTTATTACTTATATTTTGTTATAAGAGACTTTATCATAATTTAATTTGAGGGATACTCTAACCACACATACAACATGTATGTTTTACAAAAGGTTGAGAAAAGGACTTCATAGAATCCAAATAAGACATGCACCAACCTGAAAACTTACATATATCATCTGTTACTCTAATTAAATGGGAATTGATCGTGACCACTATAAGAAATATATAGATTTTTGACGGACCATTATCAACGGCCACAAAGCTATCGATAAGGTTGACATTTGCGAAGGCCACGCCCATCGGTAACGGAGATGGTTGATATTTCCCACATTATCAGCAGTCATTCGAGATGTCATCGAAAAATCCAACGTTATGTTTTGCGCTTTTTTTTGCAAAATATTTGGCATGAACTCGCCGAAGGATTGGAGAAGATCACTGATGGCTCTGTCCGTCGGTAATACATGTGATAATTTGCAACGGTCATGTTGTTGCTAATGGGAGGAACAATTTTGAAGGTGGCACAGTTTGTGACGGCTATGACAGTCGATAACACGTTATGATATTTCCAACGGTCATCGACAGTCGGTAACCCACACTTATATCCAACTCGCACGCATGAACAAACCCATTTGTTACCCATTTTCTCCATTTCTCTGCACGTCCAGCTCCACCACCCAGCCGCCGACAACATTTGACTGCCATTGTTCATCTGTTCGCCACTATCCGTCTATCTGCCAACTACCCTCCTTCCTCCTCCCTTTATCTCCTCCTCCTTTCCTCTTCCCAACACCATCCGAATGCCACTGTCTGGCCACCACCATCTAACCTGCCAAATCGCTGTGTAAGTCCACCTCTCCCCTTTCCTTTTCCTGATTTTTGCCGTCCGTTTTTGATTTTTTTATTTATTAAATTTTTGTGTTTTTTTGCAGAACAAGCCACTGCCTGGTTTGTGTTTCCTCCATTACGCACAACTACTATCATGTTTTCCTCCCTTCCCAAACAATTCTTTTTGTTAGTTCATGTAGGTGATTGATAATATTGTTGTGCATGTTGTGTATCATTTAGTTGATAATACTGATATTTGTAAATGCTAAGATCATTTAGTAGATGGTTGTGTTCTAGTTTTTTTGTTATTTTTTTTACGAGGTTTTTGAGTTGATCTTATGTTGTGTTTGCTGTAAATGCTCTTGTAGCAACAATCGAACAAAAAAAGAAAGAAAAAAAAGAACATCGCATGAATGAGAAAATTTTGTATGAATTTTGGATATGAAAATTCTTTGATATTTGATTCTATGTATTGGTTATTGGATTGATGAAAAGTGGTGATTTAGGACATCGACTAGGTTGATGATCAGAAGTCTGCGTAGATTGCTCAGCTGAGGCAGAGAGGGGCAGCCAGCGAGGAGTGTCAGCAGCAGTTGCTGGATGTCATGGCCGCTAGTGTCGAGCGTGAGCGCCGCATGCTGTAGAACATGGAGATTGTGGTGGCTTAGCAAAGAGAGTTCATAATGCGATTTGCAGTCGCCAAGCAATAGTAGCTGGCAAAGTTGCAACTTTTGCAAGACCAGCACCATCACCGCACCCCTCAGCCTTAGTCGCAGCTGCTTGAACAGCCGTCGTCCTAGCCTGAGGGTAGTCAGCTTATCAGGGATGAGGGGGATTTGTCCTTCAATGATTCGTGTCGTAACTATCCAGAGGATTATTAGATTTTTTAATTTTTTTATTCTACAGTCTTGTATACCTTTCATTTTGTTTAGTTATAAATTTTATTTATCATTTAAAATTATTGTTGAAATTATTATTAAAATTATAATTAATATATATATATATATATATATCAAATTTTATAATTAATTAATAATTTTTAATTTTTAATTTTATACTAATAGTAATTAATTAATATCATGATTAAAAATTGCAAAAAATAAAATAAAATATAATTACCAACTGCCAAGCCGTCGGTAATGGCCAAGTTGTTGATAATGGGAAAACATTACCTATGGCTTAAGTCGTAGGTAATGTTTTCCCCTTACCGACCGCTCAAGCCATCGGTAACGTGGAAAACTTACTTACGGCTTAAGCCGTCGGTAATGGCATCACATTATCTATGACTTTAGTTGTCGCATTAAAAAGGATGTTGATAATTGTTACTGACGAGCCACTTATTGTCAGATGTGGAGTTGTTGGTTAGTCGACGGTAATTGTGTGTTATCGACGAATTTTGAGGGTTTCCAATGGCTTTTGGCCATCGATAATGTCAATTTTTCTTATAGTAGATACTCAAAATATCAAAGTTTCTTTGCTTGAATATAATATCATTGCGCTTTAACCAATCAACGAGTCCAAATAATGGATCATCATCATGCATTGTTCTCCACACGTTTCCAGTTACCTTCTCCTCTAATCAATAACTCCTACTTGCTAATATTTTTATCACTTATAAAGATATGACGAAATCCCACATAATTAATAATGGGCCATGCATGCATGCTAGCAATTTTCATTGCCCTACCAAAGGAAAATGAATTGAAAGAACTTTCGTTTTAAGGTATGATAGATAAGAAACTCTTAGTGAATGCATAGGCCAACACAATCAATCATCATCATTTTTCTTCATTTCTCTATCGAACAAAAAGTTTATGACAACTCTGCTACGTGTATCAATTATGAACAACAAGGGAAAAGGACACAATGACCAAGGACAAGAATAATTAACAATCATATCTACAACTTGAAGAGTGAATTCAGGACCATATATTTCTTCAAACTTTATGAGATAACTAATTGAAAGCATCAACTATCATATGGTCCACAAGGCTGTATAATCTGATCAACCTCGTAAATTTGTATCATACAACTTAAATTTTTCTTGGTATGCTTGATATTTCTGAAGGGTGAATAGCTATAGTGTCATTTCTATGACATTTGTGTTGGTAACCGTGCACGATATTTGTACATGTACGTAGTTTCATAGGCATATTCTATGTTTTTTTTTTTTTTCATGGCTAGATCCAAATCTCCTAGTCCTTATGAAAAAGAAAAATAATTTCACATTCTTCCGTCCAGAGAGGGAGTGTTAGAAAAATCATATTAATTATAATGAAAATCGTTTTAATTAATTATAACTTTCTCTAGACCCCCGAAAAAAATATGAAAAAAGTATGATTCCGAAAAATAAAAAAAATGAATCAACCCACTTGCTGAAGTAGGACGAATTCTGTATTATTAGTTAGGAGTTCTTGATATTTATATTTTGCATGAGATATTTAGAAAATTATACAATAAGATACATGTGTTGAAAATTAAATAAGTCCCACATGGGATAGAAATAAGAGCAAAGAATCATCTATAATAACTTAATTAGCAACCCTCCCTATAAAAGCTTGTTCATAGAAAAAAGGGTTTCTCAAGTTATTATTTCCAGCAACATGCATCAAAACCTAATTATCAAGACAAGACGATACGATACGATGTAGTTATTTGGATCATGAGATTTTTTTTATAAGCAAATATTATTAATAAGGGGTACAAGGGTCATGAGACTGAATTTGTATTGAGTTTATATATCCTTTAGTGGTGAAATTTTTGAAGCTGTTTGGATGAGAAGTGTGGGAAAATAAAGGGGGAAAGAAATGAAGAATTATTATGTGATCGTCCAAAAATCTCATTAAAAAAAAAAAGAAAATTAAGAAAAAACGAAGAGAATATAAATCATTGATTTTATTTTCGATCAGTGAATATAAATCATTAACAAATATTTTTTCAAAAAATCAAATAATTACTAAACCTTCCATTATCTTCACTACACTTCTTTTTTAACAAAACCAACTTATGTCTTTTTATTGATAATAGCTGAAGCAATACAAGTTCCTGGTATCGCTTTCCTACTATTTTAATGCTAACGGTTTCAGCAAGTTCCTCTGGTATCAAGTGGCTCACTGTGTTGGAATCATTAGTTTTTGTTTCAAACAAGTCCTGGTGGCCGTATGTTTTATTGGACAGCAGGGTGGCCTTCCTTCAAGTTTTTATTTTTTGGAATCTCGGAGGATCAATCAGATCACGCTTCTTGTTGTTGTCTTTGAAATATGGTTTTGGAGAAAATATTATAGGTTTCGGTTTTCCTTAATTTTGGATGCAGATTTATTGGCTCTATACTAGTGTTTTTAGTAGTCTGTTATAGGTTGGTTTAATTTTTATTCCTCTCTTTTGGTTTATTGTGTTAGGTTAGTGTAATATGCATATTGTTTATTTTCATCCAGTATTCTACTTACATTAGGCCTGACCCATGTGATTCATTTTATATATAGGTTAGAGTATCTCTTGTACTCCTAAATCATTATACTCTTTTACTTATAAAAAAAAATTGAACCAATACAAGAACGTGCATACTAATCAGTCTAACTTCAAATAATTTACTTTGTATCATACATTAAAGTTTAAACCTGCAGCTATCACATGCAATGATGCAAGCCTCTTAGGATATATTCAAAACTTATTTAGTTATAGTATGCGGCATGGAGGGGAGGGGTGAGATTCGTTGTTGGATAAAATAATAAGGATGCTTTCTTAACTAAAACCAATGAGTTAAGCTAGGTAGCTATTATTACTGCAATACATATACTCGGGATCCGTCGTCATTCAAGAACTTAAAATTCGTATTTATCAGAATTTGTCTTTTAAACTGAAAAAGAATTAAGCATATACGTCATCTGAAGCAGCACCTCTACTTTCCAATTACTTTTTGGGAAGCTAATTAATTTTTAAGTGAGGTAATAGAGAGTCTCAATTGTCTATTTGCATTTTTTCATTAACTAATGATATTATATAAAAAATTAAAATTATGACTAATTAATAAAAATTATAAATAAACAATTTAAAATACTAATACTCTAATAGTATTATCATTATTTTTCATTCAAAATTATTTAAACAAAGAGAGGGAGAGGGTGAGGGGATTAAATAAAAATATATATATGTATGACTGACTTAGATAGGAAAAGTGTAGGGATAAAAGAAAAGGGAGATATTCGCTGCCAACACAAGTGTTGCTTTCTGTAATAAAGGGGTTCTAATATTATTCTCATCAGAAAGAAGATCTCCCATTATTACATTGATTGGATGAAACGTTATGGTGGCACAGAAACAAAGAAAGTGAGGAATTAAAATGCTAGAATATGTTTGGAAGTATTCCATATTACATATATCCGCAGAAAATGGCTATAATATCACTGGGAATTTTAGATGAAGACTAAAATGGAAATGACCCCGTCCAGCCAATGAGGCAATGCCACGTGTTGAATAGGATGATTGGACACGTTAGTGGGTATGGTGTGCGCTTGAGCTAGAGGCTTTGCTTTCTCGTGGTCCAAACCCTTGGAACCCTTTAGCCCACCATGATGGTGAGACCAGCGGTGGCTATAGGTTTGCCTTTTTCATCATGGTCTCATGGTCATGGAGGGTATGCTGAATGAACCACCACTAGGTATTTCGATCCATTGTTAATGATAGACAGCCTAGCAGAATTTTTGTATATTCCTAGGGTTAATTTGTACGTGTAAGTCGGTGACATGTGTGGGATTAGGCTCTTTTCTTTTCCCTCGTTATACTGTTTTCTTGAGGATATGAGGATAGAATCAAAAGGGTATGTCTTTGAAATTCTCGATCAGGTTCAATTTGAACACACGAACTGCATCACTCCACATATATATATATATATATATTAGTACGTTTTGATTTTCCAATCTATAACCCTATCCTCCAGACTGTCTCTCAACTAAGATTACTGTTGTTTTCCAAGCTTTATTCCCCGACCTGCTTTCTTGTGAATACTGCTTCAGCATTAATTCGTTTATTTATCTTATTTTTCGTATCACTGTGATTTTGACAAGACCTAAACATGTCCCCTAACTGTGTATTAGCCACAAAAGCCTCTTGTAAAATTCATAATATATATATGTTCAAAAGCTATCCTAGCTAGATGCATGCTCATCTTCCACTTCGATTTAACTAAGTCCATATATATCACTGTTTTCCCCCTATAATATCATATTAAAAATGTAATGTAAACCTTAGGAATGTTAGTGTATATATACTAGTAATGTTTCTTCTAGTTACTTATAAATTATCTTCAAGAATACTCTTTTGGGTAGTCTTTTATTTACATTAGGTAGTGTCCCCCTGTGCTGCTGTTGTTCTCCTTGTATATGAGTTGGGGTACCCAAGTATTCCTTCATATATTAATCATTCGTTTATCAATATATATATATATATATCTTCAAGAATACTCCCATCTTTTTGCTGATTAGTACAGTTTTTAATTAATTAATTAATAGCCGATCAAGGTCAGAAGCAAGGGGAAGGCACGTGAAAAATGGAGAAGTTAAAAACTTTAAATAAAGGAGGGTAAAACTGAGTGAGAACATGCATATGGAGAACCTAGTTAAAAGTTCAAAACATCAAAACATCGAAAGATAAGAAGAGAATCAGCAAGAACTCGTCTCCGGTGATCCCCACAGCATTGCCTATGAAATAAGCTATCTATTACTGAACTGACCGATTTTTCAATTTTAATTAGTATAATATCAATATATGCAAATATATATGATTTTAACGCACTTTCGTTAACTGAATAACTTCTGTTTTTTAAAGTTAGATTTTTCAGCAATCCATTTGTTGAATAGAAAATTCTTATGAAATAGACCAAAGTTATAAAATTTCAAGAAAATAAGAATAAATTATAATTTCGTTGAATTGCTTTGTTTTAAAGTATAAATGTCAAGTATTGAATGCTAATTTACCTTAAATTTTATATGCAAAATTATCACAATAAAATTAGAAGGGTTATTTTTAAAAATCTATATGAATATTAATTACAATTAGCTCATTTCAAAACTTTTCCTTAATCTTTGTGATTTAGGGTTTTGTCTCTTATAATATGGGCCGGGGAATATAATTTAACAAATGGACTAATTAGTTGTAAAAAAGATTTTATTCAATTTTGTAAGAGTATTACTCATAGAATAAGTGGATCTTCATCCCCTTGAGATATACATACGGAACTTAATGAACACATACCGTGGACCACTTCGTAAACCTATATAGCTACTTGCAAGAATAGAGAATATATGTCACTCAAAAGTTTAACACACATGCAAGGATATATACGTACGTCCACTCATTTACGTGAGACTACAACCACTTTGGCTAACCACCTGAACATGTGAAGCGCAAATAACGTTGAGTGCCATGGCATGGATTACAGGAATTGACTAATTTGGCTTACGTACGGCAATTTTTGCATTTCCACAGCTTTATCCAAAAAGGTGGCCGACATTAGGAATGAATGCTCTAATATATAGATCTTTGTTAATGTTTTTTTCTTTTTGGGGTAAAAACACATATGCCTCATGTAGCTATCAGAGCCTCGTATATGAATTTTTATTTTTTTTCCTGAGAGAAACGTATATGAAAGTTTTTTTTTTTTTATAAGCTAAAATATATTATTTGAGTATAAGGGATACAAACTCATATACAACTGAAAAATTACATATAAACATGGTATCGTGAGAATATAGAAGCTTCAACCACTAGTCTGAAGACGAAGTATATGAAAGTTTTTTTTTTTTATTCAACGACGTATATGGAAGTTAAATTAAAAGAAAACGAACAAAAATTAGTGGCGTTAACAAATACTCCCTCCGGTCCACAATGTAAGCAAAAATTTCCAAATTTTTTGGTCCAAAATATAAGCAAATTTCAACTACTTTCATCTCATTTAATGAGGTTATTCTCAAAATACCCTTCATTTAATACAAATTTTGTTTTCCAATGACTCTTTTTATTCTCAATAACACAAGCTTAATAAATAAGAGGAAGGGTAATTTAGGTAACAAACTTAATTTTTTATTCCCAATGACTCTTTTAAATGAGATCAACTAACTATCTTAATATGTGTGTCCCATTTAATTTTTGCTTACAATAGAGACCGGAGGGAGTATTGTCTATATGTTGTGCTGCGTGGATTTTCCACCGAACAATTATGTGGTACGGAAAATTTCAAAAAGCAGTTAAGTGCTATCTTACCGTAGCTAAACTGGCGGATAAAATGACGAGTTGTCCGGGGGCAAAATCTAACAAAGTGTTGTGTGATTATATCACTTATTAATTATGTCATTGACTCGAGAAAATGGCGGTGCCATGAAATGAGCAATCAACTTGGAAAGTTGTTTCCTTGAATCAACCCAAGTTAAAATGCAGGACATGAATTATGAATGTGTGAATTCAAATTTCTGCAATATATTATGTTTTTTTTTTCCATTTTTTCTCTCCCTCTCGAATGTAAGACGTATTATAAATCTCCCTTTAGACCGAAAAAAAAGGAAATTGGAAAGCCACTGTGAATTGGACAAGAGACCAGAGAAATAGTGGAATATATGGGTCGGATGGTGGTAAGTTTGGGATGCAAAATGAGTAAGAAACAAGATTTGGGATTGGATACTTGTCTTCTCAGGGTTGGCCCATTACCGTTAGTTGTTACACTGGTTGAGTGTGGGATTTAAAGAGAAATTGTTAGTATTCTCAGACTCAGCACGTATCTCCCTAAAATAGTATAAACTTCACCCATAAATTTGTTGTCCCTGTTTTTAAAAAGAGACATAAAGTCATGTCATTTAATACACAAACTAGCAAGAATCCGTATACTGTAAAGATATTTTTAAATTTAAAAAAAATTAAAATTAAAAATGATATATATAACTAATTTAAGTATAACCTAAAAAATATAAAATAAAATAAAAAACATTTATATCTAAAAATAATATATTTATAATTAATTTAAAACTTAAACTTAAATATTGAAAAAAAATGAAATTAATAATGTCATATGTCATTCTATAAATGAAAGTAGCATAAGAAATTGAATCACTTTCAAGAGGGGGCATGCTCTTATTTAATATATAGGTGTGGATATTTTTTGTTAGAAATCTTTTTCTTATATCGGTGTGAATATATAGGTGTGGATATTTTTTGTTAGAAATCTTTTTCTTATATCGGTGTGAATATAGAGGTGTGAATATTTTTCGTTAGAATTAAATTGAAATAAGTTGATGATTAGCAAATTTGGTAGTAGCAACTATAATTAATAGATTTGAAAATACATCCTAAAAAGTAGAAATTAATTAGTATTAGATAAATAGTACACAATCCACCCAACAGTGGCTGATCGCAATGGAAGTAGGTTGTGAGGTCAGAGGTTTGAATTATGGAGTCGGCACTTTGGGAAAACTTCTACTTAACCACGTATCACGTCCGTCCGATGATCTCTTAGTTATGTCTGTGAAGAATTGCGATTTAATTGTTATACACCGTTAGCGATATTGATATTAATTATCTTGATCCTACATAGGAAAATAGAGATGGAGGGGGAGTTTGATGCGTAAGTATACAACAACATATAGAAAGGAAGTGACATCAAGAATTTCTATGGCGGATTAGTTTATTTTAACATCTCTATTATTTTTATGGGTCAACCAGATCGATCTCTCGCTGTAATCGTTTTTGTGTTCTATGGACTTTTACCGAAACGGCAGCCCACTTTATGACTGATTATTTGGGCCTGTAGTTATTTTATTTTTCTTCCACAACCACAATTTCTCATAGGCACCAACACTTGGGCTCGTTGCTTCTGAGAGTTTTTTTTTTTTTTTTTTTTGGGTTGTGTGTATGACGGATATATATGTTACTTAATGCTTTTAGGTGACTTGTTTCCTATCATTTTTTTGTGTGTGTGTGTGTGTTAGTGTCTCTCTCTAGCTGTTACCATCAACTTCATGGTTCCCCTTGCCTAATAGTGCATTTGGAATTTCGAATTAATTAATTTTATACCTAATTACTTGTTATTTCGGTTGTAAATTTATTCAAACCAGTAATCGTCTTTTTTTTTTTGAAATGAGTAATCGTCTTTGAAATGGTGTTAGTCCATCAATAGTTTGAAGTTTTCAATGCAATGTGAAAAGAAGCCTAATTTCGATTTTGCAGCACATGAATATCTACATATCAGATTGTCAGAATTTGACTTATATAATATCTCCATCTCCTTACGGGGGAAAAAGAAGACAAAAACGTTTTCCATACATCACTGCTAAATTGTTTTTCTTCAAGCATTTGTTATTTCAGTTTGCTGTCCATATACTATTATTTTTGGTATATAATAATGGTTTTTTTATGTATATATGGTTGGTACGTTGTCACAGATGACTAGGTCAAGGTGCCTAGATTCAAATATGAGTTGTACATGTTTAATTTATATATATTTTCAGTGTAAAGATTTTTACACTGACAACCAATCAGAAATCATGGAATTAATTTTTAAGGTGATTAGGATAAGAATCAAACATTTATAATGATGTGTCAATTTCTAATTGATTGATAGTGTAAAAAAACTTTATATTGTTAGTGTATATCAATTAAATCCATATAAATATTCAAAGTCCGAAATGTTTTTTCTTTTACCACAAAGTCAGAACTGTTTTATATATACTTTCTTTGTTTTCATAGATTTATCTTTTAAACTCATTTGTCTCCATCGACCATTCCACATTTGACATATTAATGAAACAGAAGTATTGATGAGGATCGAACCTGCAAAATCACAACTAACAGCTAAAATATACCTTTTTTTTTCATTTTTCTTTTTTTACAAAACAGCTAAAATATACCTAAAGTATAAGTAAAAGCGTTTTCTAAATAATAGATTTATTATTTTGTCAAAAAAAAATGATTTATTATAATTCAATTAGTCATGTAACCAAGTTTAAGATTTTTTTTTTTTTTTTTTTTTATCAGATAGATTTTTTTTTCCAAAGAGTCACATCATGAATTTGTTACATTACATGACGTGTAGTGTTTAGGGTTAACTTACATTTCTTAAATGAGATTTTTTTTATAACATAATGCAAATACTAGAAAAGTCTTTCTTAAATAAGTAGTATTTCTGGTACGGGTGTAACGGATTGGTTTGGTTCCGTTTTAGGTGGGGGAAAATCTGAACCAATCAAAAATGGTTTGGTTCGGTAAGAATTTTTTCTACCAAACCCGAACCGAACCGAAACAAACCAAACCATTCAAGAATGGGTTGATTCGGTTTGGGTTGGTTCGGACCCGAAGATTTTTAAATTTCAAAATATATATAAATATCAAATATATAAAATATTAATATATATATAAAAATTAAATATAATGAGTATTAAACTATTAAAATATAGATAAATATTAATATATATTAAATATTACATATCAATATAGAGGAATGCTACAATAGACCAACTAGTTTTTTAGAATGAGCATTTTAGCAACCTACACCTTATGATTTGGACTAAAAACTCAACAATCGCTTCTAAACAAACTACTCCCTCCGCTCAATATTATAAGCAAAAAATCCTAAATTTTTTGGTTTAAAATATAAGCAATTTTTTTGCACTTCCATCCAATTTAATGCTATTATTCCCAAAATACCCCCCACTTAATATAAATTATGTTTTCCAATACTCCTTGACATTATTCCCAATTTAATGCTGAATATAAAGGGCCATCTTCCAATTTAATGCTGATATTATTTTCCCATACTCCTTGACATATAAAAAGTCATCTTCCCTCTCATCCTTATTGAAAGTGGGATCTATTTAATGCAGATGTATTTTAACAATGAAAATTAAAATTTTAGATGAAGGGTAATTTACATGAGTGGATATTAATTTAATTTACACTTTTTAATTTAAAATTTTCTAATTACCTCTCTCCTTGCAATTAATATTTGGTTTCCTCTCACCTCATAGTTAATGTTTCCCCCATTTTACATGAAGTTTATTATTAAATAATAAAAATGTATTGAAAAAATAAAATAAATGTGTTTTTACTAGAAAAAAGAATTTGAAAATGTATTACTTTTGTTTTTATAATAGTTTATATTCTTACTCTTAAAAATTAAATGTATATAATAGTTTTACTAGTGTAAAAATAGTTAATATTTGAAAATAGTAAAACTACTTTTATACTTTAAAAATATTTTACCATAATGACACATTATAAATTAAATGTATATAATGACACTTTATATTTGAAATATTTTACTGTAAAATATAACACGTTATATTAAGTAACACGTTAACAATTTAAACACGTATACTATAAAATAATTCTTCAAATATTAATAACACATTTCTTCCAAAAAAACAATTAATAATACATTAATATAAAAATAGTTTTACACAAAAATAACACGTAAATTTTTAGTTTTTTAAATTTATTTTTCTAGTATTATGAATCTTTTTTGGTACATCCGGTATCATTAACCGCAAGAAAGAGAAAGTAGAATTTGTTTAAATTAAGAGGTGAGAGGAAACCAAATATTAATTGCAAGAAGAGAGGGTAATTAGAAAATTTTAAATTAAAAAGTATAAATTACATTAATACCCACTAATTTAAGTAGTTTATTTAGAAGAGATTGTTGGATTTTTAGTCCAAATCAAAAGATGTAGGTTGCTAAAATGCTCCTTCTAAAAAACTAATGGTTCTATTATAGCATTCCCCATCAATTTATATATATATAAATATTAAAATATATTAATTGATTCGGTTCGGTTTTGTTCAATTCCAGAATCCTTGAAACCGATAACCGAACCAATCACCATCGGGTTTGGTTCGGTTCGGTTCGGTTCGATTCGGACCCGAATGCCAAAAAAATCCAAACCAATTTAATTAGTTTGGTTTGGATCTTCGGGTTCATCGGGTCATTGGTTCGGGTCTTACACCCCTAATTTCTGGAACAAAAGTATTTTTTTAAAAACAATTTCGTTATTTATATAATTAAAATTGATAGTCACATATTTGCACATATTACATTTATTTTATTTTGGGGAGATGTATATTCAATCACCACATTGGATTCGAGTGTCAGTCTGATAATTATGTCCATCAATATCTATTGCATGCATCAACTCATCATCACTTGCACCGATCTAATTTTCCCAGCAAAAGTGTCAGAAATCAGAATATTGCAAATTTAGGACTTGCACAAGAAACTGCGAATGAGAGCAATAATCCCAGATAAGCAATTCCCAGCTCCCAAGTCCCAACCTGTTATCAATTAATGACATCAAATTATGGCAAAATGCAGGAGTCCCATTAGAAGTTGTCGGCACCAGCCATCCAGGCATTAAGATCAAAGCAGAAACCAAAGGGTTCTGATTCGAAAGACTTGAGTAGAAGTCAAAAAGCCACCACATCAGGCTTTATGGCAATTTGCAAGTTACAATACCGATGGTAACAATCATGAAGATTGAAGACCTTTTCATTCATCATTTATTATTGGAGAATGCTAACCAAGTCTAGAGGCATCGGTTAAGAATCTAAAAATAAAAATTTAGTACTATTAGGACCTGGTGTATTCCCTTTGGTCTTTATTGTAAGCAAAAATTAAATAAGATACACATATTAAGATAGTTAGTTGATCTCAGTTAAAATAGTCATTGGGAATAAAAAATTAAGTTTGTTACCTAAATTACCCTTCCTCTTACTCCCTCCGATCTCTATTGTAAGCAAAAATTAAATGGGACACACATATTAAGATAGTTAGTTAATCTTATTTAAAAGAGTCATTGGGAATAAAAAATTAAGTTTGTTACCTAAATTACCCTTCCTCTTATTTATTAAGCTTGTGTTATTGAGAATAAAAGGAGTCATTGAAAAACAAAATTTGTATTAAATGAAGGGTATTTTGATAATAACTTCATTAAATGAGAAGAAAGTAGTTGAAATTTGCTTATATTTTGGACCAAAAAATGTGGAAATTTTTGCTTATATTGTGGACCGGAGGGAGTATTTATTAATCTTGTGTTATTGAGAATAAAAGGAGTCATTGGAAAACAAAATTTGTATTAAATGAAAGGTATTTTGAGAATAACTTCATTAAATGAGAAGAAAGTAGTTGAAATTTGCTTATATTTTGGACCAAAAAATTTAGAAATTTTTGCTTACATTGTGGACCGGAGGGAGTATTTTATATTTTGAAGAATGATAAACTCACTTTTCCAATAAACTTTTGCTTTTTTAGGTTTCTTTAACCAATATCCTTGAGGTACTGATTAGCATCACCCTTTATTATTCTATCTCCTACACATGGAAGCTAAAGCCTAAAGAAAGTCAATGATAGCTTCTCTATATTATAATCATTTTGTCCTTCCAAAACCTTGGAAAAGGTCCCAAGTCCTAACTAATTTCACCATCACCATCTCTATCAATTTCTGTGTTGACTTCACCATTCAGAACATCTTGTATAAAAAATTCTCCACCACTCATATTTGCTGGCACTGCGTGCCTCAAACAGCTGCTTTACAATTCAACAACCAAAATCTGAGTTCTTATCTTAATTTATTGCTAATTCAGGAGGATTAATAGCAGGAGGGTATCACAGAACTTTCTCTCTTTTCTATCTCTGTCTTCCACTAATAGAATTTAAAGACTCAATTGATTTTGGCTGGAACTCAGTTCAATTCATCCTTCCAAACATGGATGATCATGAAATTGAAGTTCCTGTCCTTTTCCTTTGCCCCATTTCCTTGCAACTTATGAGAGACCCTGTCACAGTGTGCACAGGAATCACATACCATAGAGAAAACATAGAGAGGTGGTTATTTTCATCCAAGAACAATCTCTGCCCTGTCACTAAGCAACCATTGGTACACACAGACCTTACCCCAAACCACACACTACACAGTTTGATCCAAGCTTGGTGCACAAGTAATGCCAGTCTTGGAATTGAACACATTCCAACTCCAAAGCCTATAGTTGACAAAACTCGTATTGTCAAACTATTCACTGAAGCAAAGAGCTTCCCTGATAAGCAGCTCAAATGCCTTAAAAGGCTTCAATATATTGCTTTTGAAAGCGAAAGTAACAAAAACTGTTTGGAGTCTGCAGGGGCAATAGATTTCTTGGCTTCAACAATGAAGAACAATCACCAAGAAGACTCAACTGTTATGATCAGTGAAGCAGCTATTGAAGTCTTATTTCACCTAAATCCTTCTGGAGCTCACCTTGAAAAGCTGATTAACAACGAGGGCATTCAGTATATTGAGTCGTTGTTTCAGGTCTTGAGGCTTGGAAACCACCAATCTAGAGCTCATGCAACTATGCTATTGAAGTCAGCATTTGAGGTGGCTGGTCCAACCCAATTGAGCAGTGTCAAAATGGAACTATTTGTGGAAATAATAAGAGTGTTAAAGGATCAGATTTCACAGCAGGCTTCTAAAGCTGCATTGAAACTTCTTCTGGGGTTGTTTCCATGGGGTAGAAACCGAATCAAAGCGGTTGAGGGTGACGCGGTTTTAGTCCTCGTTGAGCTCCTTCTTGGTGTGTCTGATAGAAGAGCATGTGAGCTCATGTTGATAGCTTTGGATAGACTTTGTGGCTGTGCAGAAGGAAGGGCTGAGTTGTTGAACCATGGGGCAGGATTGGCCATTGTGTCAAAGAAAATTCTAAGGGTTTCTCATATGGCAAGTGATAGAGGGGTTAGAATTTTGGCCTCTATTTGTAGGTATTCAGCAACTCCTAGAGTCCTTCATGAAATGTTGCTGGTTGGGGCTGTGTCCAAGTTGTGTTTGGTGCTTCAAGTGGAAGGCAGATTCAAGGCAAAGGAGAGGGCCAAGGAGTTACTCAAATTGCACTCTATGGTTTGGAAGAATTCCCCTTGTATTCCTATTCCTTTGCTTTCATCATATCCATGATCTATCTCATCTTGTTGTCCCCTTGTGTCACAGGCTTTTCCTATACATTGTGAAAGTATGAAAGTTCCATGTTCCATAACATTTTGTCACAGTTTATTGTTGGAGTTATACAAATGAATCTCAAGTGTAATAATGGAAAAAGAATCCTGATATCAATTCTTGTGAATATTATACTCGTAAGCACTATAACTTGTTCATTGTCTTGAATGTGTAATTGTGATATTCAGTTAATTTGAGCACCTAGCGTTCAAGCCTTGGTATTCTCAGATTGCCTGAGTATTATTTTGGGTGGTATTGCTAGGCGTTGCTGAACAATATGCTTTCACCGTTTAAACTTTAAAGTATTAGCTTACCTAATCCTCATGGTAGAGAAAATGAAACGGTAATAGACGATAAGATTAATTAAATTTTTTTTTTTTTGGGTACGTGGAAGGGCCTAAGCCCAACATAAAAAAACTACTCAGAAACAAGTTGGGGGGTGAGAAAGTCCATGAAGAATATGCTTGATATTTCATCTATCTTTCTTACATTGATTAATGATAGGTAAATTAATGTTAACTTTTTTGTATAGGCAAAATATATTATTAAAGGGGTACAAGAATTAAATTAATGATACTAACGTGTATTGATTAATTATTCATTTATTATTAACTTATGGATAATAAATTATTAACTTAACTTAATAACCCCAAGGAGTTGGTCTAGTGGAGCATGACAGGGTCTCATATCTGACAGGTTGCAGGTTCGAGCCCCACTAATCTCCTTGGGGTGAGGTAAATGTAAATCCCTTTATAAGTGCTCATAGAGCCCGAAGGTTTTCCCTACCTTGGACTGGGGCACCATCCCCTCACCCTAAATTTTATTCATCAAAAAAAAAATTATTAACTTAATAAGCAATGGATACTGGTTTTTAACTAATAATTTAGTTTTCTTTCAAAAAACTAATAATTTACTTTATTAACTGATATACCAAAGATATAGAATCTCCATATGTGTAGAAGAAATATTTATCCACTAATTTAGAGTAATATAGTATTTGTTAATACGTCATCATCTTTTGCAAATCTTCAAAAATATTCTGTAAATAATTATTTTTGACAATTTTTTGGCAATTTTAATTTGCATAACGCATAGTATTTGTTTTAATTAATTATGTAGATAAGATGACTCGGAAATGTCATATGCTAGGAAGCCTAGCAAAAAAGTGAGTATCGGGAGGGTACTTGGCATAGATGTTAAAAAACATTTTAATTTTTTTGTCTACCTTCCCCAAACTTTCGGATTAAGATTCTCTATCAGCCGAGCGAAAAAGTCAAATCTACCTTTCCCATCACATATAATGATTTCGTCCGGCTTAATTTGGTGCTACCGGCTAAATTTTGCCTGACTTAATGTCAGGCGAAATCCATTCTAAGAATCTAAGATAGAGTGTATTTCCTATCCTAAAGGAGAGAATCCTTATCCCAACATTTCAACCCCTAACCCGTCACTACTCAATTTGAAGGCCACGGTGACCCAATCATAAATCGTGGATATCATTATCAGAGACCAAACGACCGGAGACATGAGGTGACTTGTATGGGTATAACGGGTTGATTTGGTTCGGTTTTAGGCGGGGGGAAATCCGAACCAATCAAAACTGAAATCATGTAAAAAAAAACTAAAGAGTAACCTATCACACAGAGATTCATCAGCAAAACCAGTTACCTAAAGCTATATCAAACATAAAACATCACATGTAATAAGAACATTCAAAAGAAAAAATCTACCATTGTTAATCCTCTTTGAGAACCCATCCCATCAATCCAGAGGACATTCTTTCTGAGGCGACCCAGGAGCAAAAGAACCATTCTCATCATGCTTCCCTTGCTTTCTTCACTTTTTTAATCCTCTCACATAACCCATCATCACCCACAAAATCAAATCGAATCAACAACTGAGAAACATATTTAGCCTAAATCTGGAAAAGGGGAGAAGAGGGAGAAGAACATATTTAGCCTAGATCTGAAAAAGGGGAGCAGGGTAGCCTGCAACAGCAACACAGCGGAGGACGGCGCGGTCTCGACGGAGCTGCTTAGACGGCGGACGGCACGGCTCGAACAGGATGATGCACGACGGTGATCACGACTGTGTGCTACCTGGGACGGAGGTCGCAAGGAGCCTATGATTTGCTACTACGACCTAGGATGGAGGTCGCAACTATGTGCGACAGCGACGGCTGTGTGTTAGTCGGGTAGTCGTTTTGAAAAATAAAAACCACTACCCAAACCAAAGCTCATCAGATCTATTTGGTTCGGTTCGGGTTTTTACCCAAACCAATCAAATTCGGTTTTTTAACGGTTCGGGTTGGTCGGGTTTACCCGGCCCACTTACACCCCTAGTGACTTGGTGGTGGAGGTGTGAGAGTTATAAGGAGGGACATAGTTCAATTCTCACTTCCACTAACTTCTAACAAATCTAACAAATACAAATATTGACCTATAAAAAAAAAAAGACAAGATGAAATGACCGCCATCAAAAGAGGTAGAACAACAGAACCAAGCACCCTCTCTCTTGGGTACCCAAGAAATCATGTAGAGCCCTTCAAAGGCATGACCACAGCGATCTAGTTTACAAAATCCGAGCATCTCAAGATGTTGATTTTCCTGACAAAAGAAATTCAATATTTGTTTAGATGTTGATTTTCGTGATAGAAAAAGATCAGGGTTCAAGGTTTCATTTTTATATTTTTTTGATTTGTAATTCTTTGCCTATATATTCAGAAATTATTTTTTGAAGAAGGATCCAAGAATTGTTCTTTGACATCCTCCATTGCAAAAAAAAAGGGGAGAGATGGGCATGCAAAGGAAAAGAGTTAAAAGATTTAACAATAAACTTGATTATCTACTATTATTTGTCAAGCCAACATGCAAAGGGCGCATGTGGGAATTCAACTCAAGGCAATTGACATAACTAATCTTTCTGTTCACATACCAAGGAGGGCAAATATAAAATGATGCTCAAGTTTATTGTCCTTGGAGAAATGGATCCCCTGTATTGTTCAAAAAAACTGCAGAGAATCTTAGCTGTAAATGAATCTGATGCGGTGATGAAAAATTTAGTTTGAAGTATAATATAATGAACGTCAAGACCATGTGCAATTGTTTTTTGGAGATATTATTAACCCAAGCTCCTCAATCTATAGCTGCCAACTATCAGTTGCTTTGCTCCAGCACACATTATCACAATTTGCTATTTAATAAAGTCAAAAATTGCTGCAAATCAACCTGCACTGCACAAATTCCATGAGCTGTTCCACTGCATAACTTTTGTTTGTTTTATTGGAGAGGCATTGGATAGATTAAGATGATCAATTTTGAAGAATTTAATGGTTTAGATGTTATTTGCATAATAAATTTAAATTTTACTCCCTCCGGTCTCTATTGTAAGCAAAAATTAAATAAGACACACATATTAAGATAGTTAGTTGATCTCATTTAAAAGAGTCATTGGGAATAAAAAATTAAGTTTGTTACCTAAATTATCCTTCCTCTTATTTATTAAGTTTGTGTTATTGAGAATAAAATGAGTCATTGGAAAACAAATTTTGTATTAAATGAAGGGTATTTTGATAATAACTTCATTAAATGAGAAGAAAGTAGTTGAAATTTGCTTATATTTTGGACCAAAAAATTTGGAAATTTTTGCTTATATTATAGACCGGAGGGAATATTTGTATTAAATAGATCTAGAGTTAGACCAGTCGCAATGAATCCACCAAAGATTTCACATTATATCAATGATGATACGCGAACAGAATCAGACTTTATATTAATTATTGAATAAACACTCAAAATTGTTTTTGAAAAATTTGCCGGCGAATACATTAGTCTTTGAAAAATGAAGAATTTGGGAGTAATAGATCACCTTCCTATTTATTAAAATTCACTAATGCACTTCTCACTAGTGCAGAAAAGGGATTTCATATCGGTTATTTTCGGCTTTTCACATCGGTTTTCAAACTGATGTTGAAACGTCCGATGTGGTTTATTGCCACTTTTCACATCGGTTTTAAAACCGATGTCAAAAAATCAGTTTCAGCATTGATAATGTAACCTGTTCAGCACTTTCCACATCGGTTTCTGTAAAAACTGATGTGATAACCTGATTTTTCACATCGGTTTCTGTAAAAACCGATGTGATAACCTAACTTTCCACATCGGTTATTTTAAAAACCTATGTTAAAAACCATATTTCCACATCGGTTTTGATAATAACCGATGTGGAAAGTACTTTTTTTTAAAAAAACCCTCCCTTTACAGTAGTGACATCTTTTCCCCTGTTTCAGTAATCCAGATCAATACTAACATGATTTTGTATTGACTTTGACTTTTAGTTGAATGGTGATCATGGGCTCACACATGTATGTTAATTAATCTACTTTAGTGGTTAAGTTCCATAACAAGGAAAAAACAAATATGAGCATATGAGGTTTGTTTCTCCATGAGGAACCATAATATATGGTATTAAAACATGTCAATTTAAATTTTTGTTAAAAAGGTTCATTTCTATAGTCACCTCCACAAAATGGTTACTAAACTTTACAGCATACGCCTAAAATATCTTTCTATTTAAAATGAACAGAGCATATGAGAATTACTTGGGAAGCATATGAGATTTAGCTAGCATGCTGAAACTGTATTCATAGCAAAAAATCAGATGTATTTGGCAGCTCTGGCAGCCAAGTAGGCACAGGGCAGTCAGGGCTTAAAGAATCCTCCATGCAACTCAAACCATTTCTTCAATCTTGAGTATATGTATTTGGATCGAAGAGAATCAGCCCAACATATGATACCTCCCCTAATGGAAATCAATATTCAATCCCAACATTTAGAACAAGTACAAAGTTTTGGGAAGTGTACCAAATAATTCACAAGACAAACTGTAAGGTGGAAACCCCATGCCCATGCCCATGACAGCTAACTGTGAGCATCCCATACTTAGACCTACATGTTGGAAGCAATTACATGAAACATTTCTGACCTTGAAGCAAATACAACTGGAAGCATTCCCATCTTACTCATCCCTAAAAGTTGGAAAGCATCACTGCAAATATTAAAAAGGCTTAAATAAGTATGCAGATAGCTGGTAATAACCATTTAAGATTTTAGAACTACAAATTTTCAGTGCATTGACAAAATGAAAAAGGCTACTATAGTAGCCACGATGCAAAGCCAAAACTATCAAATCAACACAATCATCCATTACAACTGAGACTCATCACACGTTATCAGCCAACACAACATAATCTCAAGCATAGCAAAGCTGATAAATGCATAAACACAAGCTATCCAATCAAAGGCATCACCAGCAACAAAATATCCAAATAACTTTTCAAATTTAACTAGCTGACAAAATTTCAGAATTACTTATGACATGTCATGGTTCAACTGAGGTGATAAGCCAAGGGCTTGATGTAGTTTCCTCTAGCTCACCAACAAATCAAATAAAACCAGACATTATTACTCAGAAAGCAAATAACATTTAAAATCTGACATGTAATCAAACACTATATAGGCAATCAATTAAGCATTGAGAAATTCTCATTGAATCACAACAAAACTCATATTGTATATCAAATATAGATAGAGATGAGAGGAAGAAAACAGAGAGTAGAGAAAAGGGAAGAAGGAGTTCATCCGAATGGAAAGAGGTGGAAACCACCACGGACGGTGGTCAGAAGTCCTTACCTGCGGCTGTGACGGCGACACAACGGAGGTGGAGGAAAGTATATGGAGGTGGAGGTTGTAAGGGAATCCCACACGGTGCACCCGCACGCACCGGATTACTCCTCGATGGAGAGGCTCGTCCGTGAATCAATGGCGGCGGTAACGGCGGCGAAGGGGAAAGAAGAAGAAGAAGAAGAAGAAGAAGAAGAAGAAGAGGGAATTAGGGTTTCGGAGAAGGAGCTTCTGAAAGCCGTGGCGGATAACCCGCCGGCGATTTTCTCTCACGCCGCAACCGAGTTAGGGCACCGAATCAACCACTTCAACTCGGGATCCTCCGAGGAATCGGTGATCATCGCCGCGAGCCCCGGGACTCCGTTACCGTTCACGGTTCGCCCCACGTGCTTCTCTTCATCCTCGTCCTCCTTGATCGAAATCAGCGAGATCGAAATTCAAAACCCTAACAGCGCAATCTCCGAAGAAGAAAACAAATTGCTAGCGAAATTGACGAGCAACGAGGTTTTTGAGCAAGAACAAGGCTTGATTTCTCTCAGGAGCATCACGAGGAACAAGGAAGAATCTAGGGTGAGATGCTTTTGGAAGAAGGGAGTGAATGAATTGGAAGCAGATAGAAATTTACACATCGGTTAACATAGAAACCGATGTTTTTTCCTTAACTTTTCCACATCGGTTTTAGAAACTAACCGATGTTAATACTTTTCCACATCATTTCTACAGAAAACCGATGTTAAAAGTTATATTAGTATTTTTTTCTATTTTTTTTATTCAGTTTTCCACATCGGTTTATAAAAAACCGATGTTAAAACATAAAACTTTTCACATCGGTTATATAAAAAAACCGATGTGTTAAAATTACGAATTTTTAAAATTTTATTTTTGGTTCAATTTTCAACATCGGTTTTATAAAAACCGATGTTAAAATGTTTATAACATCGGTTTATTTTAGAACCGATGTTAAAAGTCTTCAATTTAATTTCAAAAATGCCACCGCCTTCTTTTTCACATCGGTTTTCAGTAAACCGATGTTAAAACCCGATGTTAAAAGCATATTTCGCACTAGTGTCTTGAGCAGAACTAGCTAGAGAAAAGAAGCCACTCAATCAGAATTTTTTATTTTTTTCCAAAATAAAGAAACAACGATTTGGAAAGATGAGGTGTCAATGTTGGTGCCTTTCTTATATATAAAAAAATATTTATACTAGTAATACGTAGTAATTAAATCCTTGTTCGTAAGCATGTCTTTGACCATCTTCGAGGGTGGTTCTTCATGAGGTTTTTATGACTAAGAACTGGTTCTTAAATTTTCTGCCATTGGAGTTGGTGGATTTGGCAGCCAGGGTGGAGAACGGTTCTTGTAGAAGAACTGGTTCTTAGCCATTAAAAAATAATTAAAAAAGAGAAAAAGGAAAGAGGGGAAAAGAAAATAGGAGAAAATAGACCCACTAAAAATATGTTAAGAACTCAAGTTGAGTTCTACCATTGGAGTGAAAACTAATGAGTGTTCTTAAATCCTTTGTGGCATTGTAGGGCCTACTAAAAGAGAGTTAATAACCCAAATTGAGTTCTATGATTGGAGATGCTCTTAGTTTCTATTATATTATAGGTTACCGTGTCATTAATATAAAAATATTTATCATTGTAAATAATGACTAGTCTTCGTCGGGGGACCTGGACGACTTTTATGGTGTGTTTGATGTAAGAGAAAAATATATGAGAGAAAAGGAGAAGAAAATATGATTTTCTCTTGTTTGGTAATCAAGAAAAATAGAGAAGAGAGAAGAAATTGGATGAGACCCAACCAAAATTTTATTCTCTCCAAAGATGAGAAGAAAATGAAGAAGAAGAGAGAATATACTTCATTAAAAATTTTACTAACATGACAATTTATGATTGAATGTCTGTGTAAAAGAACTTTATACTATGAATTATAACAATTAAAGTCTATAAAAAATAAATAAATTATTCTTATATAAATTAAAATTTATATGTTTTTGACTTATTCGTTTGTAAGCCCAAATGATTAAGTTTAATACTATACAAATATATACCAAGTTACCAACAATACAAACATTGTGTATAGTATTATATATTCTAAATTCAAATACGATAATTAGATTATGTGCTTTCCCACTATAAGCTAACCATTGAGTGACATAACTCTTAATTAATTAAATTAAACGACAGACGCAAGCAGAAAACATGTAGATGTGATGGTTCATCATCCGCATAGATATTCTTGAGTCAAACCTTGACTAATAAAACAAACAAATGCAAAATTATATATATATATATATATATATGGGGCCATATCTAGTGAGAGGGCTCTTCTTATATGAGAGTGAGAGGGGTAAATCTGGGCCATACAACCATACATGGATGGTTAGGATTAAAAGTTATTTCATGATTTTAAAATGTCACATGATCACTTAAAAAAGTCACATGACTTTGTGGTTTAATCTTGACCGTTTAAAGTTTGATCTAGTGGCTATGATATAATCCTCTCACTCTCACATAAAAAAGGTCCTCTAACTTGATATGTCCCCTATATATATATATATATATATATATATATATATATATATATTTTACGCAAATATATTTACATATATTATTTTCTAAACTTTCATCACTTGTCATATCCCAATTTTTTGATTTTTTTTAACTAAGTTTCTCTAAACTTTTTGTTCACTTCACGGTGAAAAAGTTTGTTTTTTTATTTTATTTTTTATTTTATTTAAGGACACGGTGAAAAAGTTAACTTTATCATCTTAAATAATTAGTTAATTAGTTAGAAGCAGTCAAAAATGAAGTTTATAGGAAAAATCTTCTAACCATCAACAAGAACCTTTCCACCTTCCTTCTATCCATAATAATAGAAATGGTTATTTGGGTTGCAATCTGTGGATCGCCCGCATAACCAATCAACTGGACGAGCTTGGACCATAAACGTGGGTTGGTTCGGGTTAAATCTGCAGATCCGTGGATCAATCTATCTACTCATATAAAAAATAAAAAAATACATTTTTTTTTGTTATTTTATAAAAAGACTAAATTAACTTTAAAATATTTGTCAAAAAAAAAAAAAAATGAACCCATTTAAAAGCCAACCGATAAGGACTGGTTTGCTTAACCCGCAAACCAATGCAATATGAATTAGGCCAACCTTGTTTGCATATCCCTTGTAGTTATTGTTAATAAAAACAAATTGTCTATTTTAAAAAAACTTATTTTGTTTCTCTTCATTTTCTATCCTACCAAAATTAATTATGTCGAATTTCTTTCTCTTTACTTTGTTTCATGTTTTTAACATACCAAATAATCATTAAAATTAACTTTCTTTTTCAATACTTTCTTTTTACCGAGATTCTTTCATTCTATCTTATATTTTCAATTTCTTGCTCTTGCCAAAGAAAGCATAGACTTTATTAGTAATTAACTTTTGTTGAAGTGTAGCCTATCAAAAAAAAAAAAAAACTTTTGTTTAAGTGTAACTTTCCTGTGACGAACAGAGAAATTGGACAGGGGTGTGCACAACCCGGCCCGGCCCGGCCCGGCAACCCGTCCCAACCCAACCTGTTCGGGCCGGGTCAGGCCCGGACCCGAAAGATAACAAGGACAAACCCGTGTCCTCATATCTGACCCAAGACCGGGTTGGGGACGGGCTCGGGTTGACCCTCGGGTCACCCGGCCCGTCCCAAATACTGGTACTCTTATTGATACGTTTTTTAAAACTATAGTCTTATACAATATTCAGTTATTCACTCACTCTTCGATAAGAACCAGATCTAGAAGGAAGCAAACCTAGGGTTCCCTCTTGGCTCTAACCTTCCATCGCGCCGCCCGCCCTGACCGCCGCTGTCCGCCGAGTTGCGCCGCCCTCACCTTCGCTGCACGCTGCGCCTAGTTCCCCTCGTCACTCTCTCTCTCTCTCTCTCTCTCTCTCTCTCAGTCTCACGAAAATGATGTAGGTTCCCCTCATATTACCTTCCGCTGTGTCGCGGCTGACCACCACCGTCCGCCGCACCGCGCTTGACCTCCACCGTCCGTCGCGCCTCGCCTTACCACCATCTCTCTCTATCTGTCGCAACATCAGATTAGGGATTTCGTGATTTACCATTTCTCTCTCACTCTGTGTCGTGCTAGTAGTAGCAGGTAGATAATAGATGATTCATTTCATCTAATTTGTACTATTCTGACTTCATTGCATATCTCACATCTCCCTTTTTTTTTTCCCTCTTGATTTCTTCAATTTCAGATTGCATTACGAGATAAAGGAGAGGCCGCCCACATTCTGATTTCTTCCGATGTTCTGCACCGACGTAAGCTTCACTCTCCCTCTGTAGTCTTTACTTCTGTGATTGCTTCTTTTTTCCCTTCTGTGATTGCTTTTTCCTTTTCCCATCATATGTCTGCAAGATTAGTTTTTTGGTTTTGGTTTGTTAAGGTTGAAAGATTCATGAAAGGCAGAAATAAAATAGAGAGGGACATCCACATTTTTTAGTTTTCGTTTGCTAATTATTCTCCACAAGTCATTTTTGTGTGTCATCCTTTTTTCATTTAACACTATTCTGCAGCAATAATTTGATCCATTCTTTCTTTGATATCATTAGTGTTCATCTAAAAACAAATGGCAGAGGGAGAGCCGCCTAATCCATTTATAGGAAATGTGACCGAAGATTGTAATCCAATCCCTCCTACAAATGTACTAAATCCTCCTGCAACTTTGCTTTCTACACCAGCAATATGTGAAAAGAATGAGGGTGGTAATACTGAGACTGAGGGAGAGGGTAGTAAGGTTAAGAAATCTATGGTCTGGGATCACTTCACTAAGCTTCCTTTGACAGAGACTAAGGGAGAACACAAGGCCAAATGTAACCACTGTCGTGCTGTGTATGCTTGTCACCCAACCAAACATGGCACGAATTCTTTGAACAAACATTTGCATAGGAATCATCAATGGATCTTTACAAAAGTGGGAAAGAAGGGAACAATCCATGGTTATATGCCAAAGATTACCGAGGGAGAGGTTTTAGAAACTTGTATTGGCTATAACTTCGAGGATTGTAGGAGGGCCGTGACTGAATTTGTTATATGCGATGAAATGCCATTTAAGGTTGTAGAAGGGCGTGGCTTTCGTAAAATGATGAACCGATTAGAGCCTAGATTTAATGTACCATCTAGGTTCACGGTTTCAAGGGATTATTACCAGCTGTTTTTGGATGAAAAGAAAAAACTAAAGGTTTGGTTTATGAAGTCATGCAATCGTATTTGTATGACAACCGATTGTTGGACTTCAAACCAGAATTTATCCTATATGTGTTTGACTGGACATTTCATTGATGAAGAGTGGAAGCTACAAAAAAGAATCTTGAAATTTTGCCTAGTTGAAAACCATAAGGGAGAAACTATTGGAAGAGAAGTTGAGAGGTGTTTAAGAGAATGGGGGATTGAAAAAGTATACACAATCACAGTTGATAATGCAAGCTCAAATGATGCGGCCATTTCATACCTTCAAAAGAAATTAGATGCTAGGGGTGGGCTAGTTTGTGGCGGCAAATATTTGCATATGAGGTGTTGTGCTCATATTTTGAATTTGATTGTAAATGAAGGCATAAAGGAACAACAACCTTCCATTGATAGCATTAGGAATGCTGTGAGATATGTTAGATCTTCTCCCCAAAGACTTAAAATGTTTAAAGAATGCATTGAGGCCGAAATGATTAAGTCTCAAAGTCTTGTGTGCTTGGATGTTCCAACTAGGTGGAATTCTACTTACATTATGTTGGAACATGCAGAGAAGTTTGAAAAAGCGTTTGATAGGCTTTATGACCAAGAATCAGACTTTCGGAAATGGTTTCGTGAAGATGAGAAAGGAAAAAAGAAAGTTGGTCCTCCATCAAATCTGGATTGGGTGAATGCTAGGGTATTTACTCAGTTTTTGGAAATTTTCTATAACATGACTTTGTGTTTCTCTAGTTCTTTGCATGTGACATCAAACTTATGTTACCATGAAATTGCATCAATTCAATCTTCTTTGATATCATGGAGTAATAATCAAACTGAACTTTTGGGCTCTATGGCTTGTTCTATGAGAGCAAAGTATGATAAATATTGGAGAAATGTTGAAAAGTTTAACCCATTGTTGTTTGTTGCTGTTGTCTTGGATCCTCGATACAAGTTTGATTATATCACATGGAGTTTGGAGGATACACATGATAAAGATTTGGCAGTCATTATGTCTACTTTGGTTAAAAACACTTTGGATGACTTGTACCAATCTTATGCAAAAGGAATTTCTGAGCTTAGGGAAAGTGAAGATGGTGGAGGTTCTTCCAAGAGTGCAACCTTGGATGAGAGTCTTAAAGGGCCAACTGATATCAAAGGTGTTACTGAGAGGTTACTAGCATGGAAAAAGCAGAAGGTGGCCAAAACCAATTTTGAAAAATCTGATCTTGAGAGATATTTGGGAGAGGAAACAATGGATGGAATTGGGAATGCTGATTTTAACATTTTGGATTGGTGGAAAGTAAATTCTTCAAAGTACACAATCCTTTCTGCCATGGCTTGTGATGTACTTGCTGTTCCGGTTTCAACTGTGGCATCGGAGTCATGCTTTAACACTAGCGGTCGTGTACTTGATGTCTTTCGCAGTTCGTTGTCACCTCGAATGGCTGAAGCTCTCATTTGCACTCAAAATTGGTTAAACCCTGCTGGCCTTAAGTTTGATGATAAAGATTTTGATCAATTTGATAGCACCGAGAAGATTGTTGATGGTGAGTTTACTACTTTGCTTTTTGTTGGTTAATTTATTTAAAAATATGCATTTGATATAGATCAAACTTGTGTTTTTGCAGATGTTTATGCTAAAATTCCCGAGCCCCAAGGAGCAAATGATGAGCATCAAGTTCCCATGAATATTGACTGATAAACAACATTTATATATAGCAGCCTTGCCATTGCTTTTTTTTGTAAATGATAGGCTGGTTTTTTGTGAATGATAGGCAGCTTTGTCAAGCTTGAAAATTAACTGATAAGCAGATTTTTTTTGTTAGTAGATAGTTAGTTTTACAGATACTTTGAATTCTGTTCTGCACTGATGTTGGTACAGTTTAAGGTACCATTCTGCACTGATGTTGGTACAGTTTATTGGTACAGTTTATGGTACTGTTATTATAGTTTATGGTACTGTTATTGCAATTTTGCAGATTTTATCATGTGTGCACCTAGTAGTCATTATAAACTTATTGCCCCTGTTACTCTAACATGTAAAGTTCTTCAGGTACAAGCAATTTTATTTTCCTGATAACGTTTTTACAAACTTTTTTTTAGCATTTCTCTAATGTGTCAGGTGCCAACTTCTGTAATTTTACTCTACTATTGTATTAGCTTTTTTATTTCGCTACATGGGGTTTATATTACTGGGAATTGCTGGTCTGTTTGTTGGCATCACATGGTGAATGTGTGATATCATATCAACAATCAGTTATTTCATTTTCTATTTGTTGGCACAATCACATAAACCTTTTATTTCAACAATCAGTATATAATAATGTTTGTGATTTTGTTCATGGAGGTAATTATAGGAATTGAATTCATGTTCTAATCTCATGTCTCTCAATGGTGTGCATATTCCAGAGGCAATTTCCTCAATGGTGTGCATATTTCGGGCCAACCCGGTCCCGTCCCACCTTGGCCCGGTCTTAATCCAACCCGCACATCATCGGGTTCCTTCGAGTCTAGGGACGGGTTCGGGCTCACATAATTGGCCCGGTCACTATTTAGGACCGGGTGAGGGACAAGCCTAACCCGTCCCACGCTCACCCCTACTGGACATGGGTATGTACACGGCAGGAGACGAACATATATAACACGTGAATATGAGGTGTTAGAGCATAAAGGCGTGTGACAAACATAAAGTTTTTCTTTTTTGCCTGTAAATTAAGTCTGTAAGAGCATCTTTTTTTGTTATATCAGAGTTTGTAAGAGCATCTAAGATGCAAGAAAGTCACTTTGATTCTTAACTCTTATTTTGTGGGCCCATTAATGACACATAAGATTTAAGAACTTTTATATATTTTTATTCTAATACAGGAACCATAATTTGGGTTCTTAACTTACCTTAAGTGGGTCTCATAATTGACCCCACATATTTGTATTTTTTTTAATTTTTTTCAAATTAAAAAATTAATTTATTTTTAATTTTTAATTTTATTCTGTTTTGCCAAAAAAAATTATTGGTAAGAACGGTTCTTATAAAAGAACGATTCTACAACATGAAATCCATGTCACCTCTCTCTAATGCAAGTTCTTGTAAGAACCGATTCTTGCAAATAAGAACTCATGTAAGAACCATCGTTGGAGATGGTCTAAGAGCATTACATAGAGAAGTTGGAATGCTGATTTTTTTAATCAGAAATAATAAATTCTTATTAAATAGATAATTCATACAATTCCAAAAATATTACATAACAAAAACACTCCGATTTCTTTTTCCACAACACCTATATCTTTATATTAATTCGTCATCCCTTAAATATATTTTTGGAATTGTCAATTCGCGGCTGAAATAAATTAAACTCCTTTTCTTTACACAATAACCACAACCAAAACAAAGCTTGTAACATAGTGTTAAACCTAATAGTGTTAGTATACTAGTACTATTAATTACTGTTAAATCTAAATACAACTAAATTTTTAAAATGTGTTCATAACCCTCCATCGCAACTTCTAATTAGCCGGCCGATTTAAAAATGAATCTCCTAATTAGACTACCCCCAGTACTAATTAACTATTATTGAGATGTCACTTGAGAACAAATATATAGAGAGAGCTAGCATACGCGCATTCCATTTACTGCAATATTTTCACATAAAAATAAAAACTTAAATAATTAATCTCATATCGATCTCTTGATGAATTCATCACGTGTATTTAATTTTAAAAAGATTGTGTGCATTTGGCTACATTGACGTGACGATTACTACGTGCGAATATAGAAGGTAGGAGATCGAAGTAAAAGAATCAGGTGTGTGCATGTCTTTTATCTTAGCAGCTGTATGCATTCATTGATTTAAAGATTTCACTTTCCGCTTTGACGCTTTCATACAAGACAATTCAAAGGAGCTTAATCTTCAGTTATCCTTTTCCCTTTGTAGAAGTTGTCGGTAGCCGGAAGATAACCAATAGTCAAACCCAACCATCTTGAAGGGAATTAAAGTGCCGCCTTTTATAGCACACGGACTTGTATAATGAGAAATTGCTTGTTTTTTATTTTTATTTTTGGTGAATTAATTGACAAATGCTTGTTTTCTAAGGTACTACCTCCGATCCTTACTATAAGAAATAAATGGCTATGTTTTTTTAATCCAAAATATAATAAACATATATCAATTTTCACACATATTAAATGTTAATTTTCAATATTACCCTCATCTATAATATGATTTATATTTACGAGATATATCAACTTTCCATACAAGTGAGTTTGCTCATTAATTAGAAGGGTTATTTTTGGAAATTTATATGAATTTTAATTACAATAAGCTCATTTCAATGTATTTTCTTAGTTCGTGTGTTTTAGGGTTTAGTTTATTATATTAAGGACCGGAGGTAGTAATACCTCTAGACTCAATTATAAGCAAAAAAGTACATATATTTTTTGGACTAAAATATAAGCAATAGCCAACCAATTCAACTCTATGTAATGTCAAGGGTTCCAAAAGTTAAGACAATCAATCAATCCAACCAATTATCCTTTTACTTTTCCAAGAGCATTGCACACTTCCGAGACAAATAAAGAGTAGTTTAGTAATTGTAACTTTTTTTTTTTAATTACAAAAATCAAGACAATAAACTGAATTAACTAACTTCCTTAATAAGTGTACAGTTGGTTAATTTTACTTATAATTGAGTCTGGAAGGAGTATTAATTAATTAATTAATTAATCCACCAATATGGTGTTGGGAGAGTTGGTAATGTATTCCTGGAGTCGCCCATTTGGGAGGCAGCCAAACCAAGTGTGTAAAAAAATGAACGTCATGTTGCTGACTCGGGGATCAATTAGTCCGATCACATAGCGAGTCTAAATGATTTAAGCTTGTGGGGATACCATGGTGCATCTACCGGGAAGCCAAAGATGCTAATTACGATGTGTTAGAAAAAATAATTAATCCTGGTTTTAATACTGATATAGTGAGGGCAAGAATTTATAAAAAAATTTATGGAAAAAATATCATTTACTACATAAAAATGGGTACGGCCCATACCCACATTTAAAAAAAAAAAATTACTCGTATCCGAACTCATACTCGCGTGGGTAGCAACTTAAGTACCTGTCCTTAGTTACCCGCTAGGCATTTAAGTACTTGTACCTGCATTCATTACCCGCACTTTAATTAACTATTGAAAATCAATAAATAAAAAAAGAACATTATTATAACACCTGAAGAACAAGAATATAACAAGTATGAAATATCATGAATGGATTTCAAATTAGTTTATGCTTTACTTAAAAATCTCTTAAAAATAACTTTACTCTTAGAGACCGGTCCTTAACTCGTTGAGTACTTACAAATGTACTTGCGGATAATTTACCAACAATTGATTCTAGCATACCAACTTCATTAACGCAATTTGTTCTTACTAGTTGTGCAAATCGTGGTTGCTCATTTAATTACCATTCACCTTTGATGTCTAGTAAACAAATATAGTTGAATACAAGGAGAATTGTTCCAAACTTTGGAGTGCAACCTAAGGACATCTCTCGCCTTTTCTTTCAAATATGAACCACAATCTGCTTGCATCACCATGCAAAGCTTTGAAACTGCTCCAACCCTCAACATCTCTAGAACCACCTCATTTGATCCTGAATACTTTGCAATCACCGAAAATATGTGAATCGCTCGATCATCGGTTGCTGGAGAAACCCTCAGAACCCTCTTAGAAATCACTGCGATCCCCGCTGCATGCTTCTGAAACTGTTCTCTTCCCTCAGCACAAGAACACAAATGTGCTAAAAGGTTAAATATGAGTTCTGTTAGGTTCTTCTCCGGTTTTTCTAGCTCAAGCTCTATGAGTTCTGTGACTGCACCTGCTTCCACGATCCTCGTTCGGTTTCTACCCAAAGGGCACGTTTCTATAAGCACATGCAAAGCAGATTTTATAGCTTGTTGAGAGAGTGCTCTCTTTCTCAATACTCTAACCATTTCTCTGAAGAATTCAATGTTTAAGCTACCTAAAGGGGTTGAATCCGCGACCTCAATTGCCAATTTCAATAGAGGCATTGCTTCGTTTACCACCTTGACATTATTATCTATGTGAAGTTTCAAAATCCAAGTCAAAGAGTTGATGAAATCCAAGTTTTCTCCAACAAGAGGCTTCATGTTGTTGTTGTTGTTGTTGGGCATGGCTGAATTCCAAAGGAGACGAAGAATTCTTATAGCTTCTTCCAAGCAAGTTGTGTTACCTTCCTTGAAACTCTTGTTAATCGCCATAACCATAGCTTTGGCTACACCTGCTTCTGCCATGCACGTTCTGTTCCTCTCGCTCTCTGTGGCCAAAACATGCATCTTCTCCAATGATGTTTGATAGCAGTGAGGAACCTCAAGATCCCTCACAAGTTTCTGAACATGGTTCTTGTTAAGAGGGTTTTTTGGGGTTGGAATTTGATCAACACCTTTGGCTTCGTTTGATGAGCACCATGCTTGGATTAGTCTGCGTAGGGTGTGGTTGGGAATTAAGAACTCTGAGCTTCTCGAAAGTGGTTGCTTTGTAACTGGGCACACGCAATCTTTGGTCTTTTGCAACCACTGCTCTATGCTTTCTCTGTCGTATGTTATGCCTGTCACGGCGGTCACAGGGTCCTTCATTATCTGAAGCGAAATGGGACACACAAAATATTGAGGAATTTCAATTTCAGCCATTAATTGTATCAGAAAAACATGAAACAAATAATATGTACTTTTTCCAGAAATGGGTGATGTTTGGTGAACAAGAAGAAGAAGAAGAAAAGGAGTTGCTTGTTTTGGTAAGAGAATGTGGCTTTTTATAAATATTAAGGTCTTAAAGATTATATATATAGATAGATATATAATATAATGGAGACAGAATATGGGAAGGTCATTTCTAGATAAAGGTGTTGCAAAATTGTTCCATTTTTCTACCAGTCATAGATATCGATGATTCATATTTGTCAATTCTATGTTGGATGGTCAAACCATGTAGCAACCGTTTGAGTAATAACTTATAGTATTGTTGGATTCATTTTTCTACATGCATGAATGGATTTTTCTGAAGTGTACGTGCATCATGCTTTGCCACATGGCCTAATTTTAGTGGTCATTAATTTAGGTCGACGGCTCTGCTTTTTGGCTGTTTTGGATAGCTGTAATTCAGACCACAAATGAGGAAAACGTTCAGTATTGGGCAATGGAGGCGGAACCAGATAGTGGAGACCCAAAACAAGTTAAATCAAGATTCAAACACTTTTATGCATGCAATGAACTTAAGTTATTACGTTTTTTGAAGAAAAACAAAAATATTGAGTGTAAGTTTCCACTGCTTTTTAACTTTAGTGCGTGTATATTTGGCCCCATTATAAGTGTGTACAACAGTATAATGTGGTGGCCAGTATGGGTTTCGACTTTTGTGTGTAAGTTTCAAAGATGTGAGGTGATCGAGGTTGAGTTTGAATTCAACCCGAGTATGACATTGAGGACCACGATGGCCCAAAGACAGCAAATCCATGCTTGAAAAAATATATAGCTTTTATTTATTTCATATCAAAGACGTCGTCTTTTTTTTCTTTTTCTTTTTTTATAAGAGATATTTAGGGTGAGGGGATGATACCACAGTCCAAGGTAGGAAAAACCTTTCGCTCTATGAGCACTTATAAAGATATTTACATTTACCTCACCCCAAGAAAACTAGTGAGGCTTGAACTTGCAATCATCAGATACCAGACCTGTAATGCTCGAATAGACCAACCCCTTGGAATTCAAAGATGTCTTCTTTAATCTTTAAATAATATTCAAATTAATAAATATAGGATCATAAAAAGTTACAAAATACTAGTCACATACTAGTCCAAATAAAATTAGATATATTAAATAAAAACATATTAAAAAAGATTCCTAAAGTTAAAAAGAATCTCAAATCTCAAAATAACTGATTATCCTAAAAATAATAACATTTAAAATTATCTAAATAATAAATAAAAAATCATAAAGCTATTACTATATAAAACAAATTACTACAAATTATCCTATATTACATGCGTTAAGAATTCTCCTGCAAGACGTCTCCGTCGTGGACCCAAGTAACGCATCTACATGCACCTGATCTGAGACTACATCAGGGTGGGGCTAATTGATCAAAGTGACCCACTTTTAGAAATTATATAAAAATAACATACTTTTGAAATAATTTAACAAATTAACTTATTTTTGAATAAATTTTTTTTTTGTTGACTAATGGTGCCAGTTTGACTGGTGCCATTGACTTGTTGACCTGCCACGTGGCAGGTCCTGATTGGTTCGGAAAATCCGGGAAAAAAAACTTACAAAAAAAAAATTGGCAAAAAAATAGGAAAATCAGGTCAGCGCAAACTGGCGCCACTAACCTGCCACGTGACAGCTTCCTATTGGTCTGTCAGTTTTTTATTGAAAAAATTAAAAAAAAACAGTTTTTGGGGTTAAAAAAGAAAAGAATATTAGATTATTAATTAATATAATTCTATTAATAAATTTTATCATTATATAATTATACTAATTAATTATTAATAATATAATTATATTATTATTATTATAAACAAATATACTAATGTAATTAAGGGAAAAATATTATATTAATGTTATTAATGCATAATTATATTATTAAATGTTATCATTAATTATATAATTAATATAATTATATTATTAAATATTCATTTTATTATCATTATATAATTAATATTAATAACTACTACCTCCGGACTTAATTATAAACAAAAATAACTAATTTCACACTTATTAAAAAAGTTAGTTAATTTAGTTTAATTGTCTTGATTTTTGTATAAAAAAAAGACTTATAATTACTAATAAAGGGACAATTGATTTTAAAAATTCCTCATTGATCTTTAAAAAAATTAAATAAATAGTAATATAATTCTATGAATTAATTAATATAATTCTGTTGTGAAAAAATTAAAAAAAATTGTTTTTGGTATTAAAAAAAGAAAAAAAATTAGATTATTAATTAATTAATATAATTCTATTAATAAATTTTATCATTATTAATATCAAAAGAAAAAAGAGAGATGAATTAAGATCAAACGAAAGAAAACAAAGAAAAAACTGCATAAAAGAGAGATGTAGGTGACAACATATAATTCACGAGCACAAAACAATTTCTGGAGGAAAAAAAACTATTAATTATTAATTATATTAATAATATTATTAATTGGTATAATTATATCTAAAAATTCCTCAGTGATGTTTAAAAATATTCAGTTTGGTCCCTCAATTGTTTTAATAACATGATTATGTATTTATAATATTGATGATTATGTATTAATAATATTAATATTAATATATATTAATAGAATTAATAGAATTATATTAGTATTTATTAACATTAATTAATATTAATAACATAATTTTCTTTTACTTAAATTTTTTTAACCCCAAAAAAACCTTTTAATTGGTATAATTATATTTAAAAATTAGTATATTATTATTAATTAGTATAATTTTATAATGATAAAATTTAATTGGTATTAATTAATTATTAATTATATTAATAGTATTATTAATTAGTATAATTATATAATGATAAAATTTATTGATAGAATTATATTAATTAATTAATAATCTTTTTTTAATTTTTTTTTTAATTTTTTTAACCGCAAAAACATTTTTTTCCCATAAAAAACTGACGGACCAATAGGAAGCTGCCACGTGGCAGGTCAATTGCGCCATTCTAGCAGAGTGCGCCATATGACGCTGACCTGATTTTCCTTTTTTTTTTTGTAAATTTTTTTGTAAATTTTTTTTTTTGCGGATTTTCGGATCAATCAGGACCTGCCACTTGGCAGGTCAACAAATCAATGGCGCCAGTTTGACTGGCGCCACTAGTCAACAAAAAATATATATTTTATTCAAAAGTAAGTTAGTTTGGTAAATTGTTTTAAAAGTAAGTTATTTTGATATATAATTTCTAAAAGTGAGTCACTTTGGAAAAAAAAGCTGGGCTTCAAATGTGTGGCTTGAGAACAACCCTTGTATGCATCCATGTTAAATTTTTTTTTTATGAACATGCGTCCATTTTAATTTATGCTAGGTGGCTAGTTTCATCCATATTTTTCATCATAACCAAAACCAGATTAATTACGAGAATAAAAAAAAATTAAAAACAAGATTAATTAGTCAGATACGATATTGCAATGTAAACCTAACATAAAGAAATATTTTACTATTTCTAATTAATTAATCAAATTGTTCTCCACAAACTAATACACTGTAATAGCGATACATATATTCTTTTGTGGTATTAAAAACTAACATTATTTTTATATATATTAACCTAAAAACGTAGTTATTCAAGTTTTACATTCTTACATACATATTAATCATTTGGGTATAATGCTAAATGTGGTGATACTCTTTTCCTTTTCTTTTTCTTTTTCTTTTTTTTAAATATTTTCAACATCTATATTACTATAACAATCATAGAGAAAATCTTTATCGGAATTAAAATAACATCACTCTGCATTTTTCGGTTGAGCTTACCTACTCATTTCAAAACTTCCATCATCAAACTAATTATACCAATTTATCGTAGAAACTTATTAACCTTGAAAGTTAGTTGCCGATTAGTTAAGAGTTAGTTTGGGTAGTTATTTTTAGTTATTCAGTTATATTTAGTTATGCTAGATGTCTTAGCTTGCTGAACATGCTCCTATATAAGAAAGCTTCATGTAAATGTAATTTTAACTTTTTGATCAGTGAATTCAGATATTCAATCCATCTCAATCTCTCTCTCGAGTGTGTGAAAGTTAATGCGGTATCAATAGGGAAATTGCATTGAAACTGTGCAACTCTGTTTCTTCATTCTTCTTCTTCTCCGATATTCTTCTTTCTCTTTCTTCTTCATCTTTGTCCTTCTTGATCTTCCTGCATCCGATGCTCAATTCACCATGGCTGATCAAGAAGACAATCCATACTATCTGCATCCTTCCGATAATCCTAGTCTTGTTTTAGTTTCTCAGGTTCTCACTGAGAACAATTTCAGCTCTTGGAAACGAGCTATGGAGATGGCACTCATAGCCAAGAACAACCTAGGGTTCATGGATGGCACACTTGTTTCACCTGAGCTTCATGATCCTGCGTATCATCAAGCTACGATGTTATTGTTGCCATGCCATTGACGATACACAGGATCATGCAGCTCAGGTGAAACAATTGTGCCATCCACGAACCCTAACTTTTTCTTGGCTATGAGTGCCATCTCCATAGCTCGTTTCCAAGAGCTGAAATTGTTGTAAGTGAGAACCTGAGAAACTAGAACAAGTCCAGGATTATCGGAAGGATGCAGATAGTATGGATTGTTTTCTTGATCAGCCATGGCGAATTGAGCACCAGATGCAGGAAGCTCAAGATTAACAAAGATGAAGAAGAAAGAGAAAGAAGAAGATCGAAGAAGAAGAAGAATGAAGAAACGGAGTTGCGTTGCATAGTTTCAATGCAATTTTCCTACTGATACCATATTAACTTTCACACACTCGAGAAAGAGATTGAGATGGATTCAATTTCTGAATTCATTGATCAGAAAGTTAAAATTACATTTACATAAAGCTTCCTTATATAGGAACATGTTCAGCAAGCTAAGGCATTTAGCATAACTGAAAATAACTGAATAACTAAAAATAACTACCCAAACTAACTCTTAACTAATCGGCAACTAACTTTCAAGGTTAATAAGTTTCTACGATAAATTGGTATAATTAGTCTGATGATGGAAGTTTTGAAACGAGTAGGTAAGCTCAACCGAAAAATGCAGAGTGATGTTATTTTAATTCCTATAAAGATTTTCTCTATGATTGTTATAGTAATATATATGTTGAAAATATTTTTTTTTTTTTTTAAAAAAAAAGGAAAAGAGTATCGCCACATTTAGCATTACCCAAATGATTAATATGTATGTAAGAATGTAAAACTTGAATAACTACGTTTTTAGGTTAATATATATATAAATAATGTTAGTTTTTAATACCACAAAAGAATATAGTTCAAAAAATGGCACTAAATATATACAGAGGAACATATAATTATAATAGACCTTAAATTTTTTCTGAGTATGTGAAAAGTAGTATTATTTTTCAAATGCTTTACCAGCGAACTCACAAAATTAATAACTTCTTTTATTCGAAACTACCGATTAAGTTGATGCATGGGAAGTTACAGCAAAATATACATTAATTAATATTGTTTGACTAATGGTATAAGAAATTACATTAATAGGGAATTGGGTGGAAGTTTGATACTTGATTTTGTTCCCATCCTGAATTCTTGACCAGTCGCTTTCTGATGATATGCACGATGCCGAGTGATTTTTTCAATAAAAATAATAAACAATTATAATTTATATCAGGCTTACACATCCTATAAGTTACTCTTCATCTAATAATATGAAAAAATACATGCTATGTGATGAATACAAAAATCAATTGGGATTACCTAGAAATATTAAGAGCATGTTCGATTTTGTTTAATATTATGGACAAACATAGACTTAAAAACATGATAACAACTAGGGTATGAATAGATTAGGCCGCTCATTGGAGGTTTATGGCTTACCTATTTAAGGCTTGGCCTAACCTAGCCTATTTAGTAAAAATGACAGATTAAGACTTTTTAAAAAGTCTATATAGCTAAAGAGGTCAGGCATAAGACTTTAAAAAAAGTCTACTAGGTCTACTAGGCCAACCTATTTAATACATACACACACATATATATGTATAATATAATATATTATAATACTAAAATATATTATTTATAATATTTGAAAACAAAGACCTATTGGCACATTTAAATATAGTGGCCTACTCGCCTGTTTATTTATGAAGGCCTGGTGGCTTATTTATCACTATAGGTTTACCAACCTCTTTATCATTATAAGATGCCTACTAGCCTATTTATATGTGAAGGCCTATGACCTATATATAGGTGAAGACATATTTAAAGGTCTTGTTGATAAGTAGGCTTTTAAATAGATTTTCAGGTCAAGCCAATCTTTGAAGTAGGCCATACTCAGGTCTTAAAAATTGACTTATATCAGGCTAATAGGTCAGACTCGAACCTCAAGATTGGAATGCATGCCAAGCTCAGACCTGACAGGACCTAACTCGACCTAGCCTATTCCCACCACTAATAACAACGGGGCAAAAATATGACATATGGTGCGGGCACATCTACCATTTCACGATTCACAAATGATCTCTTCGGCTCTGTGATTTCATAAATAATACATTTCATTAAGGAAAATAAACAGAAGTGTCACACCCATTTTTCCGGAGATTGCAAAATCCAAGTGAAGCAATTTGTTACACAAAAAATTAGGATTAATGGACAAAAGAAAACATTTTAAATTACTATCAAATCATATATTATCACATATTAAAAAAAAAACTAAAGTATTTATTACAAGAAATACAAGAATTTTTTTAATACTTTGATGTAACATGTTAAATATAAATCAAATTTTGAAGACTAAATTAATCTTACAAAACCGCATCAAAAAGAAATTTTTTTATTTAGGCAAGTAAGAACAATATAAACAAGGAAAAAACTACAGGCTTATAAGGGGCATACCGTAGAAAAAAAATTGCGCAGAGGCCAATCAAAACAACAAGGCGCATGCAAAAAACTAAAGACACACTAAACTTGAGGTACACAACAAACAATCGATAAGCAGGTCAAATAAAACGAAGAGCAAGAAAGCCCCAAAAGAAACTAATGTCGAATCGAAATGAAGAGGCATGTAACCCCCACTCTACTGGTGGTTACAAACATAAAGAGGAAATCTATGAATATTGAAAAGCCTATCTTGGACACTTTAAAAAGAAAGATTTTACAACACTTAAAAATGCTTAAAATTGTCATCATAACAAGAAAGAATGAAATATTTTATCGTATTCAGATTTAACTTTTGCACTATTGGCCTAGCCATGTTTTGCTAATTTCTTTTTTATTTTTCTCACTGAAATACAAAAGGAATAAAGCACTAAATTTTTTCGGTGTCACAAATTAGGAGAGCAATTTCGTACCCGGGGTGCATTCTGGTTAGGAAAAGGCCCTTCATATAATAACAATAATGAAATACCCATTTGAAGCAGTATACACGAGAAATATTGTTTGGATTACCATTTAAAATAGAATATTTTAATAGAGGACAAACAGAATATGGCCATTAAAAGAAACTGCTTCAACTTAAAAAAAAAAAACAAAAGAAAAAAGACACTAGGTTTTGTATACAGTCATGCAAAATTTAATTTGGATCTGTACATTTTTGTACTAACAATTTTGTTGACAGAGTGAATGTCCAATTTTGTTGACAGGGAAAAATGCACAAACACCCCCTAAACTTTAGTTAGTTTGTAATTAGGTATCCCCAACTATTAATTCTTCTCAATTAATCCTCAAACTTTAACTATTAATGAAATTGGTCCTTTTGTTAACCCAAAATTAAATAACCACTGATAATGGAATCCACCCGTTCATTTTGATTTAATCTAAACCATTATATTTATTTATTTTAAAAGAAAAAATAACAGGATTTTTCTTTTTCGTGCGTTTTCTTCTTCACTTCCCTTTAGAGCCTTCACCAGAACACCTTCCGAAATTACCAACGGCCACCAAATTCCATTCAACAAATGTGTCATCTCGCCTTCATTGACAGGAAGTAAACTTACCTCCATTCTTTTCACACGCCTTCATTATCCCTGTTGCAAGTCTCTTGGTCACCTAAAAGCAAAATGACAGTACCCTCAACCAACCATCTTATCTTATTTCACACATAAAACACGCACCACAGCCCCTGTGATCTGGTTTTCATCAACCGCCATTGAGTCTTAGAGCCAGCCACCATATCCGCCATTTCTGTAGCCTCGGGGATCAAGCATCGTTCGCTCGATGAACGCCAAGCATGACCCGTGATAATCAAATCAGTAAATGCGACCACCGTCGGGTCCGTGCCGTTGCCGCATGTTGAGCCCACTGTCGCGCCTCGTCATCACTCTGCCATTATCGACGATCCTGTAATGGTACTTTATTGACTCATGAAAACAACAACAGAATAATAGCAAACTAACATATCAGTACACATCAGGTCTTTGAATGCCCTTACAAGAAGAAGAAAATGCGAAAGAGTAATTGCAGAAGAAAATCCTCATTGTTTTCTTTTTCTCCTTTTAAAAACAAATAAATGTAATCAATGGTTCAGATTAAATTGAAATAAACAGTTGGATTTGATTACTAGTGGTAATTTAACTTTGGGTTTAAAAAGGGACCAATTTCTTGAGGATTAATTAGGAAAAATCAATAATTGGGGGTGTCTAATTGCAAACAGGCTAAAATTTAAGAGGGCTATATGCACTTTTCCTTTTTTTTTAATTATGGTATATGACCAAACAAGGAGTAAATATGTAGTTTTCCTAATATACGAGTAAAATCAAGTTGGTTCTAAAAACATGACATAAAAAACAGCACCTCTATTATAATTTGTATTATAAAGATTAAGAAATTAAACTAATAATCTTTATTTTTTATTTTTTTTGTATCCTCTGCTTGCAGCTGCGGATACTAACCCTTCGAATCGGGTAGAGCCACAAGGACGGCAAAACTCTCCCTCAAGAGTTTTAACACTGCTACATTCCAGAGTCAAGATTGGAACGCCAGACCTCTGATTAAGTTGGAAGAGATCCCTGTCATCTCAATGATAGGTAGCAATAAACAAAAAGATAGAAAAACAAAAACGGTGAGCATCTATAAAGTTCCCTCTTTTTCCTAGCAGTCAGCACAGAAACAGACCTACAAGATGTCTAATTAAATTTAATTAAAACTAGTGTGCTTTGTTCTCTTTTTTTTTTTTCCCCCTTCTGAATAACCAGATATGTGATCCTTGCACAGGTCTCCTGCGCGTTGGAAACCAATCTTTATGATCGTTTACTATTTACTTAATTTTTTCAGTTAATTTTTTTTTTCTGGGCATGAAAATGGGGTTACGAGTTACAATAATAAGCCTCGTGTAGTTTTTTGTACTCTCAAGGATGTCTCCTGACTCCTAAGTAAACTACACACGAGCGCAGAACTACACTCACTGTTTAGTTATTAAACATTAAACATCTCCCCAAGCCTCGTCTCTCAATTTTTGCCTAGTAACGATGCGTTCCCTCCTAGCATCTTCTTGCTTTCTATATTCTCGTGACCCAACGCTTGTAGTTGTGGATGTCAATTTTAAACCCATCCCGTGAGCTATCAGCCTCCGTGCTGCTTGGGCTGAGGTTTTCGGCCTTTGCAGAGGCGGTTCCAGGTCTGAACAAATTAACAATGAAACAAGAAAACCATGTAAGACACGATCAATTCTTACCATTAATTGTTTTACAACTGCAAGATGGAAACAATGAGGTTTGATCTTGATTCATTGATGGCATAAAACTTTTTACGCTACTTGCAACTATTTGATGACATCTGTTAAACTTTTTTCATTGGAAGTGACAAACCAAAGTAACTACAATTGGGCAACATTAGCTCGGCACTGATAGTGAATCAAATTAAAGAACCAAGTTGTTTAGCAAGCCCCGAAACAAATCCACACACATGCAGAAAGCACACTACGATTACGATTCCCTAGAAGCTTATATAACAACAAAGTTGACATATACTTTAAAGATTGAGCAGAGCTTTTTGAAATGGAAAAAGGATCTTCTAAAGTAAATTTGTCTCTGAAATGAGCAAGCAAGGGCACATCTACCCTACCCTTAGATCATTTAGTAGGTTAAGATCTCTATACACTTCATCAAATGATTCAAATCAATAGTGGATACATCCTTACTTGGTCACTTTCAAGACAAATTCACTTTAGAGGAGTCTGATCCTTTAAATGGCCATCATCATGTTCCCAATAGTTCGATATTGAAAGTAAATGCATCACGAAGAGATTTTGATACACAGTAAACAATCTTATATTGCCCTCATATAGCAGAAAGAGAAAGCGGATAGTAAATTACCTCTTGCTTTAATTGAACTAAGAAGTGCATCCTCTTCATCAAGTATCCTCACAGTGAATGGACATTGAATACTATTTCGAGCCTCAAGTGCTGCATCATAAATTTATGGTATTGAATTTTGAGATACATTCCAAGTGATAAGAAAATATGTCATGCTTTAGTTTTCTATATGTTGGTGTATATCAAATGATCAATGATGAGAAAGAAGTTCTTCAAGATATCATTCTTCTTGTCTAAGATAATTGAAAACAAAGAGAGGTTTTTGCATACTCGAGATACACCAGACCAGCTACCATGTCACATTCTGCATATATTGTATGATACATGTTTATGACAATGAAGGGCGTTGTAGCATCCAGGTTATCTTATCCTTTGATTATTGCATGCTCCCAAACCCATCCCGTTTTCCAATACTCAAAGGCAAGAGAAAGTTCAAACACTCTTTTCTTCTGATTCAAAATAGCACCAGTAAACCAATCTTTGACTCCCATTTCACAATCAGATCCATGCAAATATAAGGACCAGGTTATCAACAGGAACTAATTTTCAAAGTGATTTACACTACATGCTTTAGAATTAGTGGATGATGTTGTCCAAGAGAGAACTGAAGTGGAAGATCCATATGAAAGAGCTATACTAGTTTTCATATGATACATGTCGCAATTCTCCAATTCTAGTGGTTATCAGTATTACATCAGAAAGTCTAACTTTAGTGGCATACAACGATAGTTCACCATCATAATACATAAACAAATAAACTTTAATATAGAAAAACAATAATGAAGTCAAGTAACTTCATAATTACCAACTGAAGGAGTTCGGAATACTGCTAGTGCAACTGTATCATTAACCCAGCGAATCACAAATCCACTATCTTTGAAGTCCTCAAAAATCCTCTCCAGCTCTATCGTCCTAGTGCTTGGTGGAAAGTCAGCCAGAACAAGAACATGGCCAGTCCCATATTTTGCTGAATTGAATAAACAATAATTAGAATCAAGTGTTTTCAACACAATACCTTCTGCAAACAAAACGTAGCAGAAAGGATAAATTATCATTTGAATGCATAACCAGCTAGCCACACCACAAACCATTAAATATGCAAAATAACTTTTGTCACAAAATTTAATAACATGGGTGTACAAAATAAGCACATCACCAGTTCTTACTGGATACTTGAAATGTCATGAGACGACACTTACATTTTGGTATATCTCTTTTATCTTCTGAACTACAGTGAGTCTCTTCATCCTCAACATCAATGCCATCAAGTAACTGATCACTATAAAGTTCTTGTTTTTCATAAGAGAATGTTCCTCTCCCACGCCGCTTTGGGTTTTGACTTTTGGTGTTCTCCAATTTAAGATTTGATACTCCAGATAAACAATCTGAGGGTACGGTGGACAGTAACTCATCAGGTTCACGATCTGCTAATGCTTCCCAATCTGTAATATTTCACAATATCATTCACAATGCATGATTGCAATAACTAACATTGTTTGACATTTCATTATGATTAAACTGTAATGTAATAGATGCCAGATATAAAAAAGACAAATTATCTAAATTTGGAAAGATATTCCATTCCCTCCCTCCCCCCATCCCACCTGAGGAAATTGAAAGCAAGTGTCCTAATCAGTGAGAAAAGTACAGCCATATGAGAAATATAATTACATAGGTGCTTTGAACTGACCCATGCAACTTATACCTAAGAAGAAAATGTATTTCACTTTAAAGGCTTACAGTTAAACATTTGGATTTTTGGGCCAAAAGATCAGCTGGAGGAAGCATGAATAAGAGGAGTTAGCATACTACATGTTGGATAGCACATGATACACTTTTCCAAGCTCAATACTTCAATACAAGCAGTGGATCAGAATTGCCTGGGACCCCAACCCACAGTCATAACAACACTAACCAGATAACAACCATAAATCATCACACAATATTTGGCGTGATTCAGCCAACATGCCTACATCCAAAATGAAAAGAGAACAAATCCAACAACCACCATTATAATGAGACTACAGGACAATGTCTATATGACTTCTCAATCTTATAACTAACTGACCAATCACCATTATCCTACATCTCTACTAAACCCTGTCTGCATTTACCCTTTGAAAACCCTCTCACAACACTCTTATTTCTGTTTCTGTTTAATTTCATGCTCTTCCTCGACCTATCTGCTCTCGATTTATGGAGAGCCATCCCAAGCTGCTTCATCATCTGATCTACATCTTCATGTATGCACATGCTGCACAATTAATGCAGTCATCTACCTCTCCCAAATTTTCTTCACGCCTCCCTCTTCCCAGTCTTTTCCTTTCTTTCTTTCAAGCGCATGCAATCATTCTTCTATTACACTTCTCTTTTCACATTCCTACGCATCATTTTCAGTCACCAACTCTCATATTACTTTCATTTCCTCAGAGCACACAACACCCAATCATATTCTTCTCTTTCTTCCTAACCCACACATACATCAACTCTCATACACATTAATTTCCTATTCTGTTACAGTTAGAACATAAGGCAAATATCCCAACATTACATTACTTACAACATTCTCCTTCCACAGTCTATATTTAAAAAAAAAATAAAAATGCAAGCATACGATTAGGGGGAAAATGTTATTTGCACAATGGTTAGTACGTAGAACACACTGGTAAACTGTCATCAAGAACCTGGGACATCTATATTTAGAATCATATAGCCAGCAGTGCAGAAAACCCAGTCATTTCACTCTGATAAGGACATTAAGGGTTTGTTTGGATGGAAAGGAAAGGGTTAAACATTTCATAACTCTCAATTTAGGGAAGAAAAAAAAAACAACGGAGAGTTTTGGATGGAAAGGAACAAGAAGGCTTAATTTTTATTTTTAAATGAAGAAAATTATTATAAAATCTTTATAAAAACAAATAAAGGATGATTGAAAGGTTATATAATCGTCTATCATTTAATTCCTTTCTTTTATTTTATTTTTACTAAAAACCTCAAACGCAGAGTGTTAACTGAATAAAAAATAAGTTATTCCTTCTCTTTCCCTCCAAAACCCCAACCTTCATTCAAACATACCCTATAGTATAAAATCAAACAACAGAAGGGGATAAAAGAATATTGAGAACAAAACATACCGTCATCTGAAGAAGCATTGCCAGGGGAAGTCTCAGCAGGCAATTCTGTATGATTCCCTTCAGAAATAAGCAAATTCCCATCACTAAGAAACAAAGATCCTCGGCGACACATTGCAATTCATATTATAAACAGAAGAAGAGTTATTTACCATCATGATTCACAGTTCCATGAGAAATAGAATGTTTTGAAGACGATGCAACATTGGTCTGTGTAATTCCATCCTCTTCGTCCTCCTTCGACTCTTTCACAACGCGTGCGTCACTAAAAACGACAAACACAGGCAATTGAATTATTCGCATACCCTAATCAACTGAAAGGTAAAGAAATAGGAAAGAGAGAGATTGAAGTTAATGTTTGGTAACTACTTGGAGTGGCTGGTTTGTTTGATGAGGCAAGCGCGAGATTGAAGTTGATCGGCTTTGAGGGAGAAACCCTTGGAGGAGTAAAGGGAGGCCAAGTCGGAGAGAGCAGAGGCCAATTGGAGCTGGGAAACCAAATCGGAATGGTTTAGGGTTTGGAGATTGGAGATCACTGATTCAAGGAGTGAGATGGCGCTTTCGATTTCTCCCGAGGCTACCAGGTCTTCGACCGCTTCGCTCCAATTTTCTCCTCCTTCCACTTCCTTCTTCATTTCTCACCGATGAATCAACAACACTCTCACTGCTTTTGCTTAGAGCCTAACTACACTCATTACCAAATACCAATGGTTATGGCACAAATAATAAACGAGTAAATATCCAATTTGATCGTAAAATTGTGAGCAGTTCAACTTGGTTCTTGAAATTATCAAAATTTCAAAAGCATCCTTAAATGATAAGTTAGTATCAATTTGATCCTTTATTTTACTTACTTAAAATCAATTAAGTTCCTGACATTGCTAATTTAAAATCAACTTAGTCCATACGATTTTCAATAGAGGGACTAAGTTGATTACCGTTTTACAATTTCAGGGACTAATTTGGAATTTCGATAATTTCAGGGATCATATTGATACTACTTTACAATTCTAGGGACAAAATTGGGTGTTTACTCAGTAATAAAGACCAAATTATAATTATAATTATAATTATAGTATTTGATATTTCTTTGTCTTGTTAACTAAGGTCAGATTTATTTTTTGGCAAATAATGGGCCAAAAGCCCAAACTAACCCATTGGCCCAAGAAGGCTCACCCTTCACGAATCTTATCTAGCACATGTCCATAGAGGAAGACAATAGCATTAGCTATTTATTTAGGATAAAATTTAGGTGCCCAAACTATCTACGGGTGGTGCTAGTTTTTTTTTTTTTTTTGGGTAATTATGATATATATATATATATATATATATATATGAAGTATCTATCACCGTTAACAGTGACTAATCTCCATTGGGGAACCTGTTAGGCACACAAGGTAGGTTCTCCGGTTCTCCCCTCCCAACCAGATTTTTCTCTATACACAAGAGTTAGAATTCGAACCCCTGACCATTTACTTAAGATATCCAAGTCCATTGTCACTTGAATCAACCACATGTTTAGGTAGTGGTAGTTGTTAATAAGGATATAACATGCATAATAGCTCAACATCAATAAAATATAACATTTATAATGATTGTTATTTTTTTTTACCCTATTATAAATTTAGCATTGCTTTTTTGTTTTTATGAGCAGCATTGTTGTTCATGTTATATGTGGTGGTTCCAATGATCTTTTTTTCCTTTTTTTTTAATTTTCCAAGATGTCCTACGCGTGCAACTGCGGAGAATAATCCCTCGAGGTACTGGACTGCATTGAAGGGTTGACCTCACTCAACTAAATTTTTTCCATACGCAAGAGTCAGGGGTCGAACCCCGACCACTTGCTTAAGGGGCTCAAGCCAGTTACCACTCAGACCAACCACAGGTTGGTTCCAATGATCTGCCCTCAAATTAAAATTATTTCATGATCGGTGTGTCCACAGTTGTACAAAATTGTTGCAGGATGACTTCTCAACGATCTTTTTTATAACTCACCATAAAATAATGGCTAAATTGGTGTTTTAGTCCCTTATCTTTATTTTAGTTTTCATTTTGGTCCCTTATCTTTTTTTTTTCGTTTTGGTCCCTTACTTTTTTTTAGGTTTCATTTTGGTCACTTCCGTCAGTTTTGCACTTACGACGTTAGGTATCCGCCGTCAGTCGCCGGAAACCAAGGTCGGAATCTGGGTTTTAGAGCTCTCTCTCTTTTCTTCTTTCTTCCTCCTTCTTCCTTCTTCCTCCACGAAACAGTGACAACATCAATGGGATTTAAGGAAGGGGAAAGGAAGGAGGAAGAATGAAGGGGAGGAAGAAGGAAGAAGAGAGAGAGGGGGGGGAATGAGATTTTCTCTCTCTAAAACCCAGATTCCGGCGATAGCGGCGGTTCCGATGAGTGATTGCGGCGGTTCCGAAGAGTGACGGCAGGGGACTGACGGAAGGGACCAAAATAGGTTAACGGTTGAAAGATAGGGGACCAAAACGGAACAAAAAAATGATAATGGACCAAACTAAAAGCTAAAATAAAGATAAGGGACCAAAATGAGGATTTAGCCTAAAATAATTTAGAAACCGTTAAAATAGTCAGTCACTAACTTGACACAAAAAACAACCGTGAAAGTATGAAACATCACATTTTTTTGTTGTGGCACCTAATGTATTAATGTAGTAGTTATGGTTAATTTTAGAAGTTAAGTGTTAAACATATATAAATATTTTAGGAATATATATATATATATATATTTAACTTGTCCGTATAGATAAAGTATTGTTCTTCTTTTGTCTCCTTCATGAAAGTTTTCTAACCCTTGCACTCGCTTTGGTTATAATAGTTTAGATATACCTGGATTTGATACCATTGGGACATCACACTTTAATATTAGTAGGGTTGGATATTATCATGAGAGCATGTAAAACTTTGAATAAATATACCGTATGCAAAGCAACAAAACAAAAATATTACCGTATGGGCGTATGCATTTAGTATAAATGAGATGTGGGTATAGCATTTCAAGTGTTCAAATAATATAATTCTTTTGCATGCATGCAACATTATGCTACATAAATTAAGCAACTACTAAAATATATAAATATAATCAAACCCTCTTACATATCTTAATGAAAGCATCCAAAATTTACGAACATCCTTATGCCTTTCCACCTCTCCACCTAGGCATTAACCCCAAATACAAAGGTACAATCAAAAAAATTACATGCAGGAATAATTAGTTTTACAAAGTAATGCTAACTATCTCCAGTATACATATATTACTTATCCATAGAAATCATTCAAATCCTTCTACATACCTAGCTACTTTCCAATATACCATATCCAATATACAATATAATATACATTCCCCAACTCAACTTGAATCCTGTAATTAAGCTAACGCAAAATATATAGAATTCTCTGCAAGCTAAGTATACAATCTTATACTATTTTCTTTCTTTGCTTGAGTTTGCAAAAGCATTATTAGGCCGATCCATTTTAGGCTGCTAGCTAAATTCTTCTGCTAAAGTTAGTGTATCAAGAGAAACACTCTGAACTCAATTGTCTTTTGTGGATTGCAGTAGCAGAAAAAGAAAGGTTTCAATTCCTCATGGAGTATCCACTATCCAGCATCCTAGCTAGCTAGTTATCCATTGTTCTCAGGCCACGAAATCCCTCAATAACTGTGCAGCAAATCTCTTTCTGTTTTGAATGTCAATACTCTCATAACTGGTTCCTGAATGAGAAGATGGTGGAGTGCTATTGATTGCACAAAACTCATTCTCATTGGTTCCCATCTCATGAAGCCTCCCTGCTCCCAAATGTATATTCTGAGAGAGAAATCCATGCTGTGCTCCAGAGAGAGGAAGATTCTCACTATGGGGAAGTCCCAAAGTGAGAGAAAAACCATTCCCATGAAACCTAGGAGCCAATTGTTGCTCAGTGACATTAAACCTTCCAATGTCTTCCATGGAGAACGCTCCATAACCCCCACCATGGTTTTCATTGCCTGTAGTCATCAGAGGGTAGCCATCTTTGCTGTGCTTTTCAATGCCAAACTTTGTGTTGGTTTCTCTATTTATCTCCCCAGGCTTCATTTCCATGTCCACTGAAGAAAAGAAAATACCTGGAGAGTTATGCATTTCAGAACTTCTTGGCTTGTTGTTTGGACTCCTTTGCATGTCAGATGAACCTGCAAGATGGAAACCGGAATGGGATTGAAGGGTTGATCCTCCCATTGGAGATGTTGACATTGAATTGGAGTTTGAGATCTCAGTTGGAGAAGTGTTTTGGTTGTTGAAGCTTTCTGCTTTGGATTGGAGAACATTAATGTGCTCAAGTCTGATGGCACTTGATGATTCATGTACAGCATTAGCTGCTGAGCACAACTCCTTGCTTGATTCTTTTGATCTATCTGTGTTATCCTTGGAGCCATTAGTCTGCTCTTGCTCCTTGATTTCTTCCATGTACATTTCTTCAACCATTGGTTTCCATAGCCGAACTCGGGCATTTATAAACCAGTTAGAAACCTGTGTTAAAAGCAATTACAATGTCAGAAACCTCCAATAGCCATTCATAACTACCATTTCTAGATATTGCCAAATTATCCAATGCATGTAACTCTAGGGGGGAAGTAAAACGTATAGGTCCTATATAATTTTGAGGGAACATATAATGGCTTTAGGAGAGAAGGTGGAAGAAAATGTAGGAAAAATATAATATTCAATAATTGTCATTATAATATGATTATATACTCTCCAGAATGTTGAAGCTTTGCTAGCAACAAAGGAGATTATAGGTAGAAAAAGAGAACACTCAAACTCTAGAAACTAATTTATATTAAATTTCTCTATCACTTAGTCTTTTCTTATCATATTCTTGCCTCTAACTTGTTTTTTCTTGGCTTACTCTTATCTTCACTTTGCTTGTTTACAAATGCTGCACATTGGTACTTAAAAATGTTTTAAGCACTTCATAATGTATGTGATACAATGTACTTAAGCTCATGCATTAAAACTACAAAACCTTGAAACTATAAGTTGCTGAATGTAGAGAAAAATGCATAGGAAAAATGCTATGAACCTAAAAACAGGTGAATGAAAATAGCAGAATTAGTTCTAAATTTAAAGTGAATATATAGGGTAACATATATTAGTAATTGGAATACCTGGCTCCGAGTAAGCCCAGTTTGTTTTGCAAGCAAAACCTTATCGGAGTCCTTAGGATAGCTGCAAGTCACAATCAGAAACTCTTAAAATAATGCACTATAATAACCAAGACATAGAGGCTAATTAATTGTCTTTTGAGTAATACTATATACGAGTAATCATGTTCATAATATAAACTACTTACGGGTGAAGGAAATGCTCAAAGAGCCAAGCACGAAGAACGGAAACAGCTCTTTCAGGCAAGCCTCTTTGGGGTCTCCAAGCATTATGCTGCATCATTCCAAGCTGCTGTAGTGTCCTTTGTTGCCGTAGATGGTGGTCAACATACCTAAGCCTTGAACCTTCTAACTTAGCTCCTAAGCAATCATCTTCACCCAAGGTCTTGCTCGTGGCCTTGATTTGTGAAGAGATCGCATCCTTAAGACATCGGAATTGCTTTGATATAGTCTTTAAGGCAAGGGCTGTGTAAGATTTTGCTGCCCCATAACCCGCTACCTGCTCAAATGATGATATCACAATTTGCATTTGGTGGTGATAATGTCGGTACCTTTGCTCCACCTGCAAGTTCAAACAAAACACAATCATTAAATAGATAATAAAGATAAAGGTTTCATGCACACACAAAAAAAAAGTTATAGACCCACACCCACTTCTTTGTTGTTTCATAAAAAATTGATATAAATTATCTAATAGGTTCTGTCAAAATAACATTGTTTTACTATATATATACAAAAGTATATTAATGTGAGCACAAGCAATCTTCAAACCCGTATACAAAGTAGAGCGTATAAGCAAGTTCAACCAAGAGTAACAAAGTAAACTGTACTTAACTGATCCTGAAATGTTCTTTAGGGATGATTCTTGAAATGACATACGTGAGAAGGAAAATTGGACACACACATGTACATGTAGAAAGCCTGGCTTTTAATTTTTAGAAGTAAAATTGGATATACATGTACACGTCGCGGCCCAGATTTCGGTTTCGAACCTATATTTGAAACCTTGATTATATGTAAGAGTAAAAAAATGGACATGGAGAAAAAGAGATGAAAATATAATAATTACTATAGTTTTTAACCTTTCGCAATCAATCAAAAATAATGGATCAGACTTCATATATAGACCCACATGGGACCAACCAAAATTATTCTCTGATATTCACCTGACCAAAGGACTTTTTCAGTTTTCTTATCAGTTTCCTTTCCTCTACTTACATTTTCAGGGGGTAACAAGTAAGAACTGATAACGAGTGACAACACTCCTGTCAATTTCACAGTCCAACTTGCAGTAGTGCCAAACATAATTTTCTCAAGTACTGAATAAATAAATAAAACCCGGACTGAATAACTAACAATCTAAACCGCACTGCAATTTAGTGATAGTACTTTCACTTCATCAAACAAATATATATTTATTTAGAGTAATGAATATTAAATTCTTGGGTGTGTCAAATCCCGTAGCTTTAAGTAGAAAGTTGAACATTACGTGCATGTATAATATAACTATAACGTACCTCATCGAGTATGCTGACAAGCTTGGACTTCTTCATCTGAAGCTCTTGTCTCTGTGCTGTGCTGAGTTCAACTCCTTGTTTTCCTCCGCTGTTTTGTCCTCCACCACTCGAACCATCACCACCACCAATCTCAGATATCGATTCAATGTTCCTTTTCATCTTCTCTTTATTCACAGCACCTTTTATGGACTCGCCTTTGGAGATTCCCCTATCCACATTAACAACTTCATCGAGAAGATCTTGTGCTGCTTTCAGATACTTGGACCCCAAAATAACGTTATTCACACCCGTGATTCGGCTGCCACGGTTCACCGGAGATATAGCATGTCCCGGAACGTCTACCTCGCTGGAAAGCGATCTATAAACTGTTTGCTGCGAGTTAAGGCTGAGTGATAAGCCCTGCTGATGATTATTAGGCCTATGGAAACCAACCTGCGGCGAGATATCCGCTGCTGCAGTGGCGGTGACAGCGGCAGCACCCGAACTGTTAGATGGGGTGTCAGCCGCCGACACTGCAGCCGCTGACGAAGGGGTTTGATCAATGATCGAACCCCACAAGTTGTAGTGGACACGGGGGGCTGCCGCTGCAGCGAAGCCATGGAAGCCGGAGATTTCGTCGGGGTTGGTGTGTCCGAGGATGTTGGATGAAGGAATGGTAACCCCAATCAGGTGGTGTTGTTGTTGATGGTGGTTGTTGGGTGATGGAGGTGGTGGCGCGTGGGAGAAATTAGCGAGATTGAGCGCGTGGCCAGGAGTATTACTAGTAGTAGCAGTGTTGGGATTGATGAGGAACATGTTTGGTGTTGGATGTTGTGCCGCGTCAGAGTAGGGTACGTAGTTTGGGTTCATAAGGTAAAGTGTCTGCAACCCTTCTGCAGAAGATTGGATTTCTGAACTGCTACCATGAAAGTACGTTGCCATGTTTTCAACACAATTCTTTTGGGTCCGTACGGAAACAAGATAAAGAACCTGCTGTAATAAAAGTAAAAATAATGACAGTGAGTAAGTATTTTCTATCTTTCTCAAACAAACGTCTTTGCTTGACAAATCAATCAACCTTGTTTTCTGCTTCTTTGTTTGTATCTTGATCTGAATACCTTGATTGATTAGCCCATTAATTTGAAGCTATAAGCCCATTGATTGGGTTTTCATTCCTTGGTCGTCACAGATCCTGAAAAACAATCCAAAAGAGACAGGTTGCTGTTATTGAATCCGAGAAAAAAAATACCTTCAATTTGAAAAAATAATTATAAAATACAAGGACGACCCAAATGAAAAGAAAACCAAGAGCTTGAAACACACATGAGGTTTAAATCAATTAAGAAGATGAGAGTGTAATAGAAAGACAACCTTTTAATTTATTGAAATTTGATGGTTTGGGATGGATTGTTAAAGAGAAACAAAACTCACAAAGGATCTTAGAAGAGGAAAATAATTAATTAAAGGGGAAAAAATAAAAAATGAAAAGGATCCCATCAAAGAGGAAATAAAACCAAGTGGTTTTTGAGTGTGTCCGTACCATTATTCTGAATTAATAATGGATGTAGAGGCGCAGTTACAAGCTTTGGATAATTTCCCACACGAGGAGGAAGGTGGTATGTAGCTAGCTAGAGAAAGTGTCCATCATCGCGAGCGCAAAAGCTAGGCACCCTTTTGCTTTCACAAGGTCGACAAGGGATTAATGGAGTTTCAAGCTTGCTTGCTGCTAGCTCTGCTGTCAGAACCTCAGAAGTGAATTTTGTGATATAAAATCTATGATATATAAAAGGACAGCTGACAGATGATGAGTGATGACCGGCGAGACTTAAAAGTGCGGTCCATTTTATATTTCGTAATGATAATATTATTATATTGTTCAATTAATTACTTTATATTTATGAACAATAAATAATAGACAGCTCGCAAGTAATTTTCTTTGTTTTGTTGTACACACTCACGCCTAGTGTTATTTAGGTATACCTATATTGCATGTATCTTACAGCCTCCACAACTTTTTTTTTCTTTTTTGGCGTTTGGAAATTGGCATGCATCAAAATCAAAAGTCATAATATATTTAAGGCAAAATAGGTTGATAGATCATATAAGTTTTTTTTTTTCAAATCGATCCTACACGTTACGTTTCTTTTTCACGTTAGTCATTTTCGTCAATTTCTACTTAATGTCATCGGTTCTGATCTGACGTAAATATTACGTTAGTCTGACACATAGGTTTTTATCTAACTTCGTAAGGTCAAAATTGACGGTAATATATAAATAGAACGTAACATGTAAAACCAATTTAAAAAATGAATAAACTTATAGGACCAATATGAAAAATAAAATAAAAATATAGGACCAATCTACCTATTTTGCTTATATTTAAAAATAGGTTTAATTAATATGTAGGTTCCTGTACTATTTGCGAATTTTAAATAAAGTCATGTATTTTAAAAGTTTATAATTGATCGGTCCCTCAAAATATAAACAATTCGTCTTTCCTTAGAGTTTCAAAAATTACTGACCGATTTGAATTTTTTCGTCGTATAAGGACCTATTAGATTTTTTTTTCAAACCGTTCAAAACCCACATAGACTAGTAAATGAATCACTTAACGAAAATTTAATGAAAAATTGTATGAGAGACCCAACTACCAATGTTTTAAATATAGAGGCCTATTTAAGAATTTCCAAATAGTTCGGAAACTTTTCCATTAATTTAACCTTAGATATAAAAGAACTTGGATTCTCTAATCTATTTTTTCTCACATTTTCTCTTATGAGAAAATTTGTGACAAAAACAAGTTTGGATGAACCTCAAACAAACTGAACAAATAATTAAGTTGACAAAAGAGGAAATGACACCGACATAAAACCACTCTCACCGTCTCCCAACACGCATCTGAACAAAAAATGGAAAAACAAAAATAAAAAATAATTAAGTTGACAGAATCACCTGTGTCTTGATGAAATTCTATAAATAGGGAATAAAAACCATATAAATGGGAAATAAAATAATTTCATTAAATAAATATGGAAGTATGAGATGGAAGGCTAGAGAAAGCAAGTAGCAAATTAAGTGGTTGATCTTAATAAAAACCTGGCCCTTAGCAAATTGAACCTTACGATAATTCCTCTTTGCTCTACTTTTCCTTTTCTCATTTATCCTTTCCCCCCAAATTTCGTAGTTTTCAGTCTATGTTCTTTTCTTTTTTTCTTTGTTCAGCGGTTTGAAGCAGGGAAAAAAAAAAGATATAAAACAATACAAACTAAGAGGAAATGTGTAACCATGCTATATGGCCATGCATGCCTTTTTACTTTAATAAAATGAGTTTTTCTAACATATGCAATTTTGCACATGTTAATTAAGAATATTAAAATAGTAAATTTACATAGGAATTTGTGTATTTTATACTTTCAAAACTGAAATGTTTAATTTTTCAATAAATAATTGCTTCTTTTTGGTTTCTTAACATGTGCAAAGTTGCACATGATAGAAAAACCCTAATAAAAATATCTAAACAACCATGTAATAATGCGATATTAGAAAAATGTCTCTAATTTCCGTGCGCAAATTGGTGTTCTCACTCGTATTATCAAATATCAATTGATATGAATGACTAACAGAAGCTCGAGGCATATACAACCACTAAGGAAGCTCGAGTTATGCACAACAGAATAATTTGTTATGAGAAAAAAATAATATACTATTTGTATAAACATATGAACTACAGAATTGTCCCCACAAAATGTCCGTGTCACGCCAGGAACGGTCACACCCACCAATGATATCTTATCTTTACTTAGAAAGGTAAAATAAAAAGTTGGTTTCAATTAATTAAGACGTGTTTAGGGCCACATCTAATTAATTGAGCTGTCGGTCTCTTAAATATCCAGCAATTAGTTAATTATTCTGTGGATTTGCGCATGTGTAGTAAGTTTTTGATTTGCATGCACTGTCATCTGAATAGTTCCACTCAGTGAAAAAAAAATAGAGCGTAGGTCTCTAACTTCCAACTGCATGCATGCTAATTTTTTATTTATTTTTAACAAAATCCGATCCCATACCAATACTTACCAAAATAAACTGTATTGACCCTTCTAATAATAAAGAAAATATTAGATAAATACTCCCTCCGTTCCTTTTCTATGGTAATTTTAGCTATTTGTTTTTGTTCCAAAACAATAGATCTTTTATAAACCTAAGATATATTTGACAACTTTTTTCCATATATACCCTTATCATAGAATTAAATTGAAATGCCTTGAAAATACACTAAACCTTCCCTACTTAAATTCAGTCATAAATGTTACATGTTCCAAAATAAAAGTACTAGTAGTACATATCAATGCACTTTGCATTTGACCAAGATGTATAAATGCTTCTTTTAAAGGTACACCCTCCGGTTACTATTACAAGCAAAAATTAAATAAAACACACATATTAAGGAAGTTAATAAATCTCATTTAATTTTGTTAAAAAATTAAGCTTATTACCTAAATTACCCTTCATCTAATATTTCAATTTTCATCGTTAAAATACATTTATATTAAATAGATCCCACTTTCAATAAGGATGGGAGGGAAGATGACCTTTTATATGTCAAGGAGTATTGGAAAATAATGTCAGCATTAAATTGGAAGATGACCCTTTATATTCAGCATTAAATTGGGAATAATTTCAAGGAGTATTGGAAAGCATAATTTATATTAAGTGGGGGGTATTTTGGGAATAATAGCATTAAATTGGATGGAAGTACAAAAAATTTGCTTATATTTTAAACCAAAAAATTTAGGGTTTTTTGCTTATAATATTGACCGGAGGGAGTATATAAATGGCTAGTGGAGTGTGGAGTAAATGTGGTTAGAATTTATAAATATTTAATGATACTACAGATAAGGGTATTTTGGTACAAATGTAAACAAATTAATGATTTCTTAATCTGTGTGTAGAAACCTTAAATTACCATAGAAAAGGAACGGAGGGAGTGATCAATTTTCTTTTTTCAAAATTTTTGTTAGAATAAGTTGATTTTGTCATTTTGTTTAAGAAAAAAGATGGCATGCATAGGCATCACAATAGAGAGATATCTCAACTAAGTTAGCACCTCAAATCTACAAATCATTTGCGGCTAGCACACCAAGATTTATTGATAAAATAAGGAAAAATAAAGAATTCAAAAACATGGGGCAGTAACCAAAACCCATGCAAATAAAACAAGAATCATTTAAATCTATAGTTAGGAAAACCTAACATGGTTTTTTTTTTTTTTTATAAGCAAAAAATATATTAAAAAAGGGGAGTATAAAGGGTACTCCCCATTACAAAAGTATAAGAAGCTTTACATCAAAGATTCAAAACAGTCCAAAGGACATGAACACCAATCTGAAAAGTTTCAATGTAAATTCCTACCCTCCTTTGCCATAAACCAGGCCCAGTAGACCATTTTTATATTAAAAATGATAGCAGAAAATTCAGCCACACTATCCCGAAAAATAATACCATTACGTAACAACCATAAACACCAAACCACGGCACACCAGATGATATATTTCACCTTCTTCCCCCGCTTACCCTTACAAGATATACATTGTTACACAAAATTTTCGATCCCATCATGATGCCAAACACCAGATAAACCAAGCCAAGCATAAATGGGTCTCCAAACATTATAAGCAAAAAGGCAGGAGAAAAAACTATGACTAACCGATTTATCAATAGCAAAGCAGAAAACGCAGCAAGTATTATGATTAGCCTCGGTAATACCTCTCTTAAGGAGAGCAGCCCTGGTCGGCAATCTTTCCAACAAAAGCCTCCAAAGACCTAACATGGTTGGCTTGCTACTGCTAGTTTATCTGCACAGGTGTTGCCTTTCCTAAAAATGTGAGAGACTCTGAAATGCATCCTATGAGAGATATAAAGTCAATTTTTCCATCTACTTCTCAATCTCCGAGAAACTTAATCAATAGAAGAGAAGGCTAAGACCACCAGTTTAAAGTCACATTCAAGCCAAAGCTTAAGCCAGTCTTTTTAAAATGCCAATTCAGTTGCTAGCATAGTAAGTTCAGCACTAAGAGAGTAAGAGATCCCTATATAGGATGCATAGCAATCAATAATAGATGCACTATTGTCCTTAAAAGTGCCTCCACCAGCGACTGGCCAGGAGAATCCCTTACAGCTCCATCTGTATTACACTTAATCCATTGATTCTTACATGGACATAAGTGGTCCTCACATTTTTACTTATTCAATAATCACTTCTAAATATTAACAAATTTTTCTATCATATCATGCTGCAATATAACATGACTCAAACATGAAAAATGAAATTTTAAAATTTTTTCCACACCTATTTTTATACATACTTTATAATTATTGGTTGAAAACTATTTTCTTTGCAAACAACGATAAATATATACATATATTATCGATAATAATAAAGTAAGTATAAAAAAGATGTAAAAAAAAATGACAATATCATTACTCCTCTTATATATAATTTATTGGAAAATTTTACTCTCCGTGACTTCGTGGACATCACTCTCAGGTAACACCAATGGACCAAAATCATTATTTACGTAAAAAACTTTATCAACCGTATTCAACACCTTTACAACGGAAAGTGACATATGGAAAATCAGCCGTAAAAAATGCATTGAGCTCACATCGTTTTACGTGATCTTTAGTCATGGTTCACCCAATATCATAAGTAAAATGTAATTATAAATTAATGTGAAATCTCATGAGCATCTAATGAAAATTGGGTAAATGGAGATGAAGTATTTTTTTCATAGAATTGGTGAGGGTGAGATACCGACAACATGTTTGGGGTAGCAATGTAGAATTGGGTTTGGAGGTGGAGAAACGTTTAAAAGGAGATATATAGATCTATTTATGTGGAATAAGTGGGGAATTGCATAACACATGTACTCATGTTTTGGTAGACGTGCTCTTCTTTTGCCTATGCTTCCCGTGGCTCTGTTTCGATCATTAGGTGGGAGCTGCCGGCTGAGGTTGGTTGGTATTATGTTTGTTTTGTTTTGTTTTGATATATGTTAAATGAGGTAAATTGGTCCTATATTTTTTTTATTTTTTTTACTTTTCACATCGGTCCTATAAATTTTATTTTTTCTAAATTGTTAATACATGTTAGGTTCCGTTTCCACATTTGTCATTTCCGTTCATTTTAACGTAACACCGTTAGTTTGACACGTGGCTATCCTATAATATTTTTTATATTGAATACTATACATTTAATTAAAATATAATATTAATTGTAAATAGATCGACTTATTCCTACCTCTACTTACAAGCTTTGTCAAGTTTTGAGCATGAACTTTAAAAACAATTGGGGCCTCAAGTAAAAAATTTAAATATATAAAATTTTATTTTAATATATACAATGATACATATATACTAAATAAAAACAATGTTGCCCCCGAAAAAATGGAGTCACGTGCAGTCGCACCACCAAATCATACTCATGACCATTATTGGCCACTTGTACCCTTTTAATGACATTTTACTTATCTAAAAAATATAGGAAGATTAGATGGTATGGGATAATTCAAGGAGGGATGGATGATTGCGGGAATTATTAGAAGAATATAGGAAATGAGAGTAGTATATCTCTTTTGGAATAGGGTTTGGGTGGGTCCTGAAATTATGGAAAATGAGTTCAATAAGCTTTACCTTTTATCAATGGCAAAGGAGGACGGGGTGGCTAATACGGGCTTTTGGAGGGGAGGTGAATGACAATGGAGGTTCCAATGGCATAGGAACTTATTCGATTGCGAGCATAAAATGTATAACAATCTTCTTTCATTGATTAACACAATGGTAATGCTGCAAGAACAGGAGGAAACAACTATTTAATTTAGTTTTTTTTTTTATAGGCAAAAGAATATACTTTTTGAGAGTATAAGCAAAAGAAACAACCATTTAATGTCATTTGATTATTTGATCTGAATTTTTTATTTATTTTGAAATTAAATGAGATTTTATTTGACCATTTACTCTTTTTATAAGCAAAAAAGTATACTGAATGGGAGTATAATTAGGTACTCTAACATACATACAAAAGAAACGTAAGGAGATCAGGAATGATGTAAATGGAATACTGCTAACAGAGAACAGTATTTATTAGAAATATAATGTTTATTTGACCATTTATTTTTACGAAAATGTAAAATTTGGCTCACCATTTTCACTCCAGACGTGTTATTTGAATTTGTTCCATGAAAAAAAAAATTCTATTTAATAAACTCATATATTCTAATAAAATGGCACGTTTAGAAATAAAAAATTATGAATAGATAAAATTAAATAAAGAAAATGATCATTTAACATTAGACTAAATAGGTAACAGTTTTTAAACGGACAATTGAGAAAAAAACGTGAGACTTAATCCCAACACATGAATTAAGTCTTAACAAGCTGAATTAGATAGAACCTTTTTTTTTTTATATAATTGAGATGCATCATTTTTGGGCATTGACCAAGTATTTGTAAAAGTAAAATTGTGAGTCTAATATTTTGGTTAGCTTGGTGGTTAGGTAAATTTGTCCTATAGTGATGATTCCAGGATTCGATCCTCTGCCCTTGTAGGTAAAATTCGCCCGGTGGCACAATCTATTTCCATCGCAACCAACCACTTTTGAGTTATTAATATGCATCAATATATGCAATTATACATATGTATTAAATTACTCAAGTTAGAGCAACTCCAATGAGAATTGCTTAACATGTTTTTAAAGTTAAGGACAAGTTTTTAGTTGCACCATTTGAGTAATAATATGAATGTTACATGTAATGACGATTTCTTCTATAAGCAACTTGTTCCTTTCTTTTTTTTTTCGAATCAATAAGCAACTTGTTCTTATATATACAAGGACCACCAATAGAAAGGATATAGAGAATCCAAAGTTCAATCACAAATAAATTAATATTTTAAATTTAAACAAAAATAAATGTTAATAAAGATGTGGAGTAATTTATGGAACTCATTTGATGAACTTTCAAGAGGTGTACCATTGAAATGTAGAGTTGCACCATTTGGTGAACTAATTCAGCTATCAATCCAAAGAATGACAGTATCAAAAACCTTATTTTTCTCTGAGTAGTGAATACCATAGCAGCTCGCTTATAATTTTCGCATAACGTTACAGGGTAATTAAAAATAAAACTTACCTGCATCCTGTGTGACCATGAAAAATAAACACAAGTTGATCCCTTGAACTCGAACTATTGACAAAGGTGTGATTTTGATACGGTCCTAACATTCACATAATTTTAGAACCATTTCATTTTATTTTAGTAAAAGTAGTAAGAAATTGACAATGGTGTGACATGTGGCTATCCACCTTTTATGTAACAGCACAGAAATTAGTCTCTTCCTTCTTCTTCATTTCTTGGAGGGTTCTTTCCTCTCTCAATCAAAGGGAAATTACCAGTCATCTATTTAGGTATTGTCCAGGTACCTAACATTAAATGTTAAGACTTAAGCCCCATCAGGAGAGCCCAAACCCAAAAAACTAGTCTATTAGGTGGGAGAGCCTCATGGCTTAAGTACCACATTGAGTACCCTTGTCTACTCAATGTGGAACTCATAACATTGCCACCCCCTTTAAGGGCCGACATCCACGATGGCTTTCTCTCTATTGGTACTAACCCGATGCTAGCCCTTTTCCTTTTGGCGGCTTCACTCACCAATCAGTATTCGGTTGCACATTAATCCAGCCCGATGCTAGCCCTTTTCCTTTTGGCGGCTTCACTCACCAATCAGTATTCGGTTGCACATTAATCCAGCCCGATGCTAGCCCTTTTCCTTTTGGCGGCTTCACTCACCAATCAGTATTCGGTTGCATATTAATCCAGCCTATAGATAGCCTTTTTCTGTGGTCTAGCTCTCAATGAAAGCACCAATGTCAAGACTTAAGCCCCATGAGGAGAGTCCAACCCAAAAGACTAGTCTATTAGGTGGGAGAGTTTCATGGCTTAAGTACCACATTGAGTATCCTTGTCTACTTAATGTGGGACTCATAACAGATTTCAGTCATTTCGCTTTACAACTTTTTTTTATAAGCCAAAAGTATATTGATTTTGGAGTAATAGAGATATTCTAACCCATATACAAAGGAAATTAGAGGGAACTAGAAAATATAAATAAAATATCTTCCTAATAGTATTACATTTACACAACCCAACCACCCAATTTCAACCCAAAAACAGTGACCCATAAACATTGACTACCCCTGCAAATTGTAACCCATTTTACCTGCTAACCATAAGATAAAAAACAAGATTACCCCACCAAAATGAGTTCCTAAAAATGATGCCCAGTAAAACAACGGCCCCAGAAAAACACATATAGAAGTATGCAGAGTCGACCATATTGGAGAGATACAAAGCTAAGACTTGTGAACTACTTTACAACTATATATCCACATGGTTAACATCCCTTTTAATTAATAGCAAATATCTAATCAAGAAGCTAATTAAAACAACGAATCCATTAGTTAATATTAAAAATTGGTTCGGGGAAGATGATTGAAACGAAAGACTTAAGGGCTCGTTTGATAGTCAGGATAGGATAGAGGCGGATAGGATAAAAGAGCAGGATATGATATGAGCAGGATATGTTGTTATCCAATCTGACATTTGGTGCTCACCAGATAACCAATTGGATAGCATTATATTTTTAGTATGAATTTTAATTTTTTTTATTTTATTCTAAATGTTTTCATATTTTATTAGATTTTATTTTTTTAATAATTTTAATCATTTAAAATTATATAAAAAGACAAAATTATCCTTGTGATAAAATTACATACAATATTTTAAATTTTTTAAATATTGTTTAACTTAAATTAATTTTTTATAATTTTAAATATTCATTTTACTTTTTACTTTACATATAGTTTAATTATTAGAATATTATATTTTTCAGTTTTTTAAAATAATATAAATAACAAAATTAGCTTTGTGACAAAATAAAATTAATTTTTAATATTTAAAATATCTATATTTTATTATACCTTTTTGGTAATCATGTTATTTTATTATACTTTAATTATTTTACATATAAAATATTTTTATATTTTATTATACTTTAAATCACTCTATCATATCCTCTTGGGTTCTAATCCAGCCCTCCCCTCATAATAGAATTTTAACTAGATGGACATGATAGGATAGGTGCTTTATCCTATCCTGCTGACTCACCAGACAATAGTTTCAGATATAATATGATAATTTATTCTATCTTATCTATTTTATCCTGATCACCAAACGAGTCCTAAAGGTCTGTCATCGCATAACTTAATCTTATAACATTCAATTTTTGATGCCCGTGATGGGCACAAGGTACCTTTCTCATTTTGCCCTCGTTAAATATAATTTCCTTATCACACCCCATGATGTTAATTTTGCACCATCCCACCAACATAAATAATAGAGATATGAATCTTATTTATCTTGTTAAAATAATGCTTGGCCAGTTAAAACCAACCCCTGAATAGTGATTAGTCATTAGTTGCCAATATTAAAATATACTGGGTTTAGACAAAAAAAAAAAAACCCTTCAGCTATGATATTTATAAGCACAGTTTCTCAAGTTGCTTCCTTGCGGAAATTGGTTGATGATTCTGCCCCAGACTTTTCAAAACAGGATAAAGGGAAACCCGAACAGGATTTTATCGCTCCATTACAAGGAAGTAATCATTACATGGGTTTGTCCAATGGTGGACCTAAAGTAATAAACCATTGATTTAACAATTAAGAAACCAATGGCTGAATGACCAAACGGAAACTATAATGGAAGAGGCAAATACAGTAATAAACACTTCCTCCCTTTTACGGTACAGATCTTCCTTGCCACCCCATCTATCGACTGTAGCCACTTCCGCCGTCCCCTTAAAGGGCCTAGTAGAGAAGGGGATTCCAGATTTGGATGACGAAGATTACTAAACACTTGTTTAATGTTGTTGTTGGAAACTTGGAATCTAATATATATCTCTAGAAGTCTTTGTGAAAAAAAGATAATCTTTCGAAATTTAATTTAATTAATTAATATTCATATACTTTTAGGTTCAAAATATTCTTTTATGCATATATTTCTCCATTTAAGAATTTATAGACCCATTTGGACGTGCTTAAAAAACAGGGCTTCTATGACATAGAAGTAAAAATAAAAGCTGTTATTAAAAATTAGAAGCTATTTGAGAGTTATTTCAGAGACAATATTGCCAATTAAAATATGACTCATTCTCACTCTCTGTTCTACTGTATTTGTTTTTTTAGAAGATAGAAATCACAGTTTCTTAAAAAATAAAAAACACTAAAGTTTTTTTTTTTTTTTTTAAATACTCATATTTTAAAAATAAATACTATTATATTAAAATAATACGTCCACTGTACCTTTTGCCTTGTGCTGATTTATTAATTAGGGATCGCTCCACGAAATGAGTGCTCATCCAACTAACCTAAAGTGACGTTTGCATGGTGGCGAAAATAATCATTGTATTATTGGTCCACAAACTGACAAAAGATGTCCTCCCAAGTCAATAAATATCAAAAAATTCTGGAGGCTCGCCAAGAAGAAGAAAAAACTTTTGTGTATGGAAAAAAATTATACGACCATTGTTTTTACCGTATCTCTTTTTTTATTTATAAAATCTAATCATTTATTAATTATTCATAATTATTTTTCAAAACTATAATAATTTGAGCTATATATATATATATATATATATAAAAAAGGGTGTATAGAAAAATAATATAAGAATATGATTATAACATTAGAGTAGAGGTGCCACTTCGAGCCACCGTATTTTTGGGTCGGGTCTGTCTGGACCAGCAATTTGCTCGTGAAACCAAGCCCTATGTGGGCTACGAGCTAAACGGATTAGGCCAGGGGCCAATATGCTTAAATAAAGATAAAAAATTGATATTTTTAAAATGAATAACATTACAAAATTTAGTAAGTTATAAATTTAAATTAATTTTGTTAAATATTTGTAAGTTCTATTCTTTAATATTGAGAGTTAAACTTAAAACACGTATATTATATATTACTACAAATATACGTGTGTTAAGTTACGTAAATAACAACGACTAACGGAGCAAGCAACAAAGATAGATAAGTGTATGATGGGTGTTAAGTTACATGTTTTCTTACAAGAGGCATAAGAGAGAATTTTATTATTTGTATAATTTCAAGATAAAACTCCTAAGAAATGCATATCGGCCGATATAACATCTTTTAATCTTTTAGTGAATAAGACAACATTTTTTTTAAAACGTTAACCACTTAAGTTTTTAGACAAATTTAACTATTAAAAATATATTATTCAAAACACTTGGAGGTGGAATACTATCATTTAAACAATAATGTGTTGTTTTTCAAAATAGTGAGGAGGTGTAGTATAAAAATGTAATGCTTCATTTCAATTTATACTTTTTTATTTATAAAGTTCAGGCCAGCCCGGCCCATCACAAGGTAGCCCGTGTCCGACCAATGAATTTTTGGGTAGGGCCGAATTGGGCCAAAATAATTTTGATCCTATATTTTATCAACCCAGAGGCCATGTTTAATATCGGACTATTCGGGTCAGCCCATCGGCCAGGCATGTCTGATTTTGATAGTTCTACATTAGAGTAATGACACTTACACATTTTTTTCACATTCAGTTTTATACCTATTTTATAGTCATTGATTATATATTACCTGTTATATTGAAAGCAAGAATCTTTTTGATTAATAATTATAAAATATGAGATGAAATTTCTTTAAAGTTGGCAAAATTGTAAAGTGAGAAAGTAAGTATGAATTTATCATTGATTAATTAAATTACAGAAAACTCAATTCACTTTAGCTAATGAATGATAGATATATTTTTATCCTTTTTCTTTATACTTTTACTTATTTTAGAGGGTTTAATCCTAAAATTAAAATACATGTAAAAAGAGAAGTAAGAAAAAAGAGTATCAATTACTACACATGCTCAATTATAAGAAAAAAAAATACCTATATCTTGTGGATTCAAATATAAGCAAAATCCAACCGATTCAACTCTATTTATTGTCAGTGTTTCAAAAATACCATTGGTTAACGAGGATTCTTTTTTGAACACAAAATTGAGGACTTTGTTTTTGGATATATTTTTGAGATGCGTGTATACAAAAAATAATAAAAAAGTAAGTAAGAGATAGAAAGAAACACATATGATGTCATATACGGGGTCTAAAATTTGTGTTCAAATAGCACAACTCTGGTTAATTAATCTCCTTTTATTTTTCCAATACCAATGCACAATCCCAATAATTAAATGTGATGATTATTATAAGTAATGCTAGTTTAGTAATTATAACTCGTTTTTTTACATAAATCAAAACAATTAAACAAAGGGTCATGCTAACTAGTGCCCTTATGGCAGTGGTTAAGGAAACAAAAAATAGTAAAGATTCATTGGAAAATCAAGTTCAACACTCTTTAAAATATAAAATACACCAAGTCCCAATGCAAAATATCTTTTTTAAGATCATTAATTAATAGCCTAAGGGCATTGGTTAGCATTCCTCTTAAACTAAATCATCTAACTTTCATAATAAGTGTGAAGTTAATTATTACTCCATCTGGTCCTATATATAAGAGGCATAACCCTAAAACACACAGACCAAGGAAATGCATTGAAATAAGCTATTTGTAATTAATATTCATATAAATTTACAAATTTAACCCTTCAATAATTAATGAACAAACCTACTTGTATTGAAAGTTACACTGTCTCGTAAATATAAACCATATTATAAATAAGGGTAAAATTGGAAATGAGCATTTAATATTTGTCAAAATACATGCATGTCTCTTATATTTTGGATAAAAAAAAAAGTAATTATTTACCTCTTATAATAAGGACCGGAGGGAGTATTACTTATAATTGAGTCTGATGGGAGTACATTTTCCATTACTGAGAGCCCTGCGGTGAAGGCGACCCATTACATGCATAATTACCACTATCACTCCCAAACTCTGAACAGCTTTCATTAACATTATGTTTGTTTCAAGAGATTTTGAGAAGAGCGAAAAGGGGAAGAAAAGTGATTTTCTCTTGTTTGGGAAGAGAAAGAAGTAGGGAAGCAAGAATATTTTGTGTGGGACCCACCCATAAATAAAATCCCTCCTCATGTGAAGATATTTATGGGGAAAAAGAGGGGTTTTGGTGTGCAATTACTTGTCTATCTCTCTTTTATTTCTCGCACACGCTGGTAAATAGCTCCTCCCACACAGACCGAGAACGCTGGTTCTCCTTGAACAATTTATACATTTCGTGCATGTACTACTGTATTGAAGGTTAGGAGTTGAAAAAATCTGAGAAACAATTATAAAGAATTTTTTAATTTTTAATTCTTATACATTATATTAATATAATATAATATTATGTTAAATTATATATATATATATATATATATAATTGGGGGTAAATATGTCTTTACAAAAAAAATTCATTTTTTTCTTTCTACTTTTCTATCCAACCAAACAAGTGGAGAGAAAACTCAACTTTTTTCTCTCTCCTATATCTCTCAATCCAAACAACCTAAAAATATATTCATTCTCTATCTCACTTCACTCCTCTCCTACTTTGCTCCTCCCTACTTCTTTCTTCTTTACTGTACTTCTCTCCTTACCCAAACATTGTGTACAGAATCTCAATTTCGACCTAGCTAGCAGTTTCCAATTAAAAATGGCGAGTGCCAAAGCAATTGGGTTAAGATCAAGAAGATACTAATTTAAAGAGCATTTACTCCGACAGTACCTCGAAATGTGCAGTTGTGCCATTGGACCACAGGGGTAGTTATTACCTTGGCTCATTCATTAGCTACAAATTGTGGGTCTATATGAGGCAGGGCATCATTGATGGCCACGAAAGAATTTGGATAGAGTACTATAGTATCCATCTCCATATTTATGTTTAAAAAAATTACCTGTATCTGTACTTACATGGGTAACAGCCTTAGTATTATTACATGTACCCTTGGGTACCTAAGTACCCGTACCCACATCCGTTATCCGTATTTTAACTGTGAAAAAACAATAAATAACAAAAAAATGTTATAATAATTAAAAAAAATTCAAAAATCTTTTAAATCTACTCATAAAAGTATAAAACATTACAAATCAAAATATTTAAATAAATAAATAAATAAAAACATCCAAAAAAAAGAATTATAGATACAACTAGGTTTAGAAAGTTAAGAATCTTTAGATTAATTTTGGTTTTAAAATTTGTATTATAATTAAAATTATATATATTAGTAATATAGATATATAAATAAATAAATAAATAAATAATATATACATATACATATGTGCGGGTGCGGGTGCGGGTGTGGGGCGGGGTGGGTATCGTAGTACCCGTACCCGCATCCATATTCATTCAAATTTGCGGATAATTACCCGTACCTGAACCCTTACCCATCGTGTGTATTTTTGCAGGTACCCAATAAATAGGGTACAAATTGTCATCCCAACGGGACACGTTAATGTCATATGCCATAATGCCAGAGCTAAGTGCTTAAACAAGCAAGTATAAATATTGTTTCTTCTATTTATCAAAAGAGCATCGCTAAGGACACAGATTAAGAAATTAATATATGAAAAAAAAAATTATTAAAAATTACAAGTTTTAAACTTTTAATATATTGAATATAATAATTTTCAAGATAAACTTTTTATATTTAATTCTTTAACCAGTACCTTTAAAATACTCGTCAACATTCTCCTTACAAAAAATATATTATTTCTTCTAGTTCCGTACATACATTAATTTTTCACACTATTTTTTAGTTTTTACACTTACTTAAGAATATATAAATATTCAGTTAATAACATTAACATATATTATAAAATTAATTAACCATTTATGTATCATTAATTAAATATAAAATTATGTGCAAGCTTCAATTTTTACATGAAAATGCGGAACCCCTCCCCCAACCCCCTCCCATTTAAACATGCACACCAACAAAATTAAAGTCCCTAGTAGTTTGGCCACCCTCCAAACACGACATATAGCATAAGTAAAGCATGCTTCTTTCAAAAGTCCAATAATGAACATATGTAGCCTAATTACTGCCAATACGACCAATATACACAATTAGCTTCCTTTAAAGCCATTGTATTAATGAACAAAAGCATGAGAATTCCAAATGGGGTTGATCGTACCGAGTAACGCGGGTGTGGTCTAAGGCAATGGGCCATGGATCGCATCTTCATTATTGAGCTCAAAATGTTCATAAAACACCTAATAATGCATAGAAAATGCCTTCCATAAGCATGGAATCAAAGAGTCTTACATCAAATAGTTATATGCGAAGAAAAGTTCGGGAAAGAAAGAATAATAGAGCCTACTTAACTAATTCTAGAATTGACCAAACTAGCTAGCTAGATGCAAGTGACAGATAAAGATGTCCTTGCTGGCTGTGTATCTACAAGCTAGACTATACTTTCCTGATGTATTCAAGGGACATTTTCATCAAATTAATGCACTTCTAAGTTTTCTTTACCGATTAGTACACTTTAAAAATTATTTACCTGATTAGAATGGTTTATATTATGTGGCAATCACGCCAAATTTATAATTTTTTGGTTAAAGTAATGTTTTGGTCCCTATACGTGACACTGATTTTCAATTTGGTCCCTATACGTAAAAAGTTATCAATTTGGTCCCTATACGTGACACTGATTATCAATTTGGTCCCTATATGTGACACTGATTTTCAATTTGGTCCTCACCGCTAATTGGTCCCTATATAAGAGTGACAAAATTGCAAATTATTATCACATGTAGGGATCAAATTGAAATTAATTGTCACATGTAGGGACCCATTTCAATTTTTTTTTGTTGAATTGGTCCCTACATGTGACAATAATTTGTAATTTGGTCCTCTTATATCGGGACCAATTAGCGGTGAGGACCAAATTGAAAACCAGTGTCACGTATAGGGACCAAATTGAAAACCAATGTCACGTATAGGGACCAAATTGATAACTTTTTACGCATAGGGACCAAATTGAAAATCAGTGTCACGTATAAGGACCAGAATATTACTTTAACCTAATTTTTTTAATGCTATGTAGGATGTAGCAAAGGAGCCACTTTGCCGCGGCCATGCGCCACGGCACCTAGTGCCTCTCGTGGGATTCATAATTCATATCATTATTATTACCATGGTTCCCAACATGGGGGAGCAGTCCTTACCATTGATCCACTAACACAATTTGTGTTTCATATGAAAATTATTTATTATATTACATTCGTGATTATACATAAATTAGTTTTATTTATAATTAATTATTTATTATTAGCATAAATATTCTATTTGAAGTTAAATTAATAATATGTTTAAACCTATTATATTTATGTTTATTAATTTTCATTTTCATTTCCCATATATTAATTTAGAGTACATACTCTTGAATGTGAGTCATTATTTATAATATCCCCCCATCATAATGAGCCACATATTGTTATCTATATAAAAAAAATAAAAAATAAATTAAATTTTTAAATATGATTTTAAATCTACGAATATGGCTCGCATTTACGATGTGGAGTATGCATAAATGATCATAATAAGAATAATTGTCCTAAACGTGATGACACTCCAGACAAAGCTCACAACAAGAATAGTTTTACAACAAATATAACTTGCAACATTTAATTATTACTTTTAATCTCCCTGTATTGTTGAATTTCTAGTAATTAAAGTTTGTATTTTAAGTTTCCAGTGAATTTTCATTGTTGAATTAATTACACAGTAACATTTATTAATGAATAAATTATTGTATAAGAAAATTATAAATTAGATTTTATATTAATATAATACAATTTAAATATATTTTTACATTAATAAAACACATTTAAAATCCTAAATGCCCTGAAACATCCTTAAAAGTCATAATTAACAAAAAAAATGCATGTGGAAAGTCAACAATTAATGGCAAAGCTGACTTCCCTTAATGAACAGGAAACATGACTTTAAATGAGGAAATAATTTGAGATTTAATTGTAAATTAAGTATATACTATTGTAAATGATGTGATAATATCTTATTAACTGTTAAAATAAAATCCTTGCTATTTGCACTTTAGAATGGTGTGTAGGATGTCTCTTGGCTTGGTGAAGTCTGGTTTTAGAAGGTTGGGGGCAGCTTCGTACTTTGATTTTTTATCATGCAGGCAAGTTTTTACATGGGTATTGGTCCGAGATTGATTGGGTCAAAATACAAGGTGTTCTATGGAGGATAGCTTTTGGAATATTGGGTGCTTCTCTGGCGCAGATAAATAAGCTAACCGGATTCGCTCCTGCCAATCCCCCATCCAGCGCCGTTCCAACCGAAATCCAACGGCTGCTGTCATGGGTGGGAAGGGAGATCCAGCTGCCTTGATGTGTGGGAGGGAGATCTGATGGAGGAAAATTGCCGCTGGATGGTCCAGCAGCAGGAGCAGATCCAAGTCCGATAAATAAGGAATAAGTAGTCATATTTGCTTTTGTTTAAACTAGTTTTTGGTTCTTATACTTTTGGTTTTGCCAACTTAAGTGGCTGATGAATTACTGATTTTAAAGTTAGAAACTTTGGGGGTGAACTAGAATTAGTATCCTTTGGGATGATGGGGTCTTAGCTAGAATTTCAACCTAGTGCTTTTAGCTTTATCTAGGTTGAGGTTTTATCTTGGTCTACCTGTGTAATGGATATCACTTTGTAGCTGAGTTGAGCATCCAATTTGCTCTTATTTAATACAATGAAGTTTATCAAAAAATAAAATAAAAATCCGAATAGCATTTTCTTACCCATAAATTTGGTACCTTTTTATCACATGAATGTATTTTCATTAAAAATTAGGCTTAATTATACTTTTAGTCCCCTATTATTGATCATGTGCAATTTTTGATCCTATAGTTTTATTTTTTTGCTCATTTGGTCCCCTATATTTTCAATGTTGTAAATTTAGTCATTCCATCCAATATCTGTCAATTTTTTCAATGATCGACATAGAGGAATCACTCATCTAAGCACATAGAACCTCTTGTTGGCCCCTTTAACTCTCAAATGCAACATAATTTAATGGTTCATCTCTATTATTTATTGGTTTTGCCCTCCTTTTCAGGATTTTTTTTGTTCCACCATAGATATCTTTACCACATAAGCTTAACCAGAAGTTCGATGCACTTAGAGTAGTGGTTCCTCTCTGTTAATCATTGAAAAATTGACAGACATTGGACAGAAGGACCAAATTTGCAACATTAAAAAAAACAGGATAACCAAATGTGAATAAAAAAACTCCAAGGACAAAAATCGCATATGACCAATAATATGAGGATCAAAATTGCAATTAAGACTAAAAATTAAATCAGTGAAACGAGAGAGAAGCATAGTCGTGCCAGTGTGCCACTCTACTTTTTTCGACGCCGTTCATTCTTTACACTATGTTTGGTACGACTAATTTTGGGTGGAAAGAAACACCAAAGAGAGTAATAGAACAGAGAATCCACAACTCCCTTGTTTGGTTGATCAGAGAGATAGAAAAGAAAGAAAAAAATTGGGTGGGGTCCACCAAATTTTTTTTTCTCCCCCAAAATCGCGAAGAAAGACTGAAGAGAAGACCCACCATTTTACTTCATTCCAAGTTTGCCCTTCACATTTGAAAGAGTGAAACCCATTCTCCTGTTTTCTGCATCCAGCCATATCTCCTTCTAGCTTCTCCTCATCGAGCCTCCGCCACAGCAACAACAGTGTGGAGGCACACGACATCGTTTGGATTGATGCTTCCGCTGACGACCCTCCTCAAACACGAGCTATTGAACTAATGCTTTCAGCTCTCTTTTCCAATTGCAACTATCCCTTGTATTATGAACTGATGCTCTCTTGTGGTTGTTTCTTCATAATACTTTTAATCCAAAGAAGATAAGTATATTAACATTAATGTTAACAAATTAATTAAATAATTAAAAAAATATCAAAAGTTTCTTGATGACGTAAACTATAATAATATTTTAGTAAAATTAGTTTTTAAACAATTTAATTAAATAAATATATTAATTTATTGATTTTGAAAATAAATTTATTATTAGAAAATAATTTTTGATTTTTTTAATCAATTTAAATTTAGAATAACAAATATATTAATGTTTTTAAGGGTAAAATGGTTTATTCAATAAAAACTCAATATCTTTCTTTCTCTTTTCTATCCAACCAAACAAAGGGAGAGAGAAAATTCGACATCTTTCTCTCCTCTTTCTCTCATACCAAACAATTCAAAAATCTACTCTTTTTCTCATATCTTTCTTTCTCTCTTCTCTCCTTTTTCTCATTTTCTTTTCTCCAACCAAACATTAGCATTAAAGACAAATTGTCATTTTGGTAGATCTCCGTAATAATTAAGTATAAAGTTGGAAAGCAACGGTACTATATAATTATGATCTTGTTAACGAGTGCCCTAAGGATATTGGTTGAAGAATTCACAAAAGAAAAATTTGTATTGGAAAACTAAGTATAACATTTTTCAAATTCCTAAATACACTATTTTTTATATAAATTTTCCTTTTTTGGTTCCTTAAACAATACTCTAAGGATACTTATTAGTATTCTCCTACAAATATTGATGACTTGATGTTGAAATATGACACACGGTAGCTGCGTATGTGTTCCATGATTTTAGGAGCAGCTCCGCGGAGGGTTGATGGCAACGATTCATCATTTCCAACTTCAGAACATGGTCATGGCATTGCCTCCTCGGTGTAACGTGTAATTGGATGACGGGAAAAAAATTTACTATAAATCGAGGCTCAAATCAGGGTCACGACCATTAAAATTGATTATTTAATCCAATCACTAGCACGAATTAATTTGCCAAGTCCATGCACCAAAAAAATGCAAAACAATGTACGAAAAAAATTTTCTGCACAGATAAAATTACATGCATTCTTTTTTGACAGAAAAATTACATGTATCTACATCTTAATAATATGGGATATATATCGCTGGTTATTTCACATGTGGTTCTTTCGGACATGCATAGATAGATGATACAGCTACACGGGGTCAATGGAAAATCACATCAATAGGAAAAAAATAAAAAAATGAAAAAAACCGAATATCAGTTCACGTTAGATAGCAATTCCGCCAATAAAATATTAATAACGAAGTGAAAGACAACGGTTTTATTTTATTTTATTTTATTCTTTAACATGACAGTGTTCATCAAGACATCAAAACCATGGACGTCTTAGTTTTCGAAGATTTTGAGATTGTGTTGGACTACTAAGCAGTCCGCTTTGTAGTATCTTGTTTAAAGTGACCTGTTTCTTTTCTCTGACAAGATAGCGAGAGTTTCCACTTGACATTACAGAACGAGGCATCTAATTTTTTTCTTTTGAGGGGAGGAGGGGGGTGGATACTGGATAATGTTTTTCTTTCTTTTTTTGGCAATAGGTGGATAATTTAATTTATTTCACCATCAAGGTAAAGTGCATTCCAAAGCTTCCATCCTGATTAAAAGTACATACATGATACATAATATATGAATATTAAATACAAAGGAACTAAATGTCGGTCACTTCATTGATCAGTCTTAGTCCCTAGTCCCAATTCTCATGCGTATATGCATACATATAGCTTCTGTGTCTCATAAGAAAATATAATTCTTATAGCTTGCCTGCAATCTGCATGCATATCTAACCAAGCCTTGGCTATATATAATATAAGTGAGATGCTATACAAAATGATTTACTCACCTCAAATCAATTTAATTATTAACTAATTGTTGAGCTTGTGTATCCGATAACAACTCACTTATGATTAACCATTCGGGGTCAATTCAAAACAAGGTAAGGCCTGAAGTTAAATGAGATCTTAGAGTGAACATATATCAAACAGTTTTTATGAGTAGATTTTGTATGGGGTTGAGTGGAGTGGGTCGGGGGCCTAGGTATAATATGATTGGTTAAATTGGTTAATTAATTATTTAATCAAAATAATGTAAGATGATATAAATAAACTTGTGTTTTAATTTGTATACGTTGTCAGTGTATTTTTTTTTTAACATTATCAATCAATCATAAATTATCATATTATTAATTAAAAATATTTGACTCTTATCATAATTATCTTAAAATTCAAATATATATTGATTTGTTATTGTTTGAAATTGTAAAAAGTTTACACCGATAATATATCAAAACTAAACTCATGTTTTTGTGACCTTCAAGTTTTTGACCAAGTACCATTACTGTTTGCATAATAATTCGAGGAGGAAATTATATTGACATATTCGGAAGATTGACTTAATTACTCTCAAAATCTCACAATTTTAAAATATTACGTACACTAGTCTCCCTCAAGGTTTATATTATTATAATAACACTTCTCCGTATGTTTAATTAGTCGCTAACAATGCACTTACCTACCTTTTCTTTTAGGATATTGGGTGGTATCCCACATCATCTCTTAGGAGTTTATGTAAATTTTTTTCATTAAAATTAAAACTTAAAGAATCCAACTCCTATATACAAAAATCAAATCAAGGATAGATATATCTTTAACTGTTGTGTTACTTACTCCAAAGAGACATTAAAAAAATTTGAATGTAAAGTGAATTAGATTGTAAAATGAGTAAAGGTGTATCTTCTCTTAATTAAGTAAAATATATTGAAATCAGAGATGGAGTCACATTATGGCTTAGGGGGTGCTGCCCCCTGATTTTTTTTTTCATATTATATATATAAATAATTAGTATTATATAAATAATTAATAATAGGTCATAGGAATTATCTAGTGCTAGTACATTTATATTATCATCTAACGATCCATTGTGAGTTACTGGTACATATTGAAAAGAAAATTATTAAAAGGTTTAGTGTAGATTCAATTATAGACATTTCTCGTGACATGTTGGAGAGTCGTTATGTGTTTTGATAAATTATTAATATAATTAACGTTTTGAAATATACAATTATAAATATTTTGAATGAAATTTGATACGTATATATTTGTTTGATGAACTTTAGTTTTATTAGTTGACCCCCGCTATATATAATTAAAGTGATTTATGTTTGGATGTTTTTACTTTGAAAGCAAGTTTGATATAAAACTTGGTGTAATTTTTCAATCCAAAAGCAGAAGCTACCCCAAGCTGCTTCTGGTAGAATCAATTCTGGATGCAAAATCGCTTCACCAAACGTGTAACCAAACACCTCTTTTTTTTATATTTTTTTTACTAGAATCACGTTTGATAGGTGTAGAAGCACTTTTGATGTCTCCAGAAGTGGAATCAAACACACACTCTTAGTTATTTAGTTTCCACTTAAAAGGCTCTTATCCATGTACTCCCTCCGGTCCATATTATAAGCAAAAAATTAATGAAACACACGTATTAAAGTGATTAATTAACCTCACTGAATCTTGTAAAAAATTAGGTTTTGTTACCTAAATTACCTTTCATCTAAAACTTCAATCTTCATCAAATGAGTTATTAGAATTTGTATTAAATTAATGATATTTTGGGAATAATATCATTAAATAAGTTATTTGAAAATAAAATTTGTTTATATATTGAATAAAAAACTGTGAGACTTTTTGTTTATATATTGGATCGGTTGGAGTAATTATTGTGATTTGTGAGGTTGACGGGGTTGATAATCTATAAAGTAGGGGAGATTAAAGAGCTTTGATCGAAAGGCTCCAAGGGATGTAGCAGATGAAACAAACGGTAGACGCGCATTCTCCATGACATATTCCTTATCTTTCTTTACCAATACAAAAGAGCGGTAAACATGAAGCCACGCTTTCGATTTCGAAACGCACTTATGAAAGAGGTTAGGCTAGTGAAGAAGCGGGTCCCACGCTGTCCCCACGTGCGCGACTTTGCTAAAGTTGTTGGACTTTGCTCAAAAGAACCAGGCCCCACCACATCGTACAAGGACGCACACGTGTCAATAGGACACAGCAACCTCACGCGCACGGGTCCCTTCTCACTCTTCCGCTTGTTGCGAGTGCTGGTCCACCGCGAGATTCGTGGCACTCGCGCTCGTCGCGTGTGGGGGTCCCATCCGGGTTAGCTTTATTCAGTTATTGGCTGCGTAGCGTGTGAATCCACGAACCGCTTTGGGACCATGGTGCTGATAGGTCAATGGTGCAGCCAATTGAGTTGTTGTTGGTCCCTTGTAACAAAAAAAACAATTATTATTGTAATTATTATTCCAGTTCGTGTGTTTTTTTCTGGATTTTTGTCATCATGCTATTGGCTTACATGTCACCGTAAAGATAGGATTCAAGAGAAATTCTTCTGTCTACTTTCCTCCATAAAACATCACCCCATGTTCACCATGGCTGATACTGAGAAACTTGTTGATTATACAATATAAAATCCACATGAGAGAGAATTTGTTATATATTAGAATTATCGGAGGATTCAGTTCAGTGGGGCTTCCTCTTCCTTATATTATAGCTCTGACACGTTAGTTTAAGTCCATCATTTTCAGAAAATGATGGTTACAAGAACTCTTCGTTCCTTGCAGAGTTGCACTTGTTGGCTTGTTGCCAATGTTGCTTGTCTTCTTGAAATTAAACAAGTCAAACTAGATTAGTAGGGTGTTAATCATGAGCTGCTCTCTTTCAGTTGTTTGTTATGGAGTATTTGGTTATAAAAAAGTTTGAGTCGGATCAAGATATCATATATAGGAAGTGGATTCCCTGCGGTTACTTCGTGAATTCAGGGAAATCTTGACCATTAATTAAATTTTGAATATGATAAATGTATTAGTGTAAGGATGGGTATATAAAATCCTGACCATTGATTAAAATAAATGTGTGAATGCGTGAAATTTGTAAATACAGGGAATCCAGATCCTCATATATATGAATCAAATGATATAGGGATGGGATCAAATGACACCATGGTGTCAAACTTAAATTTAACACCAAATCCTAACCCTTAATCATGATTTAATCCAAAGGCTAAAATTAATCCACTTAAATCCTCACTTATCCCCTAACCACTATCATCATCATCATCATCTCTCTCTCTCTCAAACACTCTGCTCTCTACTCTCTCAATGCTACTTGGAGAAAATTTCTGACTCGTGTTTCCATTCTAGTTGTCTTTTTTTTTTTTTTTTTTTTAAGTTCTTATTTTTTTTTTTCCCGTGATAATGTATATAAAATTTTATTATAGGGCACCATTGTGCATATATTCGTTTATCCTCACAAACGCAGCCATCATAGAACATTCATTCAACCTCCCTGACAATTTCCACTAACCCATTAATTGTGTGTGACTCGTCAATGCAGTGATCGGTAGTATTTCCAATATTCAATTAATCTTGATATATACTTGATTTCTTTCCTGCCAAGGTTAATTGCAATTTTGTGTCCCAAAATAGCAATAAAGGAGGTCGGGGCCACGAGAGAGGAGAGAGAGAGCTGTGTGTTTGAGAGAGAGGGGAAGGGAGGGGGAGAGATGATGATGATATACCAAAGAGGGGCTAGGAGATAAGTTAGGATTTAAGTGAATTAGTTTTAGCCTTTGGATTAAACCATGGTTAAGGGTTAGGATTTGGTGTCAAATTTAAGTTTGACACCATGATATATCATTTGATCCTATCCCATATATATATAGTTTGTAAGTGTAACCTCGCATGTATACATACTAGAGTTCTCGCCCGTGCACTACACGGGGATTAGGCTGATTGCAAAAGATAAAATATATGTCGATAAAGTAAATTGGAGTATGAGAATTTTGTGTATCGTTTGATAGGATATATGAATAATTTCGCAAAACACATAATAATTATTATAAATCCCTGAAACTACATATAGCATAAATAAGATAAGTTTGCACCATGACAATAGGATTGTCCAGAAAACATAAAAAACACAAACTAAACTAAACAAACAGTAAATAACGTAATTTAAACAAAAAGGAACTTGTCACAGCAAGGGTCAAGGGATTTCTTCATCATTGGCAGTAAATAACAGAGACACAACATAACCTATAGGATTTCTTCATAATAAACTTCAATATATGAAACATATAATTTAAATGGATAGCTTTTAAACTTCAATATGTGAAACAAATAAATTAAAAATTATTTAAATTTTTTTTGGAACCTTAAATGCAGTAGAACTAAGTAGTTATTGAGTCTTTTAAAATTTCAATTAATGAGTCTTTTTATATTCCAATTAAGAAGTTGTAAACATTGAGTCTTTCAAAATTTCAATTAATGTAGAAAAACCATTAAATCTTACTAAATTTATGATTCACTAATTGTAAGATTTTTTTTTTACTAAATGTATTGATATTCATGCATTTTAGTATTTTTACGTAATTTTATTGTTTTATTGAAAAGTCACCACACAATAAATGCTTAATTATTGACTTACTTAATGGAATTGTTACCCAGATTTCAACAATTATAATAATATTTTTTATAAATATGACCTCTTTCCATGTATTGGGACAAAGCAAACATTTAATACTTACTACCAATCTTTTTTTGTTCATCTAAAATATCTCATTTTAAAAGCTGCACAGAACAGAAACCCCTGTATTTAAATGTCTCAAATATCTTTTTTTGATCTAAATGTTCAAATTCAAATTGTTTTATTGTTCAAATTTAAATTGTGACGATTTTCAATGCATTGATTTTCTTAATTTATTTCCTTTAAATTTTTTTTACTGATTTATTCTAACTTCCAGAAAATAATAAATCTAATTCAATTCCAACCTACCATGACATCCAATCAAATAATTTCTATTTTCTTATATTCTTTTTTGTTTCTTTTCAATTCCAATACCACGTTCATTTCTATACTTACTACCAATCTTTTTTTGTTTCTATACAAAAATAATTTATTTTATTTGTATACTTACTACCAAACTTTTTTTGTTTATCTAAAATATCTCATTTTTAAAGCTGCACAGTACAGAAACACCTGTATTTAAATGTCTAAAATATCTTTTTTTGATTAAAATGTTTAAATTCAAATTGTTTTATTGTTCAAATTCAAATTGTGACTATTTTCAATGCATTGATTTTCTTAATTTATTTCTTTTAAAATGTTTTTATTGATTTATTCCAACTTCCAAAAAATAATAATTCTAATTTAATTCCAAACTACCATGACATCCAATCAAATAATTTATATTTTCTTATGTTCTTTTTTGTTTCTTTTTAATTCCAGTACCACATTCATTTCTATACTTACTACCAATCTTTTTCGTTTATATAAAAAAATAATTTATTTTATTTCTATACTTACTACCAATCTTTTTTTTGTTTACCTAAAATATCTCATTTTTAAAGCTGCACAGTATAGAAACACTTGTATTTAAATGTCTAAAATATCTTTTATTGATTAAAATGTTTAAATTCAAATTATTTTATTGTTCAAATTCAAATTGTGACTATTTTCAATGCATTGATTTTCTTAATTTATTTCTTTTAAAATGTTTTTATTAATTTATTCCAACTTTCAAAAAACAATAAATCTAATTTAATTCCAACCTACCATGACATACAATCAAATAATTTCTATTTTCTTATATTCTTTTTTGTTTCTTTTCAATTCCAATTCCACATTCATTTCTAGTAAAGAGAAATGACATTTAAAATGATAAATTAAATGAAACCGTTACAGAGATGAAGATGATGTCATGGACACTCTAATATAAATATTAGTAAAGAGAAATAAATGATATTTTTATATCTCAATATAATTGTGCCTTTGAAATCTCTAAATATCAAACAATGGCAAAGGAAGAAAACAAATTTTGCCAAATTGTGGCCTTACGACAGAATAAAGAAATAAGAAAATAAGGGAAACTCCAGAATAGACCATCAACCAAAATGAGTATAGGAAAACACTTACACTTGAAGGAACCTGAAAATCAAATTCTGAATGTTAGGTTAAAGCAAACTATAATTTATCCAAAAAAAATGTAAAATTGGGGAGAAATAATTGAACTTACAATGTATAAAAATTTTACCTTTGAAGAGATGAAGAGATGAAAAGAACAAATAAACAAAATCAACCAATGACTTAGCTGATGAATTACCTCCTGAGCAACACACATGAGCAGACTGAAGAAGATGGAGAAAAGATATTGAAACACAGCTTTCAACCAAGCAGAAAATGTGTGTTTAAATAATAATATATAGAAACATGGCTTTCAAAAAAATAAAAATAATTCAACTTTTATCAAGCAAAAATTACTCGTATAACAAAATTACAAAATAATATCAGTGGGAATAAGAACAGATAAAACCAAAAGGGAGAAAGACATACATCCTATCTGATAAGTCCCTGCACAAACCCAGATTTTGCAATCAATAGTATATAACGCATTTGTGAATCAATTCCATTTTCAATAGAAATAAATAAAAATAATAATTAAAAAGGCAGGAGTACCTCAAAGAGAAAGAGGACTTTGATGAGCAAACAGTGGCTAGGTCTCCTAGGCAGCGACGGTGGACTCCTCACTTGTGCTTCAGGTGCTTTCAATTTGTAAGCATCTATATTAAAGAGAGAAATGAGATATAGAAGGAAGGCGGTGGATGAACGGCAATTGTCTCCTTGCAGGTGGTGGTGGTCGCATGGTAATGGTGGTGGTCTAGATTCAGAGGAAGAAAGAGAAAAAGAAGAAAGACAGGAAAATGAAACGTGACAGAGAAAGAGAGAAAAGGTTAATGTGAAAAATATGAAAAGCTGCTATTTATTTTTTGGTTGAATGCGGAGTGAATTTATTAGTCATTATTTTCAATGTATTGAAAGTGTAAATGTAAAATTTGAAATTTAAAAGAGATAGAAGAAAAAAAGAGAGAAAAAAGGCTCATGAAAAGAGAGTGAAATAATTAGTTACCAAATTTTAAGGTATTGGAATAATGCAACAACAAATGAAAATTTAAAATTTAAAAGAGATAGAGGAAGAAAGAGACTGAAATAATTAGTTACCATTTTTCAAGGTATTGGAATAATGCAATCATTAACTTGGGAAATAGTGATATTTGTATGGAAAACGTAAAGGCATCTGGATAAATATAATTCTAATAAATAATTAGTTGTCATCCAGTAATTCTGTTTATGGAAAGATTTAGAAGATGCTTATTGTAGAATTGTTGTAGGATTAAACATGGTTGTGACACCTGTCCAAAGTTTCCTCATAATGGGGAAAGAATTATATTATATTTTAATATAGATATCAACTATAGCCAAACCAATTGTATAACTGGTTTCACAGCACTGAGTTGCACGACGGTAACTTATTGCCGGTATTAATCTTGTTATACTCATTCCTCCAAGGGTAAGTTTGGTAGGCAGAGTTACTCTTCAATAATCAATATACTAAAAAAAATAAAATTTAGGCAGAGGGAAAGAAAAGGAAAATAATAAACTAAAAAGGGAAAGAAAGAAACAAGTAGAAGGATATATTTTTTTCTTTACTTTGTATTAAAGGTGTGCGTCGGTTAGGGTTGGGTTCAGTGGATTTTAGGACCCAACCCAATTAAAGGTGAGTGAGTTGGGTTTGAAAAAAAAATCATGGAACCCAACTCGACCCGACTCGACCACTCATGGGTTGGTTTGGGTGGGTCATTGAGTTTGGCAAGAAACACACATATTTTCACCTTTGGGTTGTGTTGGTTCGGGTTTGCAGGTTTGTCAGGAAAAAATCGTGAAAAAGTATCGAAAATCACAAATAAACCTGTTTAAAACTTTAAAATACATCAACAAGTCATGATAATATGACAAAGTTAAAGAATAAACTAGGTTTTTTAACTTTCTATGTTTTGACCGGGCTGGGTTTGGGTTGTGTGGGTTTGCAATTATGAAACTCACTACCCAACCCATACTCTATGGGTCCTCTTTGTTTTTACCCAACTCAACCCACAAAATCAGGGTTAGGTTGGGTCGGGTTCACGGGCCTTCCCAGGCCCATGGACACCCCTACTTTGTATGGACAAATGAAAAAAATAAATATATGTAAATAAATATAAAAATTGCTTTATATATTGACATTTTTTATAAGCAAAAAAAAATATCATCAGAAGACCAAGATGGAATTAAGACCAATTTTTTTTTTTAAAATAAAGCCAAGACTAAGTCTTGACTTTGATTAAATTAATCAAGCAAACAACGGAAATCAAACTCAACTTGATGGAGAACGATTTTATTACTATGAAGACCCATATTACCATAAAACACAATGTTAGAGCATCTGTCACGCACATTTAATCTTATCATCAATAAAAGATCATTGTTGCATAATTTTAGATTGTGTGTGCAAATGTATAAGTATCACTACAAAAAAAAGGTCATTTAGCGACCGAACTTAGTGACCGAATTTGTTGGTTGCTATTTGCGACCGAATTGGAGACCGATTGAAGGATATACAAGAGACACTTGTTATAGTTGTTTCGGCGACCGAATTAGCGACCGAAATAGAGCGTCGTAGAGTCATCGGTCTCTATTTCGGTCGCTAAATAAAGGAAATTAAAAGTCAAAACTTACTGACTTTTCAGCGACCGAAATGGCGACCGCGTTTAATGCAACGGATACAATTTTATTTATATTTGCGACCGATATTAATTCGGTCGCTAAATGGCGCCTAAAAAATTTAAAATAGCACGCGTTAGCGACCGATTTTTATTCGGTCGCTAAATTTATTAATTCAAAATTAAAAATAACCTTTTTAGCTACCGTTTTGGCGACCGAAATAACAAATTAACTTTTGCGACCGATATAGCGACCGAATAATTCGGTCGCTAAAAATTAAAATCCCTAAATCTGCAGAACCCCCTTTCTTCCTCATTTTCCCCCGAACTCTCACTCTCTCTCACTGTTTCTCTCTCCGTCTCGCGATTTCCGGCCACCACAGGACGCCTCGAGCCACCACCGTCGTCCTCTCCTCCTGTAAGCTCTCATCCTCTTATCTTCTTCGTCTCTCTCTGTCCCTCTCTCTCTATCTCACTCTATTTCTCTCTCTCACTCTGTTTCTCTCTCTCTCTTTCGCAGGTTCTCTCTCAGGTTGCCTCCGGCCACCACCACCACCACCACTATCCTCCTCTTCCATAGGTAAGCTGTCTCTGTCTCTGTCTCTGTCTCTGTCTCTCTCTCTTACTCGGTTCTCTCTCTCTCTCTGTCTTGAGGTTGTGCTTCTGAGTAAGGTCACTGTGTTGGAGATAATTCAAATTAGGTAATTAGTTAGTTTGTTATTGTTAGTTGAGTAGTTAGTGTAACAACTAAGAGTGGGTTAGTTTGTGAGAGTAGTGATCTATATGAGTCTATAAATAGACTTAGTGCTATAGTGTAAATGTAGAGAAGTGAAGAGAAATGAAGAGAAGTGAAAAGAGAAGTGTGTAGAAAAGTGAAAGTGTGTGTGAAGTGAATAAAACTTTTCTTTTAGAAGTATTTCTTCCATCTCTTTCTTCTTCCTCTCAATATTTTTTCTATGTGTGTGCATCATGAGTGATAGTAAGTGCTTGTGTTCCAACACACTGGATATGGAGTTGGTTAAGTTTAGAGTTTTCAGTTCTTAGTGTTCTGTTAAATTGTTCTTTTAATAAAGAATGCATAACCTAATGGAAGAACTTAGTTTTGCAGCAACTTAGTTCTACCTGAGTGTATGAAGTTGAATGCAGGCTTTTAAGCTCAATAAATTATTTTTGCTGCTCATATGGTTATAGTCAATAATCTATTCTCCTGTTTTATAACATTCAGCTGCATCCTTCTATACATATGCAAATAGATGTGATGGGATATGATATTAAGAGGTAGTGAAAATTAAAGTATGTTAGACACGGTTTTAGAGAACATTTGTTATTTATACAATGGTGTGATAGTTGAAAGATGATGACCAGAAAAAATCCCATGGATCTTGGGCTTGCTGGGATGGAGAGAAATAAAAGGCTGGAGATTCTCATAGCCAGAAGAAGAGCAAGAAAATTAGTGAAGTTACATATTGAGAATGGCCTAATTGATTTAGTTATCCCAAGAGAAATTGTGGTTAAATTTGATGATGAAATTGTGGTCTAAGACTTGACATACCCAAGAGAATGGCCTAATTGACATAGGATCATCTTGTATAAAACAAAATATTTTATATAAACATTAAGAAGCCAACACATGTCCCGTGTATTGCACGGGTTCTTATACTAGTTGACTATAAGGAAAAGAAAATATTATGCCTTTTTTACTTGTTGATGATGCAAATGTACCTATGATATGGAACCTCTCTAAAATTTCCACTATCTCCATGAAAATCAATTGATGTTAGGTTGCCAATCTCAGGTATAGGAATGAAACTCATTAATTAACCAGTCCTAGTTAATTAAACCCAATCCAAGAGCATCTTTCTCATTGGAATTAATTGCCATCCAATATTATATCATAAATTATCTTATTTTTCCATTACTTCATAAAAGCCACTGAACTACATAATCATTTTTTTGTTTGCTAAACTAATCATTTAGTCAATATTATTGTATAGACAAAACAGAAACATGCATGCCTCCTACTACAATGGCCTCTTGCATAACATTGCAATAAGAAGGCAGAGTATTTTCCCCTGCTAGACAAATGAATGGCAGTCCACATGCATACTCTGCTCGTACAATAAATTCATGAGGCAGAAAGTCGATCTGTTAGGGGACCTGTGTTATTTCATTAGGAACACCTCTCTAAATTTCTTTGAGATTTGCATTCATTTATATTGGAATGGAACTAATGACTTTTCATGAGTTTGAATACCTAACAAGAGCTATGCTACCTATCCCATTTCTTTTTAGTTGCATATGAGAAATCCTCTACTTTTTTACATCTGAAGTATTTGTCAGACTGATTTTCATATGTTGTTTATGTCACTTTGTAGACTTTTTACAACGTTATTAGGAGCTGGGCATCGAAAAAGTTCATGACCTGAGAAGAAACCGAGTCCCTTCGTCTCCTCTCCATCTCCACAGGTAATCAATTGGTCGTAATGACAATTTGTTGAACTTTAATTTTATATTACAGACTTGAATACACTTAAGTTGGCTCTAAGGATATTAATTTGCTTTCATATTGTCTTATTATATTTATCAGTTCCCAGTCTTCTTGTCTGAGGCTCCTCCCCTTATCCTTACTTGTTTTTGCATTTTGTCGCATAGGTAAGTTCTCTCAATACTCTCTTTTTAGGTTCTACTTTGTCTAAAAGGTTTTGATTGTATGGTGCTTTTAATGTGTTATGTGAATTATATATCTTGTTGTTTGTTAGTGGAGAGCTGAGCTCAATAGGATTGTATCCTGCCTGAAAGGCAAGATGCTGATTGTGTGCTGATAATTTAATATTTATGCATGTATTTGCAATTATGTGTTGTTTGTTAGTGGAGAGCAGAGCTCAATAGGATGGTATCCGTCTTGATTGTGTGCTGATAATTTAATATTTATGCATGTATTTGCAATTATGTGTTGTTTGTTAGTGGAGAGCAGAGCTCAATAGGATGGTATCCTGTCCAAAAGGCGGGATGCTTGTTGTGTGCTGTTAATTAAGAAGTTATGCATGTGTTTGACAATTATGTGTTACTTGTTAGTGGAGAGCGGAGCTCAATAGGATGTTTGCTACTATATTTTATCTAAGTTTGTATTGAATTATGCTTCAATATATATTTGTTGAAGTATGCTGCAATCCTTATAAGTCAATGGTTTTATTTTCTGCTAGAGTTAATTATTAAGTTACGAAAGCCTTAGTTTCCTGTTTGAGATTCAATATTAATGAGTATATGTACCTTCCCAAGGTACGCATGCTCATTGTATTGAATCTTGAATTGTCCAAGTGGGATAGTTTGGGAAAAAACCTTTTTCACACTCGTACAATAGTCATTTCCATGTTCAAATGCCTTATATACTTGTTGAAATCTCGGTCTGATGCATTTCCTTTTATTCTCCGGGTGCATACTTGATCGTGGTGATTCTCACCGTGCTCGAGTCGTGTACTTGGAGACCGATGGGAAATGCTGCCGAAATTTTGTTAGGTATAAGGTATTTGAATAAGGGAATAACTATTATAAGCCGAGTGTGGTAAAGGTTTCTTCTCGAATGGGATAGGTTCATACCTTGTCATAAGAACGAGATTGATGTAGTTATTGGAATGCACCGTAATATATAAGTGTTATTGTAGGGTTGGTCAGGCTTTTAATTGGCAGGAATGGATATTCCGGAGAATCGGAAATGGATGTACCGTAGGTTGGATCGGAATAAACGTCTTAGGGAAGAGTATAGAGTTGGAGTGGGTGAGTTTATAGAGTTTGTTGTTAGCCAAGAGAGATTTATACGGCTGGGCGGTGATCATTTGAGGTGTCCTTGCACAAGATGCAAGTGTCAATCTTTCAAAAGCGTGGATGGAGTTGTAGCCGATCTTTATGAGAAGGGCTTCATGCCTGATTACTATTGGTGGAGTAACCATGGTGAGACGTTGCCTGATTTAAACCCGGTTGTGTTTGAAGGTTCGTACTATGGAAGTGGTGACCGGAGGGAAGAATTTAATCCATACGAGCAGATGATAATGGATCATGCTGGACCCTCGGTTGGTGTTGCACTAGAAGAAGATGGGGGAGAAGATGGTGGAATGGGTTCCCAATACATAGAGGAGAATCCGAATCCCGAAGCTCAAAGATTCTATAATATGCTGAGTGCTGCACGATCTCCGTTGTGGGAAGGATGTCGGGAGTACACAGAGTTGTCGATGTGTATGGAATGGTTGAGTATCAAATCTGACTACAATATGCAAGAAGACTGTTTTAATCGCCTCGCCATGTCAGTGTCCAAGGCGTTGCCGGAAGACAATCGGATGCCTACTAGTTTTTATCATGCTAAGAAGTCTGTGGAGAATTTGGGTCTGGGGTGTTTGAAAATTGATTGTTGCCCGAATGGATGTATGTTGTACTATAAGGATGATTCAGCGAAGAGCATAGCATGTTGTCGATTTTGTGGTGCGGATCGGTATAAGACAACCACTAGGAGGGGCATTGAGAAGAAGACCGCTCTAAAAAAGATGTGGTACTTTCCACTCGTGCCAAGACTAGCAAGATTGTACTCTTCGATGGCCACTGCAGCTCACATGAGGTGGCATAGTGAGCATGAGAGGGAGCAAGATGTCTTGTGTCATCCATCGGATGGAGAAGCTTGGAAGCATTTTGATAGGGTTCATATGGCATTTTCGCAGGACCCTCGGAACGTCCGATTGGGGTTATGTACGGATGGATTTAATCCTTTCGGGCAGTCAGGAAAAGCATACTCTTGCTGGCCGGTTATCCTGACTCCGTACAATCTTCCCCCAGGGATGTGCATGAAGCGGGAGTTTATGTTCCTAACAGTCATAATTCCGGGTCCGTCTAACCCAAAAGGGAAGATTGATGTGTACTTGCAGCCGCTGATAGATGAGCTGGCAATGCTGTGGAATGATGGTGTGTTGACATATGACGTATCTTTGAGGCAGAATTTCATGATGAAAGCAGCTTTGATGTGGACGATCAACGACTTTCCCGCCTATGGGATGATGTCGGGTTGGATGACCGCGGGGAAGCTTGGTTGCCCAATATGTATGGAGCGATCGAAGGCATTCACGCTTAAAAATAGTCGAAAGATCTCATATTTTGATTGTCATCGTCAATTCCTTCCAGAAGATCATCCTTATAGGCGGAACAAGAATGCATTCAAGAAGCGTTGTGCTGAGACAACACCGCCTCCACCACGTTTGTCTGGTCCAAATGTATGGCGGAGAGTACAGTACTTACCGCTCGTCCATGAATCCCAAGGAGAACATATCCCTGATTATGGTGTCAACCATAATTGGACAAAACAAAGTATATTTTGGAGGTTGCCGTATTGGAGGACGCAGCTACTCCGTCACAACATTGATGTCATGCATACTGAGAGGAATGTGTTTTTGAATGTGTTTGACACTGTGATGGACATCAAGGGGAGGACAAAGGATACAAATAAAGCCCGACTGGATCTGGCTGAAATTTGTAATCGGAAGGAGCTTGAGTTGCAGGACGGTGGTCGTGGCAGACTTATCAAACCGAAGGCAAGTTATACATTAAGCAAAACACAGAAAGTGGCTGTCTGTAAGTGGGTTAAAGAATTAAAGTTACCAGATGGGTATGCTTCCAATCTGGGTAGATGTGTTGACATTAAGGAAGCAAAGTTACATGGAATGAAGAGTCATGATTGCCACGTGTTCATGCAACGGTTGCTTCCAATTGCGTTCGACGCATTACCGAAACCAATTTGGAACCCACTAGTTGAGCTGAGCCACTTTTTCAGGGAGCTTTCGTCGACAACACTCAATGTGAATCAATTAAAGGATATGGAAGTCAAGATACCCGTTTTGTTATGTAAGCTGGAGCAAATCTTCCCCCCGAGTTTCTTTGATTCAATGGAACACCTTCCAGTTCATCTACCTTACGAAGCAAGAGTTGGTGGTCCAGTCCAATACCGCTGGATGTATCCATTTGAGAGGTATACAACATCAACTATTTTACTTAATACATATGAAATTCACGAACACGAAATCGTAGTTTAGCTTTCCCTAAAACTAGTAATTATTTGTATGTATTCATCTTTAATAGGTTCCTGCACTCCCTTAAACACAAAGTCAAGAACAAGGCACGAGTGGAGGGTTCCATCTGTGAAGCATACTTAGTAGAGGAGACTTCGACTTTTGCCTCTTATTATTATCCAGACGAAGTTAACACGAAAAGGACAAGGATGCCTAGAAATGTTGATTCGGGCGAAGGAAGTTCAACTAGTCCTCCTATATCAATATTCAACTATCCGGGCAGATTTAGTGGCAAATCAAAAGGATATTTCTTGGAGCAGCGTGACATTAATGCTGCTCATCTGTATATCCTTCAAAATTGTGAAGAGGTGGCGCCATATTTAGAGTAAGTTTCTACAATGTCTTTTATAGGTTCAATTGACATTTATGATTATTAATCGTCCTGCTGTTAATCTCCCATATGTAGGATGTACGGCAACTTTCTAAGGGATCTCCAACCTGACATTTCAAACAATCAGGTTGATCGAGAAATTACTTCTCACTTTGCTACGTGGTTCAGTAAATATGTAGGTGAAGCATCTTCGTTTATTGCAATACATTTTATCTCCTTAAATATATAGCATGTATAAGAATATTATAATATTCGATTTTTTAGGTACTAGATCCAGTAAACAATGTTCAAAATCCAGTGTTGACAAATTTGGCATGGGGGCCTAACAGATGGGTTACATCATGGAATACTTACTTTGTAAATGGATATAAATTTAACACAAAAACATGGAATGAAGGAATGCAGTCGTGTAACTATGGTGTTTGTGTGCGAGCCACTGATGGGAACGTAGAGGATGATTTCTATGGGGTTCTAACTGACATCCTTGAACTCGATTATACCGGTTTCCCCGTGATGAAGTTGGTTCTCTTCAAGTGTGATTGGTTTGATCCTACTCTTGACGTAGGGACAAAAATCGATAAAAAATATGGTATTGTTCAAGTTAGGCTGTCTCGTAGGTATAACAAGGCGTACGACCCATTCATTTTTTCACAACAGGCAGATCAGGTTTATTACTCGCCATATCCCGAAGGACATCAAGGTTGGTTGGGTGTCATTAAGATAAAGGCTCGCAGTACAATTACTGATAATGTAATCAACCAGCCTGAAAAAGATGCTCCGTACCAAGACGATGAGTTTTCAAGACCCCACGTACCATTGCAAATTACGCCGGACATTATTAGTAATTCTCTGGCAGACATTTCCGGCGATGGGGAAGAGGTTGAAAGAGAGTTAATGGATCAATCTGAGTTGGATGCATCTAGCGAAGCCACTTTCCAATCAAGTGAGACTGATGAGAGTGAGGGTGAATTTAGTGAAGGAGATTCTACTTAGGTAATTTATTTATGTCATAATTCATTGCGTCAAGCTCGCTCTACTTAGGTAATTTATTTTTGTATTATTTACACTGTGGTGTAATCGTCTTTTCATTTTTTACACAGATGGCAGATTCCTCTAGAGGTAGAGGGCAGCGTGGTGGTCGACGAGGAGGTCGTGGCAGAGGTCGTGCTGCGAGAGTTCCTTCGCCGGTCGACCCACGGCCTTCAGATCGAGACCACCCTACCAGCACCTCTGTGGACGGGCCACATCAGGATGATGGAGTTGCACCCCCTACCCAACCTCATGTGGTCGGGACACAGGCTGCACCGTCATCATCCACACCTATGACAGGACCATCATCATCAGCGGGGCAGGAGAGTCGTGGTCCATCCGACAGGAGGATTCTTCTTATCCCCAGGGGGGTTAACGAGTAAGCTAATTTAATCAAATTAATATATATAAAGTATCGTTAATTTCTATTTACTGGTTTTTAATTTATTTATAACATTTATTAATGCTCTAATTTTACTGCAGCTTTCTGCCCGCGAAGGGCCCTTCTGATTCGATATCGAAGATCTTGCAACGCAAGTTTGATGGTCCATGGCCTACATGGAAGGCCATCGCAGATGGCCATAGGGATCAGTTGTTTCAAGAGTTTAAGGTAACAATTTATTAAGTTTTTTAAATTAAATTTACATATATATATATATATATATATATATATATACACACACACACTTTTATTTCCTAACAACTGTAAGTTGCAGAAAGAGTATAGGTGGGACGCAGCTTTAGAGGGTCTCGTCAGGGACATATTTGAGCATAAAGGCTCACTGGTCATGAAGAATCTGACGAACAAGCTGAGGAAAGGTAAGAATAAGGGGAGGTGGGTGGATCCTGAGATCAGGAGGCAGCTTGACCAGTACTGGGCTACTGAGAAGTTCCAGGAGATCCAGTCCACAGCTCGGCGTAATCGAGCTTCTGATGGTGGCGCATGTGCTTGGACCGGCGGGTCTAAATCAGCCGCCGCCCACTACGACGAGCTGGTAATACTTAAAACTTTATTGACTAAGTATACTATTTAATGTGTTTTCATTTTTAAATATTCTTATGAATTTAAGATTATATTTTTCTGTGCAGAAAGCACAGAAACAGCGGCCCCCCACTGCTATGGAGTTGGTGGAGAGGACGAAGAAGTTGAAGTCGGGGGCATGGGTCAACGACAAGGCTCGTAACTATGCTGTAAGCAAAAATAATAATTTAGTCTTTACTTGTAATTTATTATAATTGATTTGTTAATATTGATTATAATTTTAACTAAATCTCTACATGTATACTTTGCAGGTGGGCTTCAACGAGAAGAAGGACGATGCCATATCACGTGCCTCACAGTCACAGGATGAGGCCTTGACTGATGGTGGGCCCAGCCCTCCTATCTCCGTCGACGATAATGCCATTTATTTGGAGGTCGTCGGGGGCAGGAACAAGAAGGGGCACGTGTATGGCCTCGGACACCTGGGAGGCGAGTTTATAGCTTCATCATCCGGCACGCCTGCTCCTTCCTACACCGATACCGTCCCTCAGGAGCAGTTCAACCAAATGCAGGACACCATCACGCAGCTGAACGCGGAGCTTCGGGAGAAGAGGGAGACAAAGCAGCAGATGGCGAACCAGATTGCACAGTTGACTCAGGCACACCAGCAGCTGATGCAGACGAGCATCGAGCAGGGCCAGACACTGCGGCTGGTGTTGGAGCAGATGAGGATCCAGCCTCCAGTTGCTCAGGGTGATGCTCCGACGGTTGTGCCGCCTGTTGCCGCTCCTCCAGTTCCGCCACCAGCTACTCATGATGCTACTCCAGAGGACGATCAGATTGCAGACGTTGGCAGCACGGACGCTGAGGATGATTGGGTTCCTCCACCTCCACCTCATCATGACTGAATTCTTTTTTTTTTTTTTTTCCCGATTTTAAACCATTCATGTACGACACTTTGTATTATTTTTTTATATATATATTCATTATTTTTTATGATTTTACATTTCATTAGTAATTTGGTGTGTTTTGTTAGTAATTTTACGAAACTTTAAAGCAAAAAAAAAAAAATTATTATTTAAAAATTTAAAATTAAAAAAAATAGTAAAATCAATTTAGCGACCGAATTAGCAACCAACAATTCGGTCGCAAATATAGCTTAACAGTAACCAGAATTAGCGACCGAATTTTGCAACCGATTATCGGTCGCTAAAAATGGTTACCAATCAATGCGACCAAACGTGTAGCGACCGGTTTTTATTATTTGGCGACCGAAAATACGGTCGCCATATAGCGACCGATATATAAATTCGGTCGCTAAAATCTTAGCGACCAGGTAATTGGCCACCACCTTGAAGCGGTCGCTAATTCGGTCGCTAAATTAAATAGCGACCGATTTATCGGATATAGCGACCGATGTTGTCGGTCGCTAAACAGCTGATTTTTTGTAGTGTATACACAATCGTAACAAGTAATAAGAGTAAGTAGAAATTGTTCCTGTGAGGATATAAATGGGTTAAGAACAGTACAGTTCACAAGTTGAAATTTCTATTTATCAATTCTTAAGAAATCAAGTAACCAAGTAACACAAATATCAGGTTGTTATGAAGGTAATAAAAGTGTGATTGTAAGCAAAAGTAAAGATGTAGAGATTAACAGATAAGCGAAGATATCAAATAATAAAAACAACTAGGGCAACTACTTCCCTGTAACTTCAACTACAAGGCATTTTATACTTCACAATGCTACAACATTTGGTCCATGGGGTAAGATTTGCTTTCCAGCAGGAATACATTGAGTTTCATTAAAAGTACCACATTCCTGAGCTTACATTCAGGTCCATGTTAAGCACGTCCAGCTACCTAAGGTCTTGGAAGACTATTCCTAGATCAACCAACTTCAATTAATTTTCCAATTAACCAAACTATCCTTATCTTTTAAGCATTTCTACTTGATCAACTTTTCCAAGCTTAACAAACTAATATTCTAGCAAAGGTGATCAAGCTCAACTAAAAATAGAGTAAGGCGCAGCTTAAAAGAAAATGAAAGCATATATTAACATAAATCACCCTTAAGGATCAGTTACAAGATCATAGCTCCCTAGCACAAGAAGCTTAGCTCATAATGAGCTTAAAAACAACAAAATAAAATTGAAGAAGAAGATGCCATTAATTCAAAACAAAGAACTACAAATGGATATAATAAAGAAGAAGAAGAAGAAAAGGAAGGTGACGGCTGTACTGTAGCAGGAATGACCTAATATTGACTGACTCTCTCCTTTTTCTACCCAGAGAATGTTCCCTCAACAGGGTTATACAATACACTTTCTCTCTCCCCACTTTTTGGGCTTAAAAGAAATAATACCACAAAATACACTCTTGGCCCATTTCTCTAAGTACATAAATATCTTCATTCCGCATGCGGGACACGTCCTTAACAAATGGGAACCATCCAAAGAAAAGGTTGCTGGCACTTTTGTCTTTTAATGAGCATACTCTTCATAAGCCGCTACATCCTAGAGCAATTTCCTTCCAGCTAATTCTTCACTAGTAGAAAACTTGAATTTTCAGACGGAATTTTCGGACAAAAATGTTTCCGTGTGAAATTTTATTAACATTTCGGACGGATTTGGGACAGATGTAATTTCCAAAGAGCTTCCATCTCAAATCCGTCTCTATTTTGTCCCATCATTTCGCGCCAACGACGGGCCAAAATATTTCCCACAGATTTCGTACAGAGCGATGACAAATTTTCTTTATCTTTGATATTCCGTCCGAAATCCGTGGAAAAAGTGTCCAAATTCAGTCTGAAATCTGTCTGTAAAACCGTCCAAAAATGATGATTTTCTAGTAATGCTTGACTTCACATATTGTCCTGATCAAACACACAAATCCTTTTAGTCATATATTCACAGTCCAAACTGAGTTTAAATCAACCAAACTTGCACAGAATAGCACATTACCTATTTACTATTGAACATAAAGATTTTTAACACCAAAATCACCTAAAGACATTCAACAAGTAAAGGGAAGTATAATAACTCTTATTTCTAAGAGTTATCAATCATGAAGCTGCATGTAATGTTCTTTACAAGAGGGAAGCATTACCTCAAAACCAAGCCATGGAAGACTCGTGGCAAAAGCAACACAAACGTACAGATGCACGCCTAAAGAATTTGTAATATAATTATCTTAAGAATGATTTGAAGCCTATGTGGGAGATTGTTAGGAATTAATCACATTTCCTATTCTAAAATTAGGCACCATATTTATCACAATTATATTAGTTATTTAAGTTATTGGGGTTAATTTTATGTGGTCTAATTTGGTGAGCTCATATGCTACCAAAGTGATATGAATTTAATGAGTGCATACCAATATTGCCTCTTTAGGAGATTATTGGAACCCTAATTGGGTTAATATATGCAGGAACCGATGATTATGATCTCCAATACACCAAAATCACAATAAAGTTTCTCTTCTATCTCCCTCTCTGGAAGAGAGACAATGGTCTCTTTTAGGAACTATGATGATTTGGTTGAGGGAGATTATAAACCACGTCCCTTGTATGATTTGTTAGAGATTCCACAACAGTTGGTGATCAATTTCAGTGGATCAATGTATTTATCTAAATCTATAAATCCCTGATAATCTGGTATGATGTAGACCCTAAAATCTTTTGGTGTTTCATTCTAGGATGTTTGCATTTAGAATTATGATTTTCTGTGAAGGATTAAATATGTTTAAAAGTATTTGCATTCTTCTTCTTTAGTTTTGGTGTGAATGAGTAAAATGTGTAAAAGCAAAATTTTATCATTCCAAAAAATAGATTTATCTCTCCTAATTCGTCCATGTCGGATAAATGAAAAGGATAGAAAAGTATTTTATTTTTCAAACCCTATCTATCAAATAGAACTCCTGCTGAAAATTTACGCACAGGAGTTGGTGGAGGTTTAAAGGTGCTCTTAAGAATTGAATTTTCGGTTTACTTAATACAGTTAGGTATGGAAATCTGGTATTGTCATTGAAATTTTGGACAAATTAGAAAGATAAACTTATGAAGATATTTAGGGGGAATAGATAGACTCCAACGAGTTGCATATGGGCAAGTCTGGTCTAGTGTTGGAGACTTTCTAATTAGAAACAGAATAAATAAAGTAGTACTACTTCCGATCCGTATTATAAGAAACAAATGAGTCCATTTCCCCCCCCCCCAAAATATTAGAAACATGCATCAATTTTCACATATATTAAATTTTAATTTCCAATATTACTCTTATTTATAATAGGATTTATATTTTCGAGATACATATCAATTTTCTATGCAAGTGAGTTGCTTCATCAATTAGAATGGGTACTTTTAAAAATCTATATGAGTATTAATTACAATAGCTTATTTCAAAAGGATTTGCATAGTGTCCTGGCTGTTGGGACTTGGAACCTTCAACCAGGGCTATTAGGTCTTTTTTAGTAGTCTCCAGATTTTATTCTTAATAAAAAAAAATCTAACGCTCAATGTTGGATTAGAATTTATGACCTGCCGCAGGAATATTGGCGCTCAAAATTGTTGTTTGAAATTGGAGATGGTTTAGGTACTCCAATAAGTTTGGATGAAGCTACCCATACTAGGGCATATGGTCACTATGCTCGAGTTTTAGTGGATATTGATATAACAGGGAAGTTGCTTAAGGAGATTATGGTTGAACGTGAAGGTTTTGCATTTTTTGTAGGTATCGAATATGAGAAGCTTTCTTCTTTTTATTCTCATTGTAAATCAATTGGACACTTGGCTTCAATTTGTAAATTTGGCAAAGAGAACATGGTGCATAAGGATCTGCCATTGGTGCAAAAGATTAAGCAAACTTATGTCCCTAAGGTTCCAGAGCAAAAACCAATTGAAGATAATGGGCAGATTGATACATCACCGAGTGAAAAATTGAGTGACAGTGAATCGATTGAGACTGTCTATGAGGAGCCTTTATCTCTTGATCATGTCTCAAATTTTATTCCAAGAACTCAACTTCTGTTCCAATGATGACAATAGCTCTACAGAGAAGATCTCAACTTCTGTTGCAACTAATGTTGACTCTATAGTCAAAGATACTTCGGTGCCTGAATATTCCATAACTACCTGTGATTTAACAGTTAGTGGTAAGAATCTTGAGATCCTAATGTTGCTCATGATATGAGAATACTTGCCAAGTTTTTGGTGGAGATGAGGATGGCCTAGAGAATGACTCTCTCTCAACAGGGAAGTTAAATAATGATAATGCTGTTGAAGTTGATTCTGATTTCACGGTGGTTATGTCTAAATCTCATAAATATAACCTGAGGAGGAATATAAAACCTAATGTTAGGTTTAAATGATTTATTTTGTATGAGTTTTGGTTTATGTCCTCCATGCTTTTATTTTCTTTTGTTTTTCTTTTTTTTAATAAATTATGGTGATATAGGGTCATCTTGCATTAAAAAAAAAAAACAAAAAACTTTTCCTTAACATGTATGATTTAGGGTCTTGTATCTTATAATATAGATCAAAGGTGAGTTTATTTTTTTCTTTTTGGTGAGGGATACAAATATAAGTAGAGATAATTAGATAACAAAGACAAGAATATATAACACATTTACTCCATTTTTACTGTATACGATAATATCCAATCTCACATTTGAGCTCCCTGATTATCATTATAACAATGCAGTCAAAAGTGAAAGGGAGGGATCGGAGTTAGTGTAATAGACACATATTATCAACAGTGTGAAAGTAAATTGCAGACAAGGAACGAGAGAAAGGGGTCGAAAAGAGAAAAATATATAAATAGTGACTGTACATCCATGATATGATAGATAGAGCTTTTTTGTCAAGGGTCCCTAACTTTATTTTGTTCTGTAGCAGACAAGGAATTTGGTGATAAATATTGGTGCATGAACCTAATAGAGCATTATTTATATCCGCTCCTGAACAGAAGGAAAAGACTGGCAACTTTCACTTTTCATTGAAAATAACCTATCTTGGATTGTTTTGCACGCGTTCACTCTCAAATTCATGTCATGTATTTAGAATCACTGCCCCACGTAAATCTGAGCTTAGCAACACGCATGGTGGTGACTCCATGTTATCTATTATTTTCAACTGAGCATGATTTGCCCCGCGATTTTTGTCTATACTGATAAATACACTACCAAATACCAATATTGTTATTTAAATACTCAATATACGATATTCAACTCACAATTTTTATATTTGTATATAATATATTTATTTAATTTTTAAATAGTTCTATAGTTATATATTGATAACATCTATCTTAATATATGGGGTTAAATCGATAATTTTTACAGCTTATCAATCAGACTGCAAAGGCATCTAATTCTAATTAACTTTCCTTGTTGTTCCTAACAAGGGGAGTTCCAATTTGTACGGAATCTGGAAGTGCCCGTAGCTAGCCACCTGAGATTAATGTGAGTCCTTGTTTAGTGTCCTTAATTACTCCTTCCTCCGGATGAGATTAATGTTAACCTTCGCACATAAAATACGTCAGGGATGTCATTTTCAACCAATTAATTAAGTTGCCTTCCGAAGATACCTTACTCTATCTGAAGCCTCTTTGACTTTTACAACTATTTTAGAGAGAGTTTTTGCAATCAAGTCAGAAAGATCAAACTTTCATTGACACCAAGAACAATTTGTTAGTCATTATGGATATTAAACGTGGAATGATGAATTCATAAATGTTATTTCTAATTCACACATGCCATGCAGATTCTTTCTTCAGCAACTTCAAATTAAAAGAAAATGGATGTTTCTTTATTATCTAGCGATCATGTGGAATATTTTATCATCATGATTTGGTTAGGATGAATAACCGAACAATATAATATATACATCATGATATGGAATAGGATATCCTAAGTTGGAGGTTATGTGTGCTTGTTGTTTGTAAAAAGAAAAGGACGTGACCCTTATGATAACATGAAAGTTGTGAAATATATAATATTTATGTGTGATATGATGACTGCTATGACCTATCTGTGACAGATGAGTTTCAATTTTGTAATCAGATACCACATCGAGTGCAGATCTTGTCACATTGTACTTCTGCTACAACGAGTGCTTGACAAAGTGTAGACATATCATGGTTTCCCCAACAAACATACACTATTAGATTAATGTTTCCTGGTACATGTGACAGACTTATGGGGATTATATGCTCTTAATTTGTTTGCAGTTGACTCCGCACAAAAAAAAAAAAAAAAAGGAACTTACTCTCATCTTGAATCTTCATAATTTGTTCTCTCCTAATTTCTTCATTATGGTTTAATTAATTAAGATATTATTATGTAAACAATATTTTTTGGGTAAGCAATGTAAACAATAGTTAAAAAAGAAATAAAGAGATAACAAATATGCAAAGTCATTGAATTGCACTAACATGTATAAAAATAATTTAATGATATAATAAAAAAAATAGGTCGATATATTTATTGATAATAAGTGAAATTTTGTACATGTAATATTAAATATTTTTTATGATCATTTATATTTATTAAAATAAATATTACAGTTGGATGAATGAAATAAATTTGTAAGTCAAGACATTATTTTAGTGTTATAGCTCTGAGGTGACATATAATGAATGCATAAAAATAATATTATATTTTCTTTATTCAAGGAACACAAGAATTTATGGATCTAGGAACATACTCAAGTAGCATTTGGAAAAACAAAGACATAATATAATGAGAAGAGGTAGAAGAATAACAAAAAAATTCCTTCTTTGGTTTCACGTATTTGAGATATACATCTAAGTTTTCTTATAGCTTTAATAATTTTTTTTTTTTTTTGGGTATTACACTGGGTCAAAGACCCAAGAAAAGGATTACAAAAGGACTAGTCTAGGGGAGGACAATCCCAAAGCATCAGAAATCAAAACTTGGGAAAGACTCAAAGGGGGCTTTTCAAAAATTTCTAAACTGGGATCTAAACCTAAGTTACAACCAAAATTAGCCCAAAAATCAGCTCCTTTGTTGGCTTCCCTAATTCCTCTTATAGCTTATATTTATCATTAGTACTACTACTCTTATTGTAGACATCCGTAAGAAACCTGATTTATATGTTAAGAGTTGATTTAATACAGCCCACCTAGAAGCCCATTATAAACCATTAGGTTCCACTTACAATTCCGGTCACTCTTCTAGCCCAAATCCCTATCAGATCCAACAACACCGAATACCTCTTTACAGATTTAAGTCCCCGTTACATGACCCAACAAAATTAGAGACTTGGCGTTAGAAAAAGTTGATGACGAGAAAAAAATTCTACAGAGAAATTTTAACACATGAAAATAATGACAGCAGGGTAGATGAAAATTATAGGATCCAAGCGGGATGAGTGAAATAAAGGAGTGCTTTGAGTGTTATATTATATGTGATAGAAAAATACCACTTAAACTTATGCAAAAGTTTTACCGTACAATTATATACGACCTACGGTGTTATATATATATATATATATATATGGATGCAAACAATATTTTGAATAAAAAACCGTTTCTGTCTTTCTGTTAGCAACGTATTGGTTTGCAGGTGCAGCTGGTTTAGAGTTTTGCTGTTTAATCTTGCAGGAAGCTTAATTTCACGTTTTGGTCTGGTGCGTAACTCTGTTTTGGGGGCTTTGCCGTCTGAATAGCATTATTTGGAATTCCACAACTAATAACCCTGGCTTGCTGGTAATTGTTTTCTCAGGTGTACAGCTCCTTCTTTTCTTTATCAGATTTTTGACTTGGGTTGGTAGAATTGGTTCCCATTGGATTTTTGTTGCTTTACTGACCTGTTAAGCTTGTCCTTTGTGTATGTTGGTGTTGGGCTTCTGTTTTTGCCCCTTCACTTCTGTCACTTGCTTATGAGTTATGGATACCCCCCTACCCGGTTTAATAATATTTTTTTCTTATAAAAGAAATTAATCAATCACTTATTCATTGACTACGAGTGTGTTTTAATCTTTCTCATTCAGCTGTTTAGCAATTAATTCAGTGGTTTTGAAAAGAAAGTGATATATTTAAGTACCTAGATTATTTTTAAAAAAAAACTTTTATCTCCCCATTTCAGTTGTTTTCTAGCCAACATCTAAATCCAATTATTTTCTAACCAGCATCTATTCACAACATTCTCCATCTTTACTATGTAAAAGTGATTATTTTTGTACCACTAAAACGAAATAGATTATCTTAAAATTGCTTTTCAGCAAACATACCCAAACAAAAACTGATTCTGATTATAATCGATTATTAAATTATTAGTATAATCTTTTTTCTTTCGGCTTTCCCAAACAGGAAATTCCCACCAAGGGCACGGATCTCTCACAGGGCGAATGCTCACAGAAGGTTCTCTCTATCTTTGGATGTCCCACTATCTTTCGGGCCTGGGTTTCAAACCTGACATGTGCTGTGGTGGTCCTTCAATCATTTATAAATCCTTTACTTATACTTGCAATGAATTCAGGCACAGCCCATAACCCCAACCTAAAACGAAAATTATGCCTATTGGCCTAACATGTTGGGAGTTTTCCATTACATCCTTAACTTTTGGGGTTGGCTTCGCTTGTTTTTCTTTTATGGGCGTTACTCCACAACTTAACAGCCTTTTGTTTTCAGCCCATAACGCAAACCATGAACATGCATGGTATGATTTCAATTGACTAACGTCCTATTTGATTGCCATATGTAATAATTATCAGTTTTATTATTTAAAGGAAATTGTATACTATTATGCTTTTTTTTTTTTTTTTGATAAACCAAAGATTTTATTGATGAAGAGCACAACAAACCAAAAGGCACAAGGAGTACGAGGAAAGAATGCACAAACAATACAAAAGAGTTGCTACCAAGAGCAATAGAACATAAACAAAGCCAAAAAGGGAAGTCCAAAAGGCAACATGGCAAAATAAAAAATAAAACTCTGCACCAACTCACCAGTAAATATTTAACTTAACCAATAAATCATAGAAATTATATTCAAACAAAGAAACTAGATTGGATTTTATTTTTTTTAAAAAGACATTTAATTATTCCTTAAAAGAGTCGTGCCATGTGTTTAGCTTTGAAATTTTTTGTCTATCTCCACAAAGTCAGTCGTATGTTTACACGAACGATTGTTGTGGCAGGTGTGTAGAGAAAAATGTTTGTATCACTAATATCCAAACAATCAAAATGATTAGGAATGTACCTAGAAAAGAAATCTTTACACTACTCCGGATTCAATTATAAACAAAAAATTACCTATATTTGATGGATTTAAATATAAGCAAAATTCAATCAATTCTACTCTATTTAGTATCACTGTTCCAAAAATACCCTTGATTAATTAATGTCATTTTACTTTTCAAAGAGCAATGTACACTCCCAAAAATTAAATGTAGTGATTGTTATAAGTAAGGGTAGTTTAGTAATTATAAATCACTTTTTACATAAATCAAGATAATTAAACTAAACCAACTAACTTCCTTAATAAGTGTGAAGTTAGTTAATTTTATTTATAATTGAGTCCTTACTTAGGTTTTTACTTATATATTATCTATCCTCAAATACCACTCTGTGAATCTTCATTGAAGTTTGTGGCATGATCTGATCTACAACCTTACCTCTAAACTTTATATTGCAAGGGAGAAAAAAAAAAAATGTTCACGATCATAAAGTACAAATTCCAATTGGTGTGAACACAACTAGTTTCGTTTCAAAACGTGTTAATATAGTATGTTGGTTTGCTTAATTGGAACCACGAAGACGTATCCCACTCTAACACGTCTGTGAAGCAGTGGTGCAAACCAATCAAAAGATTCAAACAAGGAATCCAACAATGTATGCAAGAATGCGAGTGCAACGTACATGGGCTTGGATTGATGATGATAGTTGCGTTTACTCATCACCATTTCTCTAGTGTCTGGTCTATTGGGATTGGATTAATGGTGTCTCACTTGACTTTGTTTTGTGGGGATCTTAAAAATGATTGTCCACCAGTATAGATAACTTGCAAATGATCCAAGGTAAAAGTCAAAACAAGAAATGCAAAAGGTAAAAGGAGAATAAGGAAAAGCTGGTTTTGCAATTCTAACTTTTAAGTAGATCCTACTTTTGCCAACACAATGATGAACAGTCATGTTTCTGTTCATTTTGAGTGTAGGATACTTTACACTGCCCTAAAACTAATCATACACATATTTACCTTGTTAGTGATATATATCAACTCAAATGCTCCATTTTTGTCCCTTACTATTCACATATAGTCTTGAAATTGTCAACGATCGATGTTGATGTATTCTTAAGTTCGATTGAAAGAGTTTGGACTATAAATCAAATATTAGGTGATCCATGATGAAGCCGAAAGTAGAAAGAAAAACAATATAATAAAAGACCCTTTACGGTTAATTTACACATATACCTATTATATTCAGGTTATGTTCACATTGTACATTAGGAGGTTAATCAAAACAAGAAAACCCATTATCACATAAGACAATTGCAAATTGCAAATTTTGTGATAAGGATGTGTTCAGATGCACCTAGGCATTTCCTTCTTCCATGTGAGGGCTCGAGAGGGATGTACTTGCAAATGCACATTAACGCGCTAAAGTCATGAAGGGAAGTGAAATTATAGGGTGAGTATGCATGTGTCACTAGTACAGTAAACACTTTCTACATCGGTTAAAAATGACTTTCTACGTACATCAGTTGTTGATCAATTGTAGAATTAGGCGATGTAGAGTGTGGACACTTTTTATATCGGTTCACGATTGATGTAAAAAGTCACTTTTACATCGGTTCTGAGAGCAACCATGTAAAAATTGAATTTTTTACATCAGTTATATGTCCTTAGAAACTTAGAAAGCCATATTCGCTGATAGGCACCTGATCAAGTTTTGCTTTCTCTAATAATTTCAAAAAAAGAAGAAAAAAATCAATGCAAGAGAAGAGATGGAGGGAGGGAGGGAGGGAGGAGAAGAGATGCGAGAGAGAAAAGAACTCACCAGAAAGAAGAGAGAGTAATGATGGTGGTGGCGGCCTTGAGTGTGCAGTGGTGGTTGCCTCGAGTGTGTGCTTGTGTGTGAGAGAGAGGGTTTGGAATGAAATGGCGCCTCTCATAGGGTTTGGAATGAAATGGTTTAGAGAGAGAGAGGGGGGGTTTGAGACTATCTACCAATTTTCATCTCAAATTATGTATTATAGTTAAGTAACAAGATCTTCAAATTTGAAGAAAACAAAATAGGGGTGGGGGAGCCATCAACGTCCTTAATGAGTACTCCCTCCGGACTCAATTATAAGCAAAATTAACTAATTTCACAGTTATTAAGGAAGTTAGTTAATTTAGTTTAATTGTCTTGATTTATGTAAAATGTGAGTTACAATTACTAAACTAACCTTACATAACAATCACCACATTTAATTCTTGGGGGCGTACATTGCTCTTGGTAAAGTAAAAGAACATTAATTAACCATGGGTATTTTTGGAACACTGACATTAAATAGAGTTGAATTGGTTGGATTTTGCTTATATTTGAGTCCATCAAATATAGGTATTTTTTTGCTTATAATTAAGTCTGGAGTAGTACTTAACTTAGGTGATGTTTAGTTTATTTTATTCTTAGGAAACTACATTCCTGTGAATCTCATTCTCAAGAATACTCATTTCCCACATTCACATATATGAATAGAGATTTTAACTGTCATTCAGTGATTTTATTCACGGGCATCTCTTATGCCTTGGAATAATATTTTAAAACTTATATCAAATATGAAAAAAATTTATTCTCATATCCATATTTCCGAGAATATTAAAATATAATTGATATCAAACGCACCTGAGAATTGGCAACAATGCAGAAACTCAAGGGTTATATAAACATGTTTTATTCGACATTATGCCTTCTTTAATTTATATTATCTTTGACCTTTTTATAATATATAGAGAATGTTAATCAGTGCTTTTAGGGCATTGATTAAGGAATAAAAGAAAAAATATATATTTGAAAGTGATGTATTCAAAAGGTTGATAAAAATGATTTTTTAATTTTTCAATGAAAACTTACTTTTATTGAGTTCTTTAATCAATATCCTTATGCTACGTTTGTGAGTTGTTTTTCGGAGGGGAATAGAAGGAAATGTGAGATTAATTTTCTCCCCCTCTTGTTTGTGAATTCTATTAATTGGCGGGAAAGGTTTAGGGGTATTTTAATTTATCTCACATTCTCCTCCTCAACCCACTTTTTTCATTTCACTCCCAAACAAGGGGGGATACACTCTCCTTCTCCTCCCCTCCCCTTTCATTCCCCTTTGCCCCCCCCCCCCCCCCACCACAAAAAAAAAAACTCCCAAAAAGGGCCTTAGAGTACAAGGATAATATATTCCAATAAGAATCTCGTTCTCTGACGGTATCTGGCCATAGTAATGCATATCTTATCATTTTTCGGCTCTGTTTGTTAGTTTGGAGGGGAAGGAAAGGGAATGGATAAAAGGGGAAGGAAAAGGGAGGGAGGGGAGAGTATACCCCTCTCCTTGTTTTAGAGTAAAATGAAAACGTGGGTTGAGGAGGAGAATGAGGGATTAATTAAAATACCCCAAAACATTTCCTTCCAATTAATAGAACTTACAAACAAGAGGGGGAGAAAATTAACTTCTCCTTTCCTTCCACTCTCCTCCAAAAAACAACTCACAAACATAGATAGTGAAGTAATTGTTAGTAAGATCGTAGTACTCCCATTATGACTACTGCTAAATAGTAGAGAAATGATATTTTGCCAACCAAATTGGACAACAATACAAGACATCATATGTGTGAGGGATGTTTTGCCCAATAAACTAGAGGAAAAGAGTGTAAAATATTATTTTAAATGCTCCACTGTATACATATACGATGTCGGACAACTTTTGGTTGTCCAAATATCACAACTCTAACTAGTATGACTAAATTTTCGTAAAACAACGTGTGAATTTTAAATTGAAACATGGAACCACTGCATTTAAAAGCTCCCTGTTTTCCGCTGATTGTTTTGTTGTATTAAATGAAGGAAATGAACGGTCTTTTGCATTCGTCAATCTAACGAAAATAGTTTTCGTACTTAATATCATTACTCTTTAGTCTGAACGATTTTTATACCAAACGTACGAATCAACACTTATCATTTTTTTTAAAGAATGAGCAAACAGTTAATTAGCTTTTTGGCGGAATACAGGAAGACTATAATCGGGTTCGTATTGTTTCGTGCAACTACTTTTCGTAAAACAACATTATTTTCCTATGCGTATATATTTTCTCTCTCTCAAAAACTATTTTCTGTAAGTCTTCAAACGTCTTTCTGGAATGAATTATAAGCAATATAACTTTTTGCTATATTTAATTATTTATATCCCCTGCCTTCCTGTCTTTCTTTGACTATCTTCAAGCCCAACATTAACGTTATGTGTTGTTTCAAACTTTCAAGATAATAATTATAGGTGAAGTGATGAACATTATAGATTTATAACAAAAAAAAAAGTTATATACTATTAAACATTACCACTTAAAACCGTTATTATTATATCCCATGATCTTCATATAGGTGAGACCATGTCAACTTTCAATTCTAATTTCCATTATTTTCACTCTTTATATGGCTCAACAACGAAAAGATCTCTAAGCAAGAATTTTAGTGCAATCATTCTTGCAAATTGCAATGCCTTTTTCTCGGATCCAGATTTCCTAAAATCAAAATAACACGTATTTACACATTCACTCGGTGTATACTATTGGATCAATTTTTTACTTTCCAAATATCTTGAAGAAAAATGCTAACGGCACTCGTTAAGAAACCAAGAAAAGAAAATTTACATAGAGAATTGGTATATTAATATTTGAAAAAGTGAAATGCTTAATTTTCCAATGAAAACTTGTTTTTCTTGGTTCCTTTAAGAGTGTCCTAAGAACACTTGTTAGTATGACCCTATTATTAATGATTGATCCAACAATGAATATTGAGTAAATGTGTGAATGCATATTACATTGACTTTATGGAATCCATTTTCCTTTTTCTATGATCTTTGGTCATTTATGTTATCTTTATGACTTGTGCTATACCAATATAGATAACTCTTTTTTTCTTCTTCTTTTTTTTATACATAGGTCAATGTAAGTAAGTTAAATGTTATGTTAGTTATCTCTTTTGCCAGGGTTTGAACTATGGACCTCCTGCTCCTTAACACCTTATACCATTAGCTCAAACCAGTTGAGCTACCCACCCCCCATATGGATAACTCTTAATTTTGAAGGTCGGCTTTGGTGAGGTAACCTTTTATGGGGAAGTCTCCGGATTCATAACTCAAGTCTCTAACGTTTTGCCTCCTCTTTTTTAAGTAACCATAATTTAGTATGGATTAAACTTATATACAGTACCTTACCTGATGGTGGTATTGTTCCCCAATCATAACCTAACACCTGGAACATATTCTCCACATTAATAGAACCTTGTTATTAAAAAAATTAACAGCGTTACCCACCGTCCATTAGCGTGTTTGTGTCTTCTCTTTCTTTTTCTTCCTCTACAGAAACCTCTCCACACGCAGACATCAAGGATGTGTTTCTCCTCTCAGTTTTTTGTGCGCACAAATATATAACCTCATTCTCCCCTATTCTCCATCCCTATTGCTCTACGTTATTCCTCTTCTCTCTCTGTTTTCATCTTTTCTTCACTTTCGAATTATGGGTTTTGAATGGAATGGTTTCATCTCGTTTGTTCTTTCCTTCACAGAGGAATTCACGTTTTCTATGTCTGGAATATTTGTTGTTGTCTGATGTTTTTTCCTGGTCTCTTTGCTAGTTTACGAAAGTGAAAAATATTGTTTTTTGCAGTGTTGGTTTTCGGTCCTTCAATATTGGAGATGTTTTTGTCTTGGAAGTAGAAAGTATTTAGTTGTTTGATGACCAAAGTGTCTCCTTCCTCCTACAGGATGGACACGTCTATGGTATTTGCAACAAGGAAGAAACCTTCAAACCCGAAACCAGGGTGGAAGTAGAAACAACACAACACAACCTATTATTGGTACTATACTCTAATTAGTTATTAGTTATTAGTTATACAATACAAACCAAAGAACTAAGAATTTTAAATTTAGCACTCATCAAGCCACAATTGTAACAATAATGAACCTCAAAAGACACATCATCTCTAATAGTTATTTCATCAAACACCATATGTGCAAATACCCAGAAACCTCACTGAACCAGCAAATTATGAAATCATTACATTGGGAATCGAGGATTCAAAAGTGATGGAAAGATGAAAACTCAAAAGACAAGAGGAATTACCCTGTGCGATAAGGAAGAAAAACAGGTGGGAAGAGGAGGTTATTTGCACGCACAAACCGCTGAGATTTAATGGGAAGGGTGCGGAAAGAGAAAAGAGCACAAGGTTTTGAGAACAAAGAGTGAACGAGGAGACAACAGTTAACAGAACAATAGGTACTTAACGCTGTTAATTTTTTGAATAACAAAGGTGCTATTGAAGTGGAAAATATATTCCAGCTGTCAGGTTATGATATGGGAACAGTGCCACAAGCATATGTGGTACTGTATGTAAGTTTTGTCCTTTTTCAAATCTCGGTTTCTCATCTTGCCAATCTCAATTTCTACATGACATTACATCAATATGAAATGGATGAAGTTGTGGAAACCTAGAAGGAGGTAAACTTTTGGCATATAATGAGATTTGGATCCTCTCCATCCAAATACCTCTCTCTCTCTTTATCTCTATCATAAATCCACTTTCTCTCTTTTATTCATCTTTCTCTTTCACATTTCTTTCTCTCTTTCTCTCTCTTCTTCTAGCTGCTGGACCATAGTAGAGGATCTAATTTCCTTTATTGATACATAAAAGAGGAATACTCACTCAATAGAAAAGTTAGAAATTTTTGTTTATTTTAAAATCAATTTCCCTCATCCTAAAATTGATTTTATTAAACACACTTTTGAAATGACTTTTGGGGTGCCAATGTAATTTTCGCTGGCCAAACACGATTTTGTGTTTATCCAAATAGGCACTTAGTAGACATTATTCACTCATTAAGTTAAAATTAATTATTATATGACTTACATATTAATTAATACACATGATAATATAATATTTAAGAAATTAAAATTGTTATAATTTCTTTAATTCCATAAAATAGAAAATACAAAAAATAAAAAGAAATTAAATTGAAGGAGGGAAATTTTAGATTTCTCAAATAATATGAATTAATTAGAGATTATTATATGTATTATTAATAAATATAAGTTATATGATGAATAATTTAACTAAATACTTAAATTTATATACCAAATGGTAAAGTTTAAAAACCTTTTATCTACCAATGGGGTGTTGGTCCAGTGGAAGTAACTAGCTCCCATAAGGAGGAGAACCTGGGAAACCTGGGTTCGAATTCTGTGGAGTCACTCCCATTGGGAGGTTGAGAATTAAGGGGTAAAACCCTGCTCAATCAGCCGAAACAGAGATTAGTCTCATAGAGGGTCCGAAGTGCCTAAGTCATGGGGATACTCTAGTGGACCCACTCGGCCCAAAGGGCTAATTAGGGTGGGTTTCGAACCAAAAAAAAATTTTTTTTTTTTACCCAAAATAGAAGTTTATGGCAGTTATTTCAAAATAACAAACTTTAGGAAGCATGTTTATATATATATTGTTCCCATTTTTTATTAGTTATTTTTTTTGAATTTCTTTTGAAGAACAAATGAATTTTATTTAATTTTTTTTTACTAGATCAATAGTTTGATAATAGGTTTAATTATTGAGTTGGTGCCTAAACTATTTGGGAATTTTCAAGTAGGTCCCTAAACTAAAAAAGTTTCTAATTAGGTCCTTGAGATTATATAAAATTTTCAATTGGGTCCCTGAACTTATATAAAATTTTCAATTGAGTTCCTAAATTAAAAAAGTGACTATATAAAATAAAAATAATAAATAATAAAATAAATTAAGTAACTCAAAATATAAAATAAATAATATGTGATATAAGTTAGGTAACTCAAAATAAAATAAATAATTTAAAAAATATTAAAATAATTTAATAAAAACCTCAATTAAAATATAAAATAATATAATAAATTAAGTAACTCAGAATAAAATTAACAATCAAAATAAGATGTGATATTTACTTAACTAGATTCTTTACTTTATTTATTATTTATAACAATAACTTTGTTGTTAAATTATATTTTTTTTTAAATACTGGAATTTTTTTTACTTAGTTTCATCTTTTGTTATAATATTTAAAAAAATATATTTCAAATAATTACATTCTCTGTTAAGTTTCATCTTTTACTATTTTATTTTTGTTTAAAACATTTTTTTTTCAAAATCATCATTTAATAATACATTAATTTTTAAAAAATGTATATTTTTTAATTGATGTTTATTAGTTTAACCTCTTAATATTTTGTTATAAAACATGAATTTTCTAGCACAACTTCTAACTTCATTATTTTATTATTATCATTTCAATAACTAAATTTTTTCTCTCAAATTTATCTATTTTTATTTAATTATTATGCTAAACAATAACTTTTCTCACTAAGTTTTATTTTATTATTATTATTATTATTATCATTTTAAATAGTGAATTTTTTATCTCACATTCATATTTTACCATTTTTATTATGTCAAACAATATTTTTTTCTTCCTAAATTTCATTATCTATCATTTTATATAGTTACTTTTCTACTTTAGGGACCCAATTGAAAATTTTATATAAATTCAGGGACTCAATTAAAAACTTATTAGTTCATGACCCAATTGAAAATTTTATAAAAGTTCAGTGATCTAATTAGAATTTTTTTTAGTTTGGTGACCTAATTGAAATTCCCAAATAATTCAGGGACCAACTCAATAATTAAACCTTTATAATATTAATCATGCAGTCCTATTGCCTGTTAGTTGTCAACAATGCTAAAACGGGAAAACCCCAGAACGGGCATATTAGGAGATTTGATTCATTTGCACGTTGTAATTGGCAGTTGGCATTAAGGCATAGTCAAGATTCTCATGCTTATTTGTCCCATTTTGTGGGCTTATCCCTTTCCTTCGGCACAGTGACCTTTCCCTTGTATAATCATTCTAATTAAAATCACTTGAGAGAGATTTTTGTCTTTTGTTCGGAGGAGAGGATCATCCATACCCACCCACAATAAAAAGCCTCCCCGGTATCCCCATTTTCCACACCCTTCATCACCTTGTGGGAATAACAATCCTTGCAAAATCCTACCCAAAGATCTTTTCCTCTCTTTTTGTCTTTCTTTCCCTTTCCCTTCCTTCTCAATATGCATATAGAACAGAAAGAAATTTTGACTTCTTGGTAACTTCGTAGGGACACTGCCCCATTTGCTTTGGTTTGGATCCTTTTTCCTCTGCCTTTTTCTAGGTCTCTTTGGCCATTGCCTCAGATTCTTGATGATCTTGGATCAACTTTAGGTACTTCAATTCATATACAATCATATCTAGAGCGGATGGACAATCCAGGAAAAATATGACTCTAATATAAGCTTATAATATATATATATATATATATATATATATATATATATATAATATATATATATCAATTAATGATGTGACACGATTGGTAGATAAACGGATCCCTTAAGCATATAGTCGGGGATTCGATTCCTAGTTCATGTGTACGGAAAATCATCTATTGGGTGAAAGATACCCGGATCCACCAAAAAAATATACATACTATATTCTATTCAACTACTCTAAGCAGGCTCATATTTCTTATTATTATTTTCTCACATGTATCCCTGAATATTTTGCATCATAACTACCTAAGTTGTAAAGAAACCCTTCCCAAAAAAAAAACATCAAACCGGCTCTTATTTGATAAAACTGATTCCTTTTTATAAATTAGCTCTGCGTCCCCCAGGAGGAAGGGGGAAAAAAAAACTAGCTCTTGACTTTAGCTTTGCCTGAAATACGGGAGAAAGAGCCTGTTCTATCCTTTTCTGCTTTTCAATATGTGACAACAAAGAAAATGACTAAACAGATTAAAAGTTGTAATTAATGTGTATGGTCACATATGCTTTTGAAAGGGTGCAGAACTAATTTGTTAAACTAAGAGCTGAGTGCCCTATCTCAACATCAAAGGGCATTTTATATGACATACTCCCTGTGCTATATTTTTCTAGCGCCAAAACTAGTCAAAACCCTCTCTTCGCTGGGTTTTGCTAATTGATTGCTAGTTTGCTACTTCTTCGCCCAATTCAACACGACCAAGTGTATATTCTCACCTTTTGCTTGTAAATGTGCACACACTACATGGGCAAAACCTACTGCCCTACGATTTCATAGGGTTGCTTGTCCCCTGATTCCTTAATAACCTATAACAATTGTAAATTATGAAGTTAATGTATACTAAGATCCATGCTAATCCACCAACGCCCATTCTCCCATGCTTATTAATATAAACAAGGGTCATGCTAACCAATATCCTTAAAACATTGGTTAAGGATATTAAAAATAGTAAAAACTTATTAAAAAACTAAGTTTATCAGTCTTGCAAATATAAAATATCGAAGTCACGATGAAATTATCTTCTTTTAGATCCTTAACTGATTAGCATTCTCCTGTAAACAATAATAATACTTAAGCCTAATAACGTGATTTTGCCCCTTCACTTCTAAATAAGTACTAGTACTGTACTTACATTCTCATCCATCTTTTTTTGTTTTATTAGCATTATTTCTCGATAACTTTAGCACTACCAATCTTCTGGAATAGGATAAAATTTGGTCTATTTCTTTATCTTTTCCATCTTTTGCTTGATATTTGATCCCAATTCAAACTAGACACACATATTAACTCCATTAATTACACATGCATATAGATTACTGGCTGTAGAAGAAATTGTTTGACTATTACTTCTCTGCCCATCCTTTTCTTCTGTACATTCTTTCTGAGATTATCATTATTTTGTTCAGATGAAATAATTAGTGTATGCTTGTTTGAGTAAAGCTCACTCCTTGAATTTTAAAACTGGCATTGGCAGGAGAGGTAGCATCATAGTTGAAGCCCAGTCAAAATTAAAGGGATAAAAGATTGAATATCATTATCCAACTTCAGAGGTGGGCATAAGAACCTTTGAATAGGAATCTTTTTTACCCGTTTCCCCACAAAAATTACTATGCCCTACGGTTAGGTGAAATAATAAAAGTAACAAGGAACCACATAAAGGAACGCACACTCATGTGTCTGAGTGTCTCCAACTAGTGCTCCATCTTTTTATGCCTTTTTCCCTGTTTGTTTATTTATTTGTCTAACACAAAATGAAAGACAGAGCAGTGACCAACCAATCATCTACAATCTCATTTTCATTGGTATCGGGTTGCTGCAATACACATGGCCCATCCTAGATTAGAGAGAGGGCTTAATTAACATTTTTTGAATCCATCATGAGAACCTCTCCTCTCCTATATGACCACATAACCGTAGGTTAGCATTCCTATCTATAATTAGTGATATTTTTATTTAAGCTTAATAATTAGTGGTAGTTTTAAATGAAAAAAAGGTGTATCCATCAGAAGCATCACAAGGTTCACAACAACCAATGAAAGTTAATTAAGCGTCTTCGTTAACAAAAAGATACTTTATGTATTAATTTAACAAAAAAGGTAGGACAATGACTGGAATGTCAGCCAACCAGAGTCATATAGCACCAAATAAAAATTTGCACAAGGGCCAGGAAAAGAATAGAACATAGATGCAGGATTATAAAACAATAAAAACTTACGAGGCAATTTAATTTTTATATATGTTAGAATAATATGTATTTTACAAATGTAAAAACAATCAATCTTCACCTTTGGATAGATTATTTTAATGGTCGATATTAAAATATTTATGCAAGTGATCTTTTAAAGTGGTAATGGGACCATGATAGTTTTTAATCTTGATCATGTATGTAAGTAGGAGAGAGAATAAGCCAATTTGTTTGTCAGGAGCCTATAGTCTGACCTATTTAAGGTCTAGTCTGACCTAACTTATTTAACAAAAAGGTCGTATCAAGACTTTTAAAAAAGTCCATATAACTAATCTAAGAGGTTGTACTAAGAGCACCTCCAAGTAGAGGTCCTTAACTGGGTTCTTATTTTAAGAATCATTCTTTATTTTTGCTCACCGTTGGAGCATGCTGACATGGAGGGGAGATGCAAAAACTGTTCCTTATCTGAGACCAAAGATGGATGAAGGAGGCGTGTTGTTCTAGGGAAGAAGACCTTCGGAGTGGGTTTATGAAGAAATAGGTTTCTGCGTTGTTCTGGGTTATATGAAGAAATGGGTTTTGCATTGCTCAGGGTTATAAAAAAATGGGTTTATGAACAAAGAGGGATTCTGAAGAAATGTGAGCGTAAATATGAGTGAAATGGGTTTCGTAAAGAAATGTATTATTTTTTATTTAAAATATATATAAATTAATATTTAATTTGAAATAAAAATTAAGTTAGATAGAAGTGTAAAAATGTGGGGTCCATTGTGGACCTACTGAAAGTAAGTTAAGAACCAAAAAACGATTCTTACCATTGGAGCAAAAAATATAGTGTTCCTTAAATCATATATAGCATTTTTGGGTCCACTTAAAAATAGTTAAGAATCAAATAGATAAGAACCATTGGAAATGCTCTAAGACTTTTTAAAAAAAAATTACTAGACCCGTCAAGCTAGCATATTTCACACACACAAACACACATTTCCAGAGAGAGAGAGAGAGAGAGAGAGACAGGATATAACATATTATAATACTATGATATATTATTTATATTTATAATATTTGAAAGTAAAGACCTGTTAACTTATTTAAATGTAGAGATCTACTTGCCTATTTATTTGTGAATACCTAGTGTCCCATTTATGAGTATACACCTCTCGGCCTCTTTATCATTAAAAGTCTACAAGCGAAAGTTTATGACCTATTTATAGGTGAATACCTATTTAAAGACCTTGTTGAAGAGTAAGTCTTTAAATGGGTTACTAGGCCAATCCAAGTCAGGTGTTAAAATTGACTTATATCAGACTAATAAGTACGCTCAAACCTTGAGATTGAAAAACAAGACAAGTCTGTTTATGTCTGGGTCTAACCTTTTCTCACACCTAATCGTAAAGTCAAAATTAACTTATATTCCTTTTTTCTATCAAGGTTTGTTCTCATATTCTTATAATGCAAATTATTCTCCCTATATACTGCTAATATATGGTGGATTCTAGCATGAAGTATGC